>JAOBAS010000060.1:5142666-5153783 GCA_025311575.1 Elanoides forficatus
TGTGATGTACACATACATAGCTCACTGGAGAACAAGCGGCAGCCAAAGACCAACATCCCCCCTGATTACAGCCTTCTCGGGATAGAAACTGCAAGTGAGCTGCACGAAGACTGTTCTGATGCATAGCTTTAGTGAGAGTAGATTAAGCATGGATTTCCTTTCATCTCCTGTATGCCTTTTAAAATGTTTGTAGCTGTTTCAGATGTTGTGAACATAGATCTGCATTTACATCTTAGCTTAACCTGACTTGAATTAAATGTCATCTAAGGTAACTGGGTAAGAACTAGGCACTGGTCTCCCAAAGGTCTTTTGTATCTGTAATCCAGATGCCAAAATCCGCAATCCGGATACCTTAACAAATGCCACAGCTCACTGAACACATCTTTCATGGTAAGCGTAAAAGACTGCTACGTGGACCAGGTAGTGAGCCAGCACTGGATGCGTAAAAGGAGACAGAAGTTTCTTCCAGGGACTGCTGACAGCGCAGACTGCTTACTAGTACATTTCTGTGGCCCATCCTTGAACCACAAGGCTTCAAGGAGACAAGAAATAACGCAGATTAACACGATAAACTATCCCCTGCAGCTTTAAGACCTAACAGATTTGAAGTGCAGTACTTTTCCTGACAGTTTCACACAGGGTTCAACAGTGTGGACAGTCAAGAGTTCAGCTGGACTATTCACAACTCTTCCAACAAGCAAGAGGCATCAACAGCACTAGAAGGTTCAAACCAAGAGAGGGTGTTTCACAGAGCTTTTAGTCTAGTTGGGGAATTCCCTGCTGCAGGATGTTTTGGGTGGTAAAAGTCTGCACAGACTTAAGAGGAAACCAAGGAAATACATGGAAAAGAAATCTATTGAGAGTTGCTAAATACACAGAATCCCTGCTTCGTTCCAGGAAACCTCCGAGTTGCAAATTTGCTGGAGACATGAAGAGCACTCAGGATGCTTGTACTCTTCCCTATACGCACACTTAGGCCCCTGTCCCAATATTGCCATTCTTGTACAGAAAGGTGAAGGGTTCCCAGGTTTACCCATGGGAATATACTTCCAGCATCAATGGCTTCAGAATTACTTAACTCAGAGTAGATCACCTTTGGATATTTTACTTTTACAATCCTTGCAATATTGTAAAAGGGTATTGTAAAAGAATCAGAAGAATGTGGGTGGTCTGTGAAAACCATCACTAGCAAAGAGCTCAGCTCCAGGCTGACTCTTGGAAGAGTTGGTTGAGAACACGGAATGCACCCCAGCAGTTAGAGACGCAGCTGCATCTTCATCTCTGATACAGATCGTCACACAAAGAGCTTCACAGACACTCATGTGTGCAGGGCATATTTGACAGCTGAGCTACGTGGTCCCAGCATTAACCACAGCTGTAAACCTGTTACTGTCAGAGTTATTCTAACATAGAACAAATTAAACAGCTCAGTTCAATTAAGCACAGGCTTTTCTGATTTTCAGTTGGTATGCCCATATGTACCATATTTCCCAGTCTGGGAAAATCTGTGTAGCTGCTCTGGTCAGTTGGGGGGGCAGGAGGGGGGTGAGGAGCACAATGCATCCCAAAGTGCCATGCCCAAGGAACTCTAGAACGTAGCACAAATTTGTCGAGGCGCATAACCATAAAGAAAAAAAAAAAAAGGCCCATTGCAATGGTTACATGAAACATGGTTTCCTGCATTAGCAATCACTGCCTTTTCAAGACAACATATTAACATCCTCTTTGGTGAAAGGCCTACCAAGTTCAGCTAAAAAATTATGCATTTTAATAAAAATGTATGAATAGGAATATTAAGTAGCACTGCACATTTCATGAGCTTGAACTCAGCTATATATCCGAGTTATTTTCCTCCTGAAACCATAGCAAGAGGCTCAGAGACACTACCAGGCATTTAACAAAGTTTTTGTTACAAGCACTCCAGGACTCACTCAGCGTATTTGTAGTGCCATTCTCCTGTGACTGAATCCTGATCGAACAGCTTGCACATCCACTCTTCACCCTTAAGCTTCCTCTCTTTGGCACTCTTTCTCTGAGCTTCTTCCAGAACATATTTCTCTTGAGTAGCTTCTGTTTGGTCTTTGTTATTTATTGCTCTTGTCACTTGTTGCCAAAGCCTGACAAATGAGCAATATAGAGAGTTACAATCTGGTTGACAGAAATAATTGCAAACATTTCCTTAATTATAGGCTACGTAACTGCTAACAGGGTATTACCATGTTGTAATATATGTTTTTTCTACATTTTCATCAAGAAACTCCATGACTGTGAGGTTTGTAAATAACAACCTTGTATTTAACAGTGTTGCTTTCTTGTTTTACAGGTGAGTATCAGCAAACATGGGAAGAAAAGAAACCATATTTTGTTCCTAATTTGTTCCATGTTCAAACCATAAAATTTGTTCATAATTTGGAGAAGATGATGAGTTTTATTTTTTCACAATAATGGTATATGGTTCTAAAGTGAACTTACTTCTCTGACTCAAAGTCATCTTGCTCTTCAAACTTCACTGTATATCTAGGTAATCTACGCTGCTTGATATCTGATGTCGGATTCCAGAATGTCTCTGAAACATCAGTCTTCTTGTCACTAATAGTAACTTCACTGTCCTGTAACATATATAATTCAGTTACCTTAATTGTAATAATCTCAAAGACTGCCAAAATAACACAAAAGGGAGGAATAAACAATTTTTTTTGTAACAAGAATTTCTTTTCTTTTGGATGCACATAGTTAAGAATAATTAGATATGCTAACTTTAAAATTCAATTTCTGCATGCTGTGCTAGTTCTAACTCGGAACAGAGATGCAATGAAACCATTACCACGGCCAAAAACCAGCAGTGCCAGTGTCATCTCACCAGAACTGAAACAATTTTAAACATTTCATGCTGGTGCCATAACAATTCTTCATAGTACTAACATATATGCTAAAAACATTTCACAAGCTGAAATGTATTTTCTTCATGAACTACTCAGATATACACAACTTTTCCACCTTTTAACAGCTGCAAATAACACTACGCTGATTCTATACTCTCTAGAGAACTGTCTAACTATAAAGAGATATGTTCCATAAGAGTGGTACTTAATCAACTCTTCTTTTTTTAAAACTTGAGTCTTTTTTGTAACTAAGTGCTATTTTCACCTGTCTCAGCTGTCAGCCAGCATTTTTAAAATATCATCACTCACTACTTACCCAGTGACCCTCCAAAATAGCTAGAACTTCTTTGCCAAGCTTGATTTTCCCTGATATTTGGTTAACACTGTCATTGTTACCCAAAAAAGGCTGCAAAACAAAAAGAAATACTTTCATGTTTATTTTAATAGCAAATTATTTTTGCATTTATGTTTAGTGTTAAGGAATAAAGTGCATTTATGAAATGTGATGTACACAACCCTGATGGCTTTCAGTATTATAACTTCTGCCTATTTAATCTCCAAAACAAGTCTAAAACCACAGTAAGTTGTTCTCTCATGCTGTATTTTCTTAAAAGATTCGCTAAGCAAAAGCACAGTCGAAGAAAAGTGGAAAGAAAATGTAAAATAATGCAAAAAACAGTGACACAATGATATCTTGGAGGACATGGTAATTTGCTACGTTAATTTCAGCACTTTGCCAAAGACCATTTGTTACTAGAGATTAACTCTTCCAGAAGCAACAACAAAAATGATTGCCAGGGATTTTCTTTGGCCTTTTTGACAGTCTGCACGTGTATCCTGTGGGCTGATGAGGCACAATATCAATTAACACAGCCTCCTAACTTTTGTGTGTCCCCTCTAATTTCAACCAAATACAGTTTCCCTCTCCACGTCCACACTTCTTAGCAACTATTTGTTCAGCTTTAAATCAGTTTCTGCCTCAAAGATGGCAAATGTATTTTTCAGAAGTGCAAGTCATCTATAAGTAGTTTAGAAAACTTTGTTTAGCTTTTATGGGTGGGGAGGTGCTCCTACAGCATGCACAGCTGCCAGAAGTAGTCCGTGTAAACTGTTGCTTAGCCCTGGGCATTACGCTGATGTAAATGTTAGCTAAAGCCTTTGCATCATGTTTATTCAAGGTGTTGTGAGCAACTTAAATTTACCCAGGATGGAAGAGGGGAACTTGGGTCTGAGTTCTCCAGGAGCTCTCCAGTTTAAGAAGACCCTGAATATTTTTAGAGAATTAAAAACCACCAAAGTATATTGACAACACCACACAAAATACCTGAACCACTGATCAGATCACTAAACACTTCCTCTGTTCTTACACCTTCCTAGACATACACTGTTGCTACTGCTGGAGATAAGACAGACCATTGCTTTTCCTCCATTAGAGCTGTTCTTAAGATTCATACAACTAGCAATACGTTTGGATCTCATCACTAGAGGTGAAGACAGCACTGTAAGTTTCAGTCAAAACCTTTGGACCCAGCAGAATACATTAAGAAAAGAGATGACAATGTAGTTCCCTTTTTTTTTAAAAAAAAAAAAAAAAAAAAATCACTATTTGCTAGATACATGTAGCTGCATATGTAGCAGTTAAAATTAAAATCCCTGCTTCCAAAAACACAATTCCATATGAAATCAGATCATATCTAAGGAGTGACCTATTTATTTATTTAAATTATCACTATGCTCATTCTCCTTCTTGTGCACACTCACAGCATTTACTAACCTTGAGTTTGAATTCAATTGTTGCACTGTAGCCAGTTTTCTCACAGGTGATGTTGACTGTTCCCCCAAGCTCTAAGGTCATTGTGCCATAAAGAATTCCTGCAGGAGAAAACAGTTAATATGAATGTTTATAACTGAACAAGACAAAACCCCTAAGTCCTTTGGGCACAACTCCTAGAGTAAACATGTCTGTGCCAGAAGAAAAATCATCTTTTCAGATGACCTTTCCTATTGAAAAGCATAATCTTTCTGCCAAATAAGATAACCCAAACAGAAACAAAAAGACCTAAGTCTACTACAGATAAGCAGGAAAAATTGTTTATTAAGACATATCTTTGGCAGCATATGCTGCTGTCTCTAGCAAGGGTGGTATTTAGTCTTATTGGAGATGATTGGAGGAGGGAAGCTTTTGAAGTTAAGACATGAAAATAACTCTATGACAAAGAGAGCAAAGAAAAACTTAACTTGAACAGCAGCAGTATGTACAGTCAGACTGCAGGTGAAGACAATCACGGACAACCAATATAAGACAACACTGATCACCTCCCTGAAGATTTTTGGAAGCACAAGGCTGATGATGCTGAGTACGCTTTCTTTCCCATCATTACTGTCTTTCCCCTTGCAATCCAGCTTTTGAAACACTGAATATATTTTACATACAGTGGATGCATGTGCAAATATGTTTTTTTTCACCATGCACATTCTCCTTCCCTGCATATTCTTCTACCTTTCTCTCTACCAGCTTTATTAGTCATACTACTTCTCCTTCTTCCTGTTTGACTTGAATGTATGTATATGTTATGTGCTTTTTAATTATTATTTTTGTCACCAAAGCCATAAAAAAAATTAAAATCCAACAGAATATTAAAAACATCCAAAAACAATGCAAAAAGAAGAGTCTACCAAACTAATGTCAAATTACCTAATTCTGCTAACTGATTTTCATACATCTCAAATGAAGGAAAATATTATAGTTGCTGACTATAAGGCTTCTGAAAGAGAAGTGTGGCAGAGAATATGTGGGTAGATAAACCAAAGTAAAGCAGTTTAAAAATCAGCAATTCTGCAATGTATTTTGTACTACCACCAACCTTCCAGAAAGCTTTACAAATTACTGACTGGCTTCCCACAGTGAAACTAAAGACAAATGGTCACGATTTACACTCAAGTCACACAGTGAGGTGTAGATACTACACTGCCTTTTATGTTTACAGGAGGAAAACACTGGAAAAGCTCAAAACTGTTCTTTAAAAAAAAAAAAAAGGCAACCCAAACAGTACATTGCTGCCATGTAATGACAGATAGCTATATATATGCTGTTACTGTTTATGAAAAAAAAAAAAAAACAAACAAAAAAACCCCCAAAAAACCCCAACCACAAAAAAAACCCCAAAAAAACAAACGAACAACTTTTTCTGTGCCAAAACATAATCATTGCTTAAACAACAGATGTATTTTCCTTGTGATAAAATATGTGGAAGCCTAGAGCCACCAATGTTGCCAATGTTCAGAACACTCTTCTCAGATGACAAGCTCGAATCCAACACAGTATACTATTTAGAATAATGAACTATTTAGAGTAATAAAGTTCTGTTCTCATAACACAAATTTCTCTTTTTCAGAGAATGAAAAAAACCCGCTACCTTTACAATGAGCATATGGCATTGTCATTACATAATCTTCTCCCCTATTTAGGAATGTCAACCGTCCTTCTCCATCTAGTATGGCAGATAATGAATTCCCTGAAATTCAAAGACAGAAAATCACATTTCTCACCCTGCAAGACAACAGTCAATATTTCCTGTTAAATGAGCAATAAAATTAAGAACATCAGTATATTTAGCATTGCAATCTATCCTGTCTAGTGAAGCCACTATAATACACAGCATCTCCAATTAAAAATTAAAATAGAATCCAAATAAAGAATCCAAAAATAGAAACTAAAATTCTAAAGACCAGTAGCAAAAACTTTGTAAGGAAAGGATAATACAATGATCAAACCCCTGATTCTTCTAACAGCCTTCTTTCATCCACAAAACACAGCTCACTTGCACCCATTTTACACTCCTCAATAAAGGTACAACCAAAAACCCCATTATTTACCATAGAATTTTGATTTGGCCAGAATGCTACCACTAAGGCAAAAACCATCCTTGCGGTTGCTAACATAGAAGGCAGATATTGGAGGATGATGCGATACCTGTTGAAAAAAACCACATATTTGAAAAAACCCAAAAAACCCCCAAAAACTCCATGCAACATAGTATAAACCTTGAGCTAATAATGACAGAAAGCAAAATTCAAGCTGCACATAATAGAATACAGTTAATATATGCAAAACATCACTATAATCTTTAAAGATCAAGAAAACACTTACTGAATTTCAAGAGTTAAGAAAATTAACACCTGCCTTTTTCCTGGAGGAAGAGGAAACAGAAAAGCTGGAAACACCTTTCTGTCTCTCTAGGAAGACACACTTAAAAGAGACATCTGTAAAAAAACTATGCTCACCAGGAGAGCTCTTAGGATACTATTCATACATTTAAATACATTTTCTGAAACTACCCTATTGCTTGGCTAGCACGAAAATGCAGCACATTTATTTTCCTTAAAAATATTTGACCAGCTATTGCAGCTACCTGTTCTGCAATGTAGAAAGTCTTGCTATTCGTCCTTGGATGAATCCACATACAGCGGAAAGTCTCACCAAGTATAGGATTGTACGGCTTTTTTAGTCCCTGAACAGAAATAGAACAGAGAGTAACCATACAATGCAGGTACAGAACTCATGAAATACTTTATCAGTCTTTCACTGAAGATAAGACACAAAAAAAATATGATCATAATTTATATGCTAAAGTACGCTGTACTTGATTTCATCATTTGAATATTATGCTCAGTTACTCTGCTCTTCATTCTAAAGAAATCGGCATAGATATATTAAATCTGCTAAACTATTCCAGGCTACACATAAGGACAAACAGAATATAAGATTTTTTTTTTTGCAGGACAATTATTACAGACCTTTTGTCTGAAGTTTAGTAGTAAGTACTTTCTTCTTTCAATACTGTCTCCCACCAACATGACTATAAAAAGTATTTAGTGCAAAGGTAAGTGAAGTAGGGGAAATATTAATCCTCCAACTGGTGCATGTTATCACTGGAAAATGGTTAACACAGAATTGGCTCAACTTTATCCCAAAATGTTTAGTTCAACTTCGACTCCAAGGGAAAAAACCAATTGAATATAGCCTATTTTAAGCATGGCTAGGGACCAAAAAGGTCCGTGATGCATTTGTGTAAATAACAAAAACGTAACCTTGCTTTTAAAAAATGCATAACAATATAATTTAAAAGAAAACTTACTCCAGCACATCCCTAAGCCCTCAAACTAGATGCAATGACTAAAGTAAAGACAAAATAGTATGTGACAGGACACCTTTGGCTTTTTGTAGAATCCCGACAAATACCACTTCACTACTTTTTTCATGCGGTTGTAAGCATTCTCTTCAAGGGCAGCTCTATGAAACAAACAGAACTCACAGATCAAACATCAGTACTGTTTCAGTTATAACGTGCTATCAATTGCTGTGATATATCTTGAATCTAGGAGCTCAAACAAAGGTTTTGTGACTTGCAGTACTGTAAAACTTTCAGCCCGATCGCATCAAATTCAAAGTTTTCAAATAATTGTCTGAAAACGCAAATCAAACAAAAAATCAGAAATGGGATTTCCAAGATTGAGTCTGTTCTTTGTAACATTAAATCCTGTTCCACCCCCACTGAAGTTCTTCCATTTACAAGATATTGCTTTAGAGAACTGGCCTACGCATGTACAGAACTCAGAGTTGAATAATATTTCAATTTATAGTCTTTAATTTATTAGCTACATTTGAACAGGCAACTACAAATCTGAATGGAACTTAACACTGTATTAAAAAGGTTAACTGGTACTGGCATATTTTAAATATGCCTCTTAGAGAAAAAAAATTAAACTAATTTTGAGAAGTCTTCTAACCAGCCTTCAAAAGCTAAACCAGAAATGTCTGCAACACAATTGCTATTAAATTACCAAGAGGGGCCAGACTTCAAGATGTACCACACGAGCTCTCAGGCAGTTAGCTTTCAGAAAACAAGGATATCTGATGACTGATACACCGTCAGACAAACATTCAAACTCTAAGCAGTCTACGACATTGTTCAAGTAGAGAGGATCAAACGTTTTAGCATACACCATTACCCCATTTTAGTTTAAAGAATGAAAAGAACAAAAACCAGAGATAGGATTGACTCACTCGGACAGAAAGTCTGCATGGTAGTAGTAATCAGACAGCTTGTCCAGGAAAGAACGAGGTTCCAAGATAAACGTAGGCAGTACAACCTTGGACAAGTCCATTCCTGGCCGGACTTGCTTCAACAGTGTCCAGATCAGACTTTTGTTTTCTTCTGACACTACTTCTGTCTGAGCAGCCTCCCCTGCCTAGCATGAACAAGAAACTGCTTACAGAAAGGAGTAAGAAAATAATCCTCCAGAAGACAGGTCAACACATTCCAAGGATGAGATTGGATACTTAAAATGAACCACTTGGAGAAGTTGAAGCAACTATGGAAGAAAAATCAAGTTTCTCTAAATACATTTATGATACATCTTTAATGAAGTATGATAGATGTACTATTCAGCATTAAAAACCGCATTTGTTTTCATCAGCCTTAAACCAGAAAAATTTGAGGTAGAATTTTGCTCAGAAATCCGCATCAAGTACATTAATCTGTGTTCTCATGTGCAGGTCTTGTACAGCAAAGGGCTGTTCATTCTACCAACTTCTTCCCACCATGAAAGCTGCCACATTTATGCTTTTCGCTGCCTTCACCAGTCAACGGTATTGGTGGTTTCCCTTAAAGAAAACCACTACTTAGGGGTAAGCGAGCAATACCAGTCGCCACACTACATATGCTCCTTTCTGACCAAGAAGAGGGGAGATACTCTTCCGTACAGTTTCTAAAATCAAAAGCAAAGGTTGTAGGAAAGGCAGCCCTCTTTCCAGAACAGTTCTAAAAAACATACAGTCAAGAATTTATTGTCAGCTCCTCAACTTTTCCTAGACTACTGCTTCTTCTAGAAACAATACTAGAAAGCAATAAAGCACAAAGTATTTAGGTCCCATCAGTATGAAAAAAAACCCCTTGTAGTTAGCACTTGAGAAGAAAGGGGAGATCTGTGAAAAAGCTCATCTCAATTTCTGTTACTAAGTTTTTTGGTATCTTTATAGCAAGTAAAACATAGAAAACCCTGTCATATTTGCCTGTGTAGATACGCAAGACAACCTGCAGAAGTGGAATGGCAGCTATGGGGCATCATATTAAAATGCAAGGTGACATCAGAAACACAGCAAGCCTTTCACTGAATTCTGCAGACCTCAAGGCTTCTTAACTCCTCTCTTGCAGTAGAAAAAAGTAGAAAAGCTTGCATTGAAATCTTCAACTTGAAGATTTTTACTTGAAGAAAAAAACAGGAGTAAGTTAATAAAAACCAAATAGAAATAACAACAAAAAGATGGGTAGACATGGTCAACTTCTGCTGCAGGTGGCCCTTTCAAACTGAGCACCTTCTGTCTGAGCAATATTCCAGATAATCTCATTATCTCTGTTAAAATCTCAGACACAAGCACAAGAGTGGCAAAGCAGAGCAGAACATGGGTGAACAGAACTTTTTCCCCCATTATTGCTGAAAATATGAAAGCCAATTCTGCAAGTCAGCTTTCAAGTGTAGTCTGACCCCTAAAATACCAGCTTTTTATTTGGAGAAGCTGCTTGCTCATTACATCAACAGCACTTTTACCTCCCCAAGTTCTTCATGACTCTGTTCTAAGTAAGTAGTTTCCTTGACATCAATTGGTTCTGGATCAACATAAGAATCATCCTGTCGCTCTGATGTGTCACTATCGCTTTCTTCACTTTTCCCCAATCCATCATTATCAGATTCCTCGTGGTCATGGTCATTTTCCTTATCAGATTTGTCAGAGTACATATCTTGATCTTTAAAGTGATGTCTTTCAATTTCACTGTCATTTAACCTACAAAAAAATAAAGGTTAAATGAATCTTCACACAATAATTTCATGCTTCCAAACTAGGATCTTAGTAAAATACACACTAAAATTGCTAACATCAAGCCTGATGTGGCAGCAATGTCAAATTAGCTTTGCTGGAAGCATATAGGATGCGCTCTTCTCGCTGAACTGTCAAATGCATCAAGTTTAGAATAGTTCCATCGGAAGGGACCTGCAACAGTCTTCTAGTCCAACTGCCAGACCACCTCAGGGCTGACCAACAGATCAAGCATGTTATTCAGGGCATTGTCCAAATGCCTCTTAAACACTGACAGGTTTGGGGCATCAACCACCTCTCCAGGAAGCCTGTTACAGTGTTTGACAACCCTCTCGGTAAAGAAATGCTTCCTAATG
>JAOBAS010000060.1:5153820-5177873 GCA_025311575.1 Elanoides forficatus
TCCCACGTGTCCCATCACTGGATCCCAGGGAGAAGAGCTCAGCACCTCCCTCCCCACCTCCCCTCCTCAGGAAGCTGCAGAGAGCAACGAGGTCAACCCTCAGCCTTCCTCGAAAAAGCATTGAGTGTCTCTGCTGCTTCTTCATCCCTATTTTTCAGGTGACCATCTTCAAGTATCGGTCCGATGTTTTCCATGGACCCCCTCTTGTTATTAATATACTGTAAAAAGCTAGCTCTCGGTTGAAGCTAAATTGCTTTTACCTTTCTTCTTTCTCTCTTGCCATCCCCATTAAAAT
Organism: Elanoides forficatus; assembly: GCA_025311575.1. Lineage (NCBI taxonomy): Eukaryota > Metazoa > Chordata > Aves > Accipitriformes > Accipitridae > Elanoides > Elanoides forficatus. The sequence continues at coordinate 5,154,116 of JAOBAS010000060.1, forward strand.
TAGGCCTGCAGGTTTTGCTGCTTAGATAGATAGTTAAGCACACTCTTAGAATATGTTATATCCAAAGATCTACTTAATTAAACCATTAGTCTTAATTAGACTTAACAGTTGTAGCTAATTGCTGTGATTGTAATCTGGGCCAACTGCTGATATCAAACTACTATTCATGAGTACAGATCTCCAGCTGAATTGTACACAGCAGTTTTATCGTTTCCATGAGATAATAGAAAGAACAAAACTGTAGCTGAGCCTGCTTGGTCATCTGGACAGGGGGCAATAATTTGTCTTTTCTGTGCTTTTCCTAGACTATCTATGCCAGAAAGAATTGCATTTCTCCCAGTCTAGGTCTTCTGTCTCAAATACAGGAGCATACTCTTAACAGCAGTACAAAATTCCTGCCCACCCAGAAAAGACAGATGGGCAGCTAACTCTTCATGGGTGGGAAGGATTATTTGAAATAAATTTACGTCCACTTGAAAGTACATTGAACTGGTGGAAAATTACTGAGAGAAACTGTGCATAGCACAAGCTTCAGACCCAATTATTTCAAATAAAGGACTAAATATTTTATGTTTTCTAATGCACTTTAGTACCACAACTGAAATGTTTGAAAACACCATTCGCCATGCTTGTTTAATAATATATTTCCACAAAAGCTTATGCTCCCAAAAATCTGGCTGAAAGTATTTATCGAAATAAGCAGGGAGTTACTCAAGGGCACTCAGACATTAGGTAGCAAGTGATACCAGATAATTTCAACTTTTGTGCATTTAATTTAATAATAGGGTGACTGAATCATTATTCATTCTTCTGATGATTCAAAGCCAAGACATGCAGAAACCACTTCAGTAACGACAGGATTAGTCATTTCTTTAACCAAAGAATAGCAACTTGTATTCACATCTACCAACTGTTGTCACATGTACTAAACTTCTTATTTTCAGGTGAAGCTAACATGACAGACCAACTTCAAGATACAAAAAATTTAAACTTTAACAGTTTAACTGAGTACTTAAACTTACTGATGTGATACGATACTCAACTTTGAGTTCCTTGGGCCAAACTTTCCTCTGTATCCACTTTGCTTGAAAAAAAATTTTTTTTCATTTTATCCACATACAATATAAACCACAGTGGAAATAAGGCATATAAAGAGAATTCAGGAGCAAAAAGAACTGCAACCTTAGCAGGAGGTTCTCCGTGTGGAGAAGTTATCACTACAAGGCTCTGCCAAAAGGACAATTAGGTTTAGTAATTAATTCACTTACGGTAAGTTTTCTCCACTGTGCAAGTTGTTAGCACGAAGCAGGCCATAGAGAGAGACATGAGTACTGTCTGCTGAAGAGTTCAAATCGTGTTCTTTACCTTCTCTAATCATTGTACGTTTAAGCAGACTTGAACATTTCAGTGCCAGCTCCAAAGCATCCATCCAACACCTGCCTGAAGACAAATTTATTATTAGACTAAAAATTAAGTATTTAACTGAACTATACAACTTCCATTTCCTAACTTCACAATCCTTTTGGGTCTGCTTACATTGCCTTTGAAAACACTTCAGAGTTGTTCCGAGGCATTAGATTTTATAATCTGGTGGGGGCATAAAAACAACTCACAACTACCCAGCTCTAGTACAAGGGATGCTTCAAGCACAGGACAAGCAAGGTAAATCATGATTCTGTTAGAGCATATTCCAGTATTTCTTCCTTAATGCAAGTACTGTTCCACCCAGGCCCTGACCGTTGAATTCCTCCAAAGCTGCTCATAGCCCTGCTCTAATTTTGAAGATTAAGTAACGGCATTAGTTGGCAAAATTTATTGATGTATACAATAACAATACGGATAAGGAGCTATGATGACAGAGTATAAATGCCATTTCAATATAAAATAGCAGATATTCTTTTTTTTTTTTTTTCCAAAAACATAACTAAACAAATCTGTGTGTTCTTTCTGCTCCTTATGTCTTCATTTCCATATATCTAATCCATTTTTCAATACAGAAGGCAAATAGAGTCCTATTTTTAAAGTCTGCAGGGGTATGCTTAATCAACCAGTAGAAGGAAAGCAGCTGCTAGAAAGGTTGCACAACAGTCTTAAGTTTTGTTTCCTCATTGTAACCTTTGAAGATAGTTGCACTGATATTGACCACCACCTTCCCAGTGATAAAGGGTGTTACAAAACTATATTTTGAGGGAACTTTTACTACTAGAACTCTATGCAACTGCTCCACTTTATAACACACAAATGCTTTCAGTAGAAAGAATGTCCGCATTAGCACTTTAGAAAGGCACTAGCTTGAGTATTTAGACATACGTTAATATAGTTAAACCTGAACCCCTTCCCCCTCCTCTACCCAGCCAACGCAAGGCAACTGCAAGGAGTTCAACGATAGTTTCTTCAGGTCAAAATTTTCCTTTATTAACCATGAAAAACTACTAGTACCAACACAACTGAATGCACTAACTTAAGGGATAACCTTAACAACAACTAAACTGCAATGACAGTGCTCTAATAGACATGGTAAGACAACTGAAACCGTCTCTTTCTAATAACTAACTGCTGTCACTGCAGAAAAACTCTGAAATATGTATTTACCATCTGATTCTGAAGCAGCTCGGATGATCAAATAGCTGCTGGGCAATGGCTGAGTTATAGAACCAACTGCTTCACCTTTGGGACCCTTGAAATACACAAAACAAACAACAGCATCAGATATTTTAATTCAGTTTTACAGTTTATTATTCAATGTAATAACAAGCTGACACACTGCAGGGCTATTTACTGTCACTCAGCAACATCTAATGAAGACATGAATGGAAAGATGGACAGCCCTCTTTTACTGGATTTCTTCTTCAAAGACTTCATTCTAAGTATAGCTCCCAATTCAACCCCACTTTAAAAAGAACGGTCTTTGGGATTCCAATAATTTTTGGTGCTTTTTCTTTTTTGTAAATCAGACTTGGCATAGTAACTTGGAAACGCTCTGCTGATGCTACTTATAGCAAGACGACAAAAGCATCAAAAGGAACGCCATGGGGGAGCCACCCTCACTGTCCGGCGATTCCTGCAGTTGGGTGTAGAGAGAGAGGTCACAAGGGACAAGCTATTCCTCTTCAGCTCAGTGTTTCAGCTGAAGAGGTAAGATTGAAAGCAAGCAAAACAAAAGACGTGTCTGTGGAGTGGTTTAAGAGAGCTGATTTACCACAAATGCTGCCTAGCAGAAGACCCCACGTTTGTACAGCAACTGGGTCTTCCCCCTCCAGTCCCATTTGTTCTTGATGAGAGCAAAGGTTCCTCTCAATTCCTACGAGGATGCTGTGGTTCACAGAGCAGAGAGACACAAGGGCAAGCCAAACCCTTGCAGAGAACGGGAGGCCGCCTTCAGTGATCCACTTCATGCGTATTTTACATGACAATGTGTTTGGTGTCTCAGCAGCGTGCTATGCTCCAGAACTGCATGATTTTTGCCTGTCTTCAGAAGACAGGTAAGTCAATCAATATTTAAATAAAATGGAAGTAATTCCTCCCACTCAAACACTGTGCATCGCTATAGGAATCTACTCATCCTTTCTCCCTCCCTCCTTCCCCTTCAACCTGTCTACTCATTCAGTACTCAATTCCACACAATATTTAGGTGCCTAACTGTTGGCTTGGCATTTAAATAAGAAAAAAGAAGAGATGATGCCCAGGTCCATAAAAGACATTTAGATGCTTAAGTCTCTCTATAAAGGGTATCAGCAGGACACCATATTATGTTCAACCAAAAGACACACAGAGGATGTCAAATGTCAAAGTTTAATTTTCACTACTTCACAAATTAAAAGGAAAAAAAAAAAAAAATCCAAAAGACCTTTCCACCTCTGTCAAGCTTCATTTTGGAATAAAATGCTGAACAACCATTTTAAAGCCCCTTCAAAAAAAGTTTACCTTAAGACAACTGATAGGCAAAGAGGGCTGTATGAAACATACTTGAAAGCTATCGTTGAAAGCTGGGTTAAGCCTGCCTAACTAATGAGTTAACACATTTTGGTCTTGACTGATTTCCCCCAGAGAAGCCTAATGAAAAGCCAGTACAAGGCTTAGAAGAGGGAATTGGAAAGCCAGCAGAAGTTTTGAGCAAAAGCAGATAAAGGCAGATATTTTAGAAGCAAGCAAATGAAACAGCCAGAACATTTCTGAGGGTGAGAGGCAGATAACGAGGAGTCTTGGTAGCACTTAAATACCAATACAGGCAAGCTAGTGCTGGTGTAAATGATGTTCAGAAACTCCCGAACAGTCAGTATGGGGTATCAGCAACAAGATTCCAAACCTCAGTCTCCCTCTGAGTGAGCGGAAAGGTGGGCCTACGAAAAGTCTTTGGTGAAGCGGCAACATGGGGATTAGGAGTTAGCCGGTACCAAAACCCAGCAGGGAGAAGCCCAGGCGTGAGCACTCCGTGCCACGAGGGCGGGCAGGCAGGGACGAGGTCCGGCTCTCAGTGGGCCCCTGGGGAGGGGAGAGCACCAGGGCACACTGCAGCCCCACACGGGCTGGGAGAGGTGCTGGGGCGCTGCACCGAGGGGACCGCAGCACCGCAGGCGCACCAGCACCCTGCAAAGGTCTCGGCCGTCGCAAGTCCTCGAAACTCTCAGGTCACAGGACACGGACTAACGGTACGTCTCTGCCCGTGAGGTCTCCCCTTTAGGGTTATACTGTGGGCATGCAGGGTACACTACTTACTCTGTACCAAACAACTACAATTTAGAGATGAAGTGTGGTTTTGGTGTTCAGGTTTGGGGTTTTTTTAATGCAAGAAAGCTATATTCCCCTAGGTGCTTTGACAATACATTGATTAAAATAAAATGAATAATTTGCAGTCAACATTTGAGCAGGTTGACTTATTTTGGAATAACTGCTCGTGGATCTTTATTTCCTCTAATTGATTACTGTTCCAAAAAGCACTGGATATTTTTCTTTGCTATCACTCATTATGGTTTCAAAATCAATTTTCAGTATGTTAGTGTTCTGTACGAGAGAGACATTAGCTTCCATTTGTTAGGTGACTTTATTTGAACCGTCTCTGTTCCTGACAGAATGATGCTACAACTACTCCAATACAAGGTAATGGGTGAGTTAAAAATTCCACTGGATTAAAAAAAAAACTTTGGAGTTCACTTCCTACAGAATATCCATGCCAATAAAACTCAAATGTCATGAACATTCAGAGAAAGCAATAAAAACTGATAAGCAGTCACACTTGACTAAATTTACTTCAGAAAAATCATTTGCAGTAACTTTTCCAGTTACTAATTGCAGAAAACTGAAATGGCATCAGGACAGGGCACATGAGGAAGACAGAACAAGGTACAGTGCATCAGCTACCTCAGAGTGCAGGAGGAACATCAAAGACCACAGCAACAGGCTTAAGGGAGCATGTGAAGTGACTGGCCACAAACTACTGCAGAAGAGAATTTGCAGTCTGCCAGAAGGACAGACTATGGGAAGTGTGTTCAAGTGAGAAAATCTCCTGCAGTACTTATACCTGTGTAAATGTTTCTTGCAATGTCATCTTCCTGCACTGACTGCAAACAAGGGTCATTTTGCCTTAGACTTCAGGCTTCTTCTGGTAAACCTACTCTGTAAATCAGTCAATTGCTGTTATGCTTACGAAAGTTTGCCTCATGATAATAAATCTGTAACTAGGACATTATAATTGACTAGGTAAACAAGGCAGAAAAAGGTTTCGAACTTCAAGGCCTTTCATCTAATTAAATCCAGTAATTCTCAACTGCAAATAGCCATACCAAAATGAACAAACGCCACTCCAGCTCTCAGCACATTTAGAATGGACAATATCAACTTGTTCAGGTTCAAAATTTGACCTACCTTAAAAAAGTAAAAATCTGGTGGGGCATGTCCTCTAAATTCTAAATATCTAGTTAAAAAAACAAACAAATCCATTTCTCATTGCCAAGCAATAAAGAAATATAAGACTGATTTGTGATCTTCTGCAGACAGGCCACCACGTTGCAATGTATGTATACATGATCATAAATAAAGCACATTAACACCAAACCCTATAGCTGTGAAAAAGGATATGAAGTTTGTGTTCTGCAAATGTGCAATCACCACCAATTAGTGAAAAGTCCTCCTAAGCAATATTGACATAAAATTCAAAAGCAGCTACAGAAGATTTGATCTAAGTTTGGTAAAATTAGATAACATTGATAATGATAACAATTCAGAAAGACTACAAACAAACATCAGGAATTATACTAGCTGACTGACTTCCCAGTCTGAGATAAGGAAGACAAATCAATGCAACATATTCTACAGATGCGACAGTACATCTGTATCAATTTGAGATTCAGCAGATAGCTACTAATTGTGAGATTGTATCTGAAGAGGTATGTTGCAGAGGGCATAATTAATTATGACAAGGGTCCTAATATTGTACAGTAATTTCATCTAAAGCAAGATGTCATTTCAGGAGGTAAGTATGTTCACTTGTGTTGTGCTTCTGCACCTCCTCTCCATATGCAAACACAAAACAAGGACTACAATAGTTTGTTTACTAGAGTATAAACAATGAGTAATAGCAAACATTAAAGATTCTTATAAGAAATGGAAATAAACCTTTACTGTGCAGAACACACTGTGCTTTTCAACACTTACAGGTAAGAGCTCCTCACAATATTATGCCATGTATGACAAAGCAAACAGACATCAGAACTGAAGGAAAACATTTATCTTCCTAAAATCGTAGCCAAAAAGGAACACAACTGGCTAACGAGTTGCAATATAAGCTATTATTGCACAAGGATGTCATTTGAATTTCTACTCTTACAAGCAAATTGAACTAGGCTGACATTTTATTACATGAATATAGGGTTGGAAGCCAAGAAACGTTTATAACACATCTCAGCTCTTTCATTTTGGCAAATCACTTCCCTCCTTAATTTCTCAGATTCGACCGATGTAAAATACAACGTTATACACTCATTCCTCCCGCTTACACGATTGCCAGTGATGGCATTAATCTCTTCAATGGCAACCCTCTGCACATCACACTTCTGAAGCTATTTAAGTATACAGAGCGGCATAAATCACATACTTTTTGTGATGAAGAGGACTAGATGTTGAAGGCTTATATTCACAATAAACAAACCATTAAAGCTACAACAAAAAAGGCAGTTCAGCTTTTCATTAAGGTTGTCTTTACTCATAGCCAGCTAATACCAGTCATCTGTTAAGAGCCATATATGCTACCACTAACCTTTATAGCCCATATGGACTGCTCCAAAGGATGAAAAAGTTTGAAACAAAAGCCATCTTTTTTAGAAGGCCTCTCAATGAGTTCACAAGCATTCAGGAGCACTGTTCCTACCCACTGGCCATTTTTGGGAGTTTTGTAAACAAGCAACACTCCTGGTTTCAGTACACACCACAGTTTGGTCCAGCTTTTCAAGGTACCACGAATCTAGAAGATAAACAGTTACTGTTATATCTCAGTGAAGCCAATACCAAAACCATACCCCTTAACAAAATGAAAATTAAAATTGAAATTATTTACTAGTTTTTATTTCAAACAAAGTTTATCAGGTCTATCGAAAGTTTACCCAGGTTTATCAAAGACAATACAAAGGTACAGTTTCAATGCTCACTCTTCTATTCTTTCTTGATGAATACTTATTCTACAAATGGGTATACACACATCCAGATATAGGAAGTATGACTATTCATCTGAAACTTTCAGGAGTTTTCCTATCTGGAACATATTTTATCACTAGCATGAAGACACAATAATCTTTGGAAACAGAGCTCCTCTGAAAACAGTGCAGGCGTCTGACAAGAAAAACAGGATATTCACAAAATAACTCAGATATATTTGAATTTCTTAGATAAAACCTCTTATAACAGCTGTTAGCTTCAACCCATATGTGAAATGTAAGATCCTTTCAAGTCCCTGAATTTGCATATCTGATTAGACTGCTTGCATCAACTCTGTCAACTCTGGATTTTAATTACCTTGTGTCTGTACAACTGAATGCCAACTTGACATCTGAGCAATGTTTTAGCCTGTTTACATTGATTTTTATAAAAGCTGGAGAAACTTTTTCCAGACAAGCTATTGTTTGGAGCAAACTGTAAAAACAGGTAACAGATCTTTTTTCTTGTACAATTTCCAAGGAATGTATTTACAGATTTAAGGAATTATATACAAACATAGAAACTGCACTACTGTTGATGACACTGACTACTTTCTTTGAGAAATCAATTCCTCACCTTTTGTACCAGTATTAGAGGACAGTTTGTTCTTAAGGGAGGAAAGGAAAATTACCAGAAATGCACAAAGAAATCTGTATTCAAATATCTGACTGAACCATTTTCACTATTGTTACAGATGTAACAGAGCTTCAATTCAAAGTGTAAAATAAAAAGGACAAAATAAGAATTGTAAAGCCAACTCATCTGAAGTTAATGGCTATACACATAAGATGCATGTGACTATGGCGACTACAGTAAGCAGGAGCTAGGTTTCTCTATTATTCCCCTAGGATTTGAGCACAGAGACCCTGGGATGTAATTAGTGGCTGCTGTGTTCGTAGAAAAAAAATTAACAGCAAGTAAAAGATTGAGCTTTTTCTATTCTGGTCAGAAAGCAGTAAGCAGCTGCTACATCTTCAAGTTAAGTTTCACACTTGGATTCTGACCTTCAACCAGTCAGCCATAACAATAACTGATGGGTCTGTGATAGTGCTAAGCAATTCTTTTGTAGCTCTCTTCTTTTCTTCTCTGTAATTTTTCTTTTGAACCTGTAAATAATAATAAAAATATTTACAATGCCACAGCCATAAGTCAGTAATCAGAGCACACAAAGACATCTATTAATACAAGCTGACAAAAAAACCAGCTAAACTCAATTTGCAAGACAGGTACAGAGAAGTAGCTTTAAAACACAGCATTTGACTTTAAGGTACGAACAACTATTTCATACTCTGTTTCAAGAGCAGCTACAACATAACCAATTTCAGATTCTTCTGCTACTTGCTTTTAAGACTGAGGACTTTGAAACTCCTGTTAGAGAAACAGAGGGAAAACCAACCAACCAAACAAACCCCCTCCGCCCCTTCCTTTCCTGGTGTAAAGTACAAAACCAAATTTAGGCTACGTTCAGATTTACGGATATATTATCTGATCAGTAGTCTTTACCCACCAATTATTCCCCACCCCAGTAGAAATTTGCAGTAATGTATCTCCCTCTTTTAGAGGCAAATAATTTTATGTTTCTCCTGACATGACATCTGCCAAACAGTGGAGTATGGTCTTGTTAAAACACAGTGGGAAGAAGGCAGTAGAAAAAACACAGGTACTGCATGCAAATTATAACTTTGATAACTCAATTCATCATTTCATTGCATGTAGATGTCCTGAGGTCCCTGCCAACCTGAATTATCTTATAATCTTCTGAGTTATCCTATAATCTTGTGCCATCTTAAAGCCTACATTACAGAAGCCCATAGTCAAGAAACAGTACAATAAGATTTGAAGAGAATCAACACCCCAACTTCTCACAATACTTAAATATTCCACAGGTCTCATCACTACTTGGTATTTTTGTCTTCTCATTAGAGAATATGGTAAAACTATATGAATGCATTTATAGTCCGTGAGGAGTTAGTAGGAAATTAATTCACCTTGAGAGATTCTTTTTTTGTAAGTTTGCTTGAAGATAAAGAGATGTCCTTCTCAGAGCCATTGAAAAGCTTGGATTCAGACTGGAATTCACAAAACACATAATAAATAAATGACAATGATAGATACAAGGATATATTACTGCTGCAGGCAGTTTAGAAAGTGTTTGAAGTGCACAGTTATGTTTGTAAGGTTCCCATTCCTACTCCTCTACTGTTTCACCCACTTAAAAAAAACCAAACAACAAACAAAAACCAACCAACCAAACAACCCCCCACCCCCTCAAAACAACAACAGAAACAACAAACCACAACTTGTATCAAGAGCTGTTCACCACCTATTTATGGAGTCTTTTTTCATAAGGGTTTTATGGGAAAGAAGTCAGATTCCTCCAGAAAAAGCTGAACTATATACAGTAAGTATTTAGCCTACGTAGCCTGTTACTTGCTATGTCACAGTCTTGACTAGTTAGGCATTATTTTAGCTGAGAGAAGGTTTTAGGAGAATCCTGGTGTTTAAAAACAGGAGTCGTTCCCATGACGTATGAATCCCAATGTCTTCATTCGTAACTTGACAGCTCCTCCGAATGGATTGCTATAGAGGCACTTACCCCGTGACCCATGAAGGAAAATACAGCCTCTTCAATCTAGAATTCAGTGCTCTATAAATCATCAGAGTACAACTGACCACTAACGCCACTCGTTCTGCTCCTTCCTCCCTAATCCCATGCTCTGATTTACTTCGCAAGTGATCTTCGAGAAGCTCACAGTGGCGATAGACAGGGGAACGAGACCCAGGTTTGTTCATGAAACCCAAGCCCTTGTTCATGGCAGTACAATATGCTGTCTCAGCACCACGTGATTTCTCCCTCCTGCCTCTCCCCACATCTTGTAAGGTTCAAAGTTTATTCTTTGGCATCTGTTGCCTACTAGTTGAAAGGGAATTAGAGCCACCAAGTATTCACCTTGGGATATAGAGTTCTTAATGAAAAGGAATCTATCACAGAGTTACGACTCCTACTGCAAGTCACAGAACACTGAGTAGGTATATACATAAACTTCAGATAAATTACAAAGAGTTGCATTTCTTTGTGCGCTGAAATATAAGCCTGATGGACCCAAAGTTCCTGCCTAGTCAAAAAAAGAAAAAAAAAGAAAAAAAAAAAGGAAGAAAAAAGAAAAATCAATGTAACCTTCTAAACTGTGTAAAGTCAAGGACAGCTTATGAAAACTGCTTCTCAAGCTGTTCAACATTTCTGACTGGTCATTTCAAATCTTAGGCTACAATACAAAGTCTATTCACCAAATTTCTATTTTGGAATACTATAAAATGACAGTAAAAAAATATGCAAGTTTTGAGAAAACTTACTGCAATAATAAAAACAGTGCACTTGAGCACTATTTTTCTTAACACAAAAGTTGCTCAAACCAAAGAAATAAAAATGAAAGATTTACAAGTGGAACAAAGCAATTTAACTTTGATCCCATTTTGATGCCTTTAATTCAGAACTAAGACTTTATAGGAATCTACTTAGCTAGTGTCAAAAGATATGTGCAATAACTGGCAAAAGTAATTTCACCTCAAAATCATTTCAACGATAAGTAAATGTTCTCTAACTTCAATATATACATCTTGGAAAAATGAAGAAAACCTCTTCATTTTGTGTTAAAGATATGTTCTTAACACTCAAATTTTAGCTTTAAGACAGGCATACAACTTGAAATTTAATTCCTCTGTCTAGAAGTTAAAGGAAATACAGTACTTTAAATGTAATAACAGAAGAGGGGAAAAATGCTTATCACTGACACATAAGAAGAGGTAATGAACTCGTTATGCAAGCTATAATGGAGCAACTTAAGCAAAACACTCATAAATATTCTAGTTGCTCACTAACAGAAAGCTAATGCAATCTAAAGGTCATGCATATAAAAGCCCCAAACCAGTAAGTATCACAGGTTACAAAACCTCACTTTCTCAGTATCTCAGTTTTAAAGCTCACTCATATGACACTAAGTAAAGGTCCATATTTACCTGTCCAACGGATTATGAGACAGATCAGCAATTTGTAGATTTTTAAGCTAGTAACTTTCTCAATGTTAGATACACATAAAGTGGATAGAATCAAAATTTAAAAGAAGAAAACATTTTAAGACAAACTACTGTAACTCCCAGCAAGGTACATTCAGTACCAGATTCTGGGCAAGTCTCATCACTGCTTTTCCATCCTTACTTAGAAAGAAGGGCTGCTACACCTCCACAGCTGTGACAGACAGTTACCATCTTCTGTTAGCCTGAAGTTTATTTGTGGGTTATAAAGGAACCACTAGTCTCATCAAGCCCCACATGCACTAATTGAAAAAACAGAGATGAATTAAAATATGTATTAGAAGAAGTAGGGATACTGGTCTCATCTTTGATAATAAAAAGACACAAGCAAAAGTAACAGCAAAGCACACAGAGACTTAAGATCCTGGAAAGACAAGAACCAAGAACAATAAATATAAGGAAGAGAAAAAACAAATTGGATAGTCAAAGATAAATGATTAATAGAGTCTGAAATAAATCCAAGTTAAAAGAGACAGTATTAACTTGATGTCCAAGTCAAAAATGATTTAGAGGTTTCTGGACCAACATAAGTATTTTGATCAGAAGCAAGCTGGATGGTAACATACGCTTCCTTGATCTCTCTGACAAGTGGGGCTCTAGGATGCAGTAAAGCTGAAAGATGCAAAGTTTTGTCATTCCAAGTCAGATGTAAGACACCAGCAGCTTGAAATGCTTAGCTACACACCACAAAACTGCAGCTTAGGCTGCAGAAACTAACCTGCTCACCCCAGTGCAATTCTGATGACACCACTGAAGCAGGGAAATGCTACTATAATCTTTAAGTCGCTTTGATTTCCTTCAATATCTCTTTAACGTTTCTCTTCAAGGCTCCGACACATGAAATATCACAGCAAAATTTGTCAAGCCCTCGAGTGCAATCCCTCTGTCTCCTAGGGGCGCAGCTGCCTGTGCCCAGGGCCAGCTCTGACAGACAGCAGTGCCAGCCTTGCAGCAGAGAGCTATGGCAAGAGCTGGGCATGAAGGTGGCAAGAAGCAGGCACCTCTCCCGGTTCCCTTAGGAGCTGGCTGTGTTTAAGCTCAGGTCCTCGCCTTCCCCTACAGAGCGGCCCACGCCTGCTGCGTCCTGACAATCTGTTTAACTGTCTGTTACCACCTTTGCCTCTGTAGAAAACAGTGGATGTCCTAGCAGAAAATAGAAAGCCACACAGCTGGGTAATTTAAAGCCTTTAAACTCTATCCTGTAGCAACGCCTAAGTAAGAAAAACAAGTGAACTTAGCTACTCCACTCAGCGATCAAACCATATGCAACCTCCCCCTCTGCAAAATGCAGTCCTCACCTCTTCTCTTTAATGTCTTGAAGAGAAAGAGAGACCCTTGTTTTGTGACACAGCCAATTGAACATATTTTTTTCCTGGAATTCCACATTCTAAATAGATAGAAATCGCTAAGTAAAAATTCAGCGGATTGACATGCCAGGCACTTTTGCTGACCAAGATGTCCACGCACTTTAAAAGTTACAATAGGCCAACAAATAAAGAAGGTCACATCAGAGTGGCTATACAATGTCAGCTTCTATAATTGTAACCTACAAATTTAAAAGGATTTAGGAAAGGAAAAGACAGCTAGGGTAGATTTTTCTATATTGTAGACACTGGCATAGATACTACAACGACTTTTTACACAAGTCCCTCATCATGTGCCTACTATTTCAATACCATCAGAAAAGAACATTTTATTCTGAGAAAGAATGCTATTGCAAACTACTCATGTAAATAGTTGTGATCAAAACAAAACACAGCTCTGGAGAGAAAAGACCTGGGATCACTACATAAAAAGAGTCTTTCTAGTTGCTCGGGTAGTTCATGTTTTCTTCCTTTTTAAAGTTTAGCCACACCAAGATGCTATGGTTTTGGTGACTGCAGTGTCCATCTCCCAACTCCACTTTGGATGTTTTCAGTTTTCACTGCATCTCAGGGAGCCTCCTTCCATCTTGGGACTACACAATGACAATTATGAATTTGCCTAGCTCCTGCCTTTTCCACTTCTATTAGCAAGACAACCAGAAAGCATAAACATGTGTAGCAATTATATCTAGTTTAATATTCTACTGAGCATGCTTTCCTTTGCACACTCATTGCCTCAATGAAATGGGCCTTTGTACTTGAATTCTGAGGTACAGAAGCCCTTGCAACAGCCAGGACAACAGATTACACTTAACTGTGTTTTACTCTGACAATTTAAACCATTAAACTAAACCTGCTCCAGTTACAGTTTCCTTAACATTCTTATAAGATTTGCTACAGCTCAGTGAACAGCATCCTCACCTACAGCTTAAAAGGATTTTAAATTGTGTTCTGTAGCAAAAGTTGCCTACCATCCATCATTACATTTGGCAAGGCACCATCCCACCCCAAGATGACAGTGAGAAGACTCCATGTTTCATTTTCGCTAATTTGAACTGTAGATTTTCACGTGATGTCATCCTGAGAATTATACTAAGAAATTCCCTTTAATGTTTATCTGTTGCTGAATCTGAAAAGTAATCTTCAAGATTATCTACAATGAAAGTTAAATACATTTGCATTTAATTAAAAACACAGAACTCCTTTGTACAGACATTTTTAAGCCAGATTAGGAGGCTGCTTTCCTTACCTTGCTTTTTGACATAGAATGTGCTGTATCCTCTTTACTTTGTGACACATCATCCTTCCCTTTGTCAAAACCTTAAAAAAAAAAAAAAAGACAGCATTGTTGCCAATGATTTGAAGACATTAACATTTTATATGAGCTAGCCTTTGAAATAAATTTGCAAATTGTGTTTAGCATAAAACAGCACAAGAAAATCGGATTTTCAAACAATGTATACATACCAGTCCATCACACCAGTTGAAAACATACCAGCTACTACAATAAAAACTAATTTAATACTCACTAAGAGGTGAGAACAGTCCACTCTATTTGGATGGTGTTGCACCTGATCCAATAAGCTGACGAATCATAAATACAGTGTGCAAACTTTTGTCCTTTTATCTTCTCATTCTCCCCCATCCGCATAAATGCATGCACAGAGCAGAATGCTAAATGGAACCTTTTTTGGTTTGTTCATTTCTGTAGCTAGAAATAATTGTTAAATACCACCTACATGAAAGCAAATCTAAAACACTGATTAAGATTGCCAGTCAGGTTTTTGCAAGAAAATGGAAAAGGTTGTTTACGTTAGCCTTGAATTTATACTTTCAACTTGACTCTGCATAAGGGTGACTACAAGGCTTTATGTTAAAACAGTCATCAAAATCCCACACTTTCCCAGTATTCAAAAAGCAAAGTGAGACAAGGGCTGTAGCCAGTATATGTGTGACAATGGAAAGAGGGGTCACAACTGGCATCAGTGCTGCTGTGCAGCTGCTATGTGCCACAAAACATATACTGCGAACCTAGCATCCTCTTAGGGAAAAATAATCTACTCTGGTTATGAGAGAACGTCTCAGTGATCCATCTTCTTTGAAGAGATTGGTGGTAGCATAAAGCTTTTATAAACAGGAATAAAACAAATTGCACAATGCATTTACCCGAGTAAGTAAAAATGCCATTGTTTGCATGCCCTCCAGATAGAAGGTAAATAAATATGAAGCCGTACATGAATTTCAGGAATAATCCAGGCAGCTGAAAAGCCTTGCATGGTTCTGACAGTGGTACCCTAGAGCTTCAACCCACCAGAGGGCACTACATCAGCAGAGAAATTGTATAAACAGACACCAAAAGCTCTTCTGGGCTTCCCTTTGAAGGTGTTCCGAACTTTGAAACAGAAGTCAGTACTTAGATCTCTAAAATGAGATTTATCAGAGAAACAGTTTGATTTCACATTTTCAGGGGAGTGTGTGTATGTGTGGGGAAACTATGAGCTTTAAAAGAGTTTTTATTAACTCTCTATAGTAGTGTTGGTAGTTTGTTCAGTGTATTCAGTGTAGGACTTTTTTTTTTTTTTTTTTTTTAAATTAGTATCTTCACCCTTTCACAACTTACAATACCCAGAAACTCTAAGACAGAACTGATTCATCTATCACAAATACACATCTTGGGAAGCTTCACTGACTTATAGAGGCATTATGTTGGTCTTCAGGTTACATGAGAAATCTGAGATTCCTCTTAGCTGTGGTCTGGTAATCAGTTTTGAGGGTCTTTTTGTTTATTTGTATTACCTTTTGCAGAGATTCTTTTTTAAGACCAGGGTTTTTTTAAAAATTATATACTGCAATACAATGATATTTCATTTTATGTTTACACAAAATAAACCTTACATGCCTTTAAAGAAACCATTACATGTCTTGACAGAAGCCCCTCTGTGCACAGTTCATTAAACCGTTCCTTTCAAAATTCTTCCAATACATCCATGATAGGTTTGTCCAGCTAACGAAAACCTATAATGCAGAAGACTATTTGACCACAGGGAAGAAGTACCTAGACAGGCAGAAGACTTGTAGTACTAGGGAATCTGGAAAAAACCAAAAAGGCATGTCAACATCCAGAGGCCAGAAGCCATGTTTCCTATGTAACACCAAATACAAAAAGCACATTTTCTACAGCATCAGTCATCAGGTGCTGAATCAAAACAAAGGTTGCTTCAAGCCTTAGAGGACAGACCTGCCTTAGCTCATTGAGAAGTTACTAGTTTTTATGCCAGTCTTAGGCAGTCAAACACACACCAGAACTGTAGTAATGAGGTTTTCTCCTCACCCTCACACCCAAAAGAAATCCCTTATTAGGAACCAAGTTCCACTGAAAATGTAATGCAGGCATTTTCTAATGGTTTTCCCATTTTTACTTATTTATTTATAGGCATATAGAGAAGACTCAGTGATGGAAATCAACAACGAAGTGCTAAGTCAGGATTGTTCTTACAAAAGAAGGCTATAATTCACAGCTTGTTTTCTAAAGCACTACAGTTTTAAGGGCTTTACACATCCTTATCTAACAAACAAATGTTTTTATTTTTCATAAACAAGCTTTTCATCGGTATGACCAAGCAGAAGCGAAAACAAAGAACTACTCTGTCCCTGAGAATCGGACACAAAGATGAAAGTTCAGTCACGTTTCCATGAATTTCACCTCCTTGCTTCCAGTGTCTTGCGCCCGAGAGGAGTGCGTGCTTGCTGCTTCATAAACGTGCCACCACGCTCGCTGGTCCCTTCCTTAACCAAACGCTCAGCAAAGGGCTGTCTGAGGGGTTTGCTAGCAAATCCAAGTCAGGGTGCTGCAGATCTTGGAAGACCTTGCACTGCTCCATCTCGGTCTGTGAGGAAACCCAACCAGTCAGCTCCCCATCCCGCACCATCCTATTTGTAACATCCCTCTCTGTAGAAGGGATAAGCTCACTTAGAATACAGACAGAAGGCTTTTCTTCCCGTGTGCTAAAACGCATGTTAAAAAAAAATCAATCATAATTCAGGTGCTGAGCCAGACACAGCCTCACCCACTGTAAGCGCACGTTTTCCAGGGAGCCTCTACTAAGATGGAGAGACCTCAGTACCATAACAGTCTTACTTCTAACATGAACAGTTTGCTACTAATACCTGCAGGGAAATTTGAACTGAAACATCACAAAGAGCTATATATGGCCCCAAGCCGAGGATGATATGCATTTTGTCATGGAAACACTTGGTCAAGGAAACAACAACAACAGAACAATTATATTCAGAGAATCAACCATAAGAAATACCGTTTTCTCCCTTTCTGCTACCAGTTATGAAGAACAAATTTCTTTATGGATTTCTGACAAAGATAACAGCAAAGCCAAGAAAGCTGTGCCCTAAATGATGTTTTGTGTTATTGCTCTTTGTAGTTTTGTTCACCTCGGAGGTACTGCGAATTGCACCACAAAAAGCCATCAAATCAGTGTCTGCTCCAGACACTGCCAGGGTATGAGAGGCTAGAGGCATGGTCTAATAAAACGAATGTGTTTCAAGTTTTTCAGTGTTTATCAGCAGTGGGTTTGAGCTTAATATTTTAGCCTACTTGCGGTTTCCCATCCTGTAATTCAATCAGGAACTCTTTAACAAGATAACATGAGCTCACATTTCACAATGTAGAAATTCAGGTGTTGAAGATGCAGTCTCTTTCTGTAACTTCCTCTCTATTAAATCTCTTGGATTTGCATATCATATTCTACCTAACACCTGAAAGCAATTTTCAGAGTTAGGAGACAGTGGCCAAGTGCCATTTGAATCAACCTTCAGAGCTGCAGATTGAGCTCCCAGTATAAAAAGAGTTATTTTTATTTTAAACACAAGCTCCACTACTGTAGCCTCTAAAGCAGTTCTGGACATCATGGATTGTGCTCAGAGCAACACTACATCTTAACAGACTTTCTCCTAGTGTGACCTTCCTTGTCTTAACATCACAGGCCCCACGGGCTCTGAAAGCTGATCCCAACGCCAGTGCAGTCAGCCTCAGTTCATGGCATGACCTTGGAAGCCAAGGGAAACTGTCCAATAGTACATTCCTACTGTGAGCACTCAGCATGTCCTTCTAAGATTTGCAGGTGGAAATCTACGTGAAAACTCAGGATGAACTTTCAGACAGATGCAAGAACCTGACACCTGCATGCAGCTGGAGCAACCAGAGCTCTATACATGCAAGATGTCAATGAAACAAAATCAAACAGCGCTTCTTTAGAGACAGAGCTGGAATACACAGTCAATACCAAAAGAAAAAAATCCTCCAGAACATTGTCTTCGACAAAAAATGAGGAGTATATACATTGTACAATTAGTGTTAAAGGATCTTTAGGATAAAGTCTGTGGCAGAGTACATTTTAAAACAAAACTGATAAGAGATTTCAATTTTGAAGCATAACACAGGTATTCTTTAAAGTCGCACTCACAATCTGTCCCTTCAATCAGTCTTGAGGGAAGGGAAAAACTAAAACCAACCATGTTAACATCTGCATCCCAAGCACTGGTTTTGTACCTCTCAAATACCATCTGCAATTAGGATATTTGAGAAAAATAGATCAGAAAGACCATGTTACTTTTTAATGTCATATCTGTTTTATCTAAAAAGAAAGAATTACTATCCACTGGAGGCTTTTTTCCAACAAACTGAAGAACTACTAAAAAAGCAATGAAATGCATGACAAGTTCACAAAGAGCAAGCTAAGCAACAATATTACTGACTTCCAAATGAAAAGCAAGGAACAGCCTGATTTGATTACGGCTGTGCATGTGTGGTTGTGAAGAACAAATAATTGAGCTGAAAAACTACGTGCTTCTGGAAGAACTATGAGCTATACTTAGTGAGATATATCAATACTGGTGTTATATAATAAACACGGCAGGAAAAAAAAGGAAAAAACTTTTTAAAGAATTGAACACAAGAGACAATAGTCTTTTTAACTGACTGATTTTCAAAGGCTTGCTGACAAACAGTTTTCAGAATACAATCCCATATTAACTAATTCAGATTCCTCCGTGGATTTTGAAACTGAAGTAATCAGAAAAGGAAGCAAAGTCCTTTTATGTATTTTCTCACGGTCATGTTTTCTTCTGCAAACACCATATAAAATAAACAACAATAACCAAAGATTGTCCTCGCTCTAACAATACATGAGTATCTTTTAGACAGGCAATAACTACTGCCCGCTTAAACCAAACTTAAAGAGCATACCTTCCAGCATATTAATATTGTTTAAATTCTTCAGATACATGGAAGATTCCAAAACATTTTTTAGTTATATGTTTACACTTAATTTTTTTTTTTTCTTTTTCCATTAAAAACTGTTTTCCATTTGTTCTGCATTTTAAGAAGTCATTCATTGTCCACTTATGGACAGTGATCAGCTTTAATGTAGAATTCTATACAGGAAGGAAGCGAATAGGAAACAAATCCCTTTTTGTTTCAGTAATCACCAGACTGCACGCATTTATTTTAAAGGTAGGGAGGACCTGTCTAGTTGCCAAACTCCATGCTTTCAAACTTTGAGATCTTTATTTCCTGAGCAGCTTGAATAAAACTCAGTGTTAGATTCCTGGTAGAAGGCTAATCATTTCCTGAAGCAGAGTGAAAGGATATGTTATAGAATAAAACATGAAGTTTCATAGAACATGGTGTCCCAAGCAACTGCCCCCACCCGCTTGAGGCTGAACGTGCTGCTCCAGCGATTCTGCAAGCCAGCACGGGCCAGCGATGCAGAGAGCTCCCTAACCACCAGCCTGCAGCCACCTCTATGCTCTGCACCCCAACCCTTTTCCATGGCTTCAGAGCCAAGGCTTACATACCCAGCGAGCCATTCTGCAGAAGGCATACAATTAAAAGTGAAAACTATTTTATTTCCCCATCCCTCCCCAACATTCTGGCCTCATGGGACTACGCAACAAAGTGCGTACATGTGCATGCACGAGACAAATCACACATACAGAGTAATCTGGTAAGAATGTACTACTTCTACAATGTCCCCTTTCAGGAAGGGGTGACCTTGTAATGTATTTTCCAGCATCGAAGTTTCCTGAAGCAAACTGCTGAAATTCAGGTACCTATATCAGAAGAGCACATTGTGGACAATGAAACTAGAAATTAATTTCAATATTCCAGTACTGATTTTCAGGAGACAGCAAATCTGAGCAAAAAGAGATTCAAGCCCTTTCTGGTGTCAAATGTCTTAAAAAATCTTGCACTACAGAGTTTAGGAAGGCTACGCTTTTAGCTTTAACTCATTCTATGTTGTCATTTTATGTCAAGCCACTGATGATAAGCATGCAGATTCTTCAGTAGTTACAGCCAAATTAAAAGCTTCTGCTGTACCTTACTATTTTAAAGCAAGTCCATCGTCTGCAGAGGGAGTGGAAAGTACAAGGGAGGAAGGCGTTTCTAAACCACATCAAAGAACTTCAGTCATAAAAGCCCAAACAGCCAAACCAAATATTCCAGTCAGTACCAAATACACAAATGCCTTTTAAAGAGAGATTTGCTGCAGTGTAAGCTAACTTACTCACTTGCCTATCTGCAGATCTTGCCACTACAAAGAGCTGTTATCTAAATGCATACAAGCAATACTATTTCTGATTTCTACCAACATCTCGGTACATTACTTTCATTCAAACTGAAAAATCTGAGATGGAAATTATATTCTCTTCTGTACATTTTAAGAAACGCAAGACCAAAACAAACCTGGTAAAGCAGGAGAGAGTTCGTTATATCCTCCAAATGAAGCATTCCGGACAAGCTTTCGGCCATCAGCTCTTGGAGAAAACACAGATGAAATCCCAGCGCATGAAGAAAACCTACGTCGCACTGGACCCTCTTCCTTCATGAGTTAAGGTGTTTGTGTAAGGATTATGTTCTCTGTGAAAGCTGGTTAGCATTAGCTGCTTGGAACAAGAGTGTTGCAGTAACAGCCTTTTACCTCACATTCTGATGAGTAAGATACAAAAGGAAAAAAAAAAAAAAAAGAAACAAACGAAGGGCACATGTGAAAAATGCAGTGAAGAGACAGAGGCTGCCAAATCAGCAGCAAGCCAAGCAACACTATACTCCTCTTGTCAAACCCATTAGGACGCTTGAAGCAGAATGGCTTTGCTTCAGCTCCTCTTTTCCACAAATACATGGCATCTCATTTTTTACATCTTGGTTTTGGTCCTACTCATCTCTGCTTTCTAAGCACACAAAAATGGTGATTATTTAGGTTTTAAGGATTCCTTAAATCTATTCTTTTCCTGTTAGTCTTTCAAGTCCCAAATTTATATTGCACAAAGCACAACTTGTGACCTATGTGGCTTCCCTATTTGATATTGTGGTACAGTACAGGAATCTGAAAAGGGAGCCAATGTTTTGTGTTACGCAGCCATGTTGAACTTTCCTGTTTAGGCACTTACCTAGCTAGTTTTCATCAACTGATTGTCGTGGCTTCTACATCTTCATTTCTTATTTTTATTTAAAAGGTGAGGTGACAGCTTTTTCTTCTCTAAGACTCTGCCATATTTATATATACAAACCAGCCTGACTCCTGGAAGAGTTGCACAAAATAAGCTCCACAAAAAGGTTTTTTTTATTATTAATGCCCCAAATATTTTATGCAATGAATAAAACACTTAAAATGAACTTAAATTTTAAACATAAAATCCCAGTAAGTTGTTCTTCAAGACTAGAAATCAGCTGATCCAAACTGCTCTTGCTGATAGCTACCAGAATAAAGTCAAATAAGCTCTCCCTAACCTCCTTCATCCACTGCTCATTAGATCAGCTGCTTCTTTGCCCTGATAACTAGCATGCATGGCCACTCTCTTCCATACGTGGAATCTCCTTCCCATCTGGTGCTTCTCTGCTGATCCCATTTTCCCCACCACACCTTATTTCTGACAAAATACATTTTGAAACCTACTCTGCTTGCTGGAAAGCAGAAAAATACAACACCAAAAATCGGCTTGAAAATAAGAACTTGTATTCTCCCTTACTCCATACTAGAGGTCTCTTCTTACAAAGTGAAATACATCCCACAAATTAAATCAATGGTAGTGTAAATTTGATTAATTCTCAAATAATACTGTTTAGTCCAGCTCTTATGCAAAGAAGTGTACTTACTATTTGCAGCTCAGTAATTTCAGTTCACATTGGCTTAAGGATAATACAGTAGACTGAAGTATCTTATAACCCCTATGAAAGGTTTTAACTGTGCAAAGTGTATGTGCATTAGTACCTATGGATACATACACTAAGACACATAACAGAAAACACTGAAAATAATTTTTCTGATTATGAAACATAGTAGCTTCCAGCATCCTATGAATCACTAGAATTTCTTCATGCCTCTTAACAGACTAATGTCCTAATACATGCCAAGGAAAAAAGATGTAACTGAAAAAAACAAATATGACCCATCAATAGAAACCATTATATGCAATATGTGACTTTCGCTTCTTTTGTAAAAGAAGTGAAAAACTCTATTCACTTGTGCACAGGGAGGGGGAGAAACAGGATGAGCACATCATGTATTTAGGGCTGTCTCCATTTATCCATTACTGTGTCTCATACTTCCCTCAGCTGAAGCAGTCCTTGCCCAGATGTCCCAGAAGGAACAGAAAGAGCAGCTGAAAAACTTAAGGAGTGGAATGGTGGGGCAAAGAGGAGGAAACGCAAGGAGGGAGAACACCACTTTTTTCTTCTTGTTTTTTCTTTTTTTTTTTTTTTAAATAAACACAGCTCCACATCACTTCTCCAGATCTATCTTCTTAACTACAAAACAGAGCAACTACCTTGTTCCAAATCTCTTCAGAATATGCATTTTCTTATTTCTAATTAAAATCAAGAGAAAACTGCAGTAGAAAAACTCCCCTTACACACAGAAGGAACTGTATCCTCTCATTACAGACCTATCTTGCCCAGTTAATGGGTCTGTTATCTCAGCTTTCAGAGTCAGGGCTATGACCCTGCCCAGGAACACTCTGCTGACACTGGTATCGGGACATTTCCATGTCTTGTACCGGAATGGCAGGGTCACACAGACTAACAGGAGGGTCCACCACCAGCCACCCACGCTGCTTTGTCTGCGTCTGTCTCCAGCTGCTGTGCCACTGCTCTGGAGTCACTACTGAGCACGACTTTGCCAGCCTAGTGGGCTCTTCCACAACTTCATCTTCTCTGCTGTGTTATGTTCATGTTACTAGAAAGTGGCTAGACATCCAGGGGTTCCAGGAAACAATGTAGTCCTGAAGGTTTTCACCTTATTTCTCTCAATGTCCTCTCAGGTCCCTTGACACTGTTCATGTAGCCAAACTGTGAACAAGAACAGATTAAAAACCTCTTTCTCCTTCCTATGCCCTTTTCTCCATTTAGAAGTGAAACTGAAATCTTTGGGTAGATAAAATTAAGAATTTCAATATGGTTAATGTTACTTTTCTCCTCTATGAGGCTATCTCCCAACCAAGGAAGCTGTTATCTGGGTCTTCTAAGTACCTTCTGCTTTAACCCCACAGTATTATAAGGAGGGGCAGACTCTGTGCCTTTTGCCAAAATACAACTCTGTCTCACC
>JAOBAS010000060.1:5177889-5189053 GCA_025311575.1 Elanoides forficatus
GGGGGGAAGTCTTATTTAAGCTTCCTCCATCTCCCTCCCCACCACCAAGCCACCTTCATATTTCACTTAAATCTGCAGTGGTAAAACAGTTAATTAAATGGTTTGGCTGTAAAAATTCATTAGTTCTCCACCTTTTCAACAGCTTGTGATTTATTATGCCTGCTAATACTTGTATACACATGCTCATTTGCTTCAACTACTTCAAAGCAGTATACATTGCTGGAGAGATGGCTGACACACAACCGAAAGGCTGTTAGATCAAAAGGAATCTGCAACATTTAATAAAAATGAGCATTCACCTCCATGGTGTGATTCTAAGCTAAAGTTTATTGTAACTCTTGAGCATCAGCCTGCAGTATTAAAGGGGTTTCTGCTCTCCACACACTTAGCACCCAAAGAGTTTTAGAAAGCCTTTTAACTCCTTGTAATAAAGGATTCCTTGTACCCTTTTGATACCAGTTCCCAGTGCCTTAATAACTGATATACTTAGAAACTGCCCTAACACAGACAGCTTGGAAATTTACATGGTTTCAAAATACTCCCCCAGAGAAGTACAGCCAAGTCCCACTGCAGAAGGCAGACACAGCTGAAGAGCCTGCATAAACAGCAAAGTACCTGCACTCTAGCCTAAACGCATCCAGTGTGTGCCACTGCCTAGCTGTACATGAAAAAATAAGATTTCTCATAACAAAAGTTATGTACTTCATGAAACCACTGAAAGGGAGAAAAAGTCTCCTGGCTTCTCTGTTTTATACAATACCTAAATCAGTACGAAGATGAAAAAAACATGACAAATATTTAGTTCATGGGGGGGGGGGGGGAGGCGGGGAGAATGCATTCTCAGTCAATCTGCTGAACATCTCTTTAGAGGGGGAAAACTTATCTGTTGTATACAGTTTCTAAAGTACAGAATGCATTCCTCATATCAACTACTCAATCAGGGCTTCTTCAGTAGTAAATGCTGGCCAAAAAAACCCCCCATAGTCCCGTGCTTAAAACCTTCTTCCAGGACATTGCCTGGGGCAAAATTTAAATCTCAGAATACCAAAACAAAGGCAAATAGAAGACACGTGCAATTCCAACAGAGCATGAACACTTTTGACAAAGCCTGCTTTTAGTTTTAAAAAATTTCTCCAATTGAAAAATATTTATAGCTGAAAAAACCATAGACTCATCAAAAAAAGACCTCTCTGAACTGTACAGGTATGAATTCCAAGCATGAAAACTGAACTCACATCATATATATTCTGAACTATCCAACTGAGGAATTTCAAATATAATAATCCTTTTCATATGGATATTGTAAGTTTAAAATAATGAACATATTATACAAACTGATCCTGCTGCAATAATACAACTAACAGTGTATCTAGTGATGCAAACTAAAAAAAAAAAAAAATATTCCTTTTCCCCTCAGAGATATACAAAGAAAACCCAAAACCTTCTTAAAACCAATCTCAGTGAAAGCTAAAGGGAGAAGGAGGAAGGAAAACTGACGGTGTAGCAGAGAAGACAGAAGCTTTTTAGACTTGCCCTTCAAGTCTGACAATAATTTGCCCTGACATCTTGACAACGCTTTGTTTTCCAGTAGAATTCTCCCCCCAGTCCAACAAAAGAAAAGGTCATAAATAATTCTCTAGATGCAGTATACACACACTCTTCACGGCATGCAGAAAACAGAAAAAGGAAACTGCTCCACTATTACACCTATAAATGTGTTTTATCCAACACCTGATTTTTGCACATGGACTTTAAGCGAAAGCATTTTTCTCCTATTTAACAAAAAGGGCATTAAAGATATACTTGCCTTCAGACACCAATATTTGATGCAGAAAAAAGACATCTGAACCATGAGGCTACAAGTTGTGTTGGCAGTTTAGAGTAGCAAGTTTCTTTCACCAAATATTCCTCTGTTCTCTGGTATTTCCAGGTCGAGTGCAATTTAGCTGAGGAGTAATTCCAGAGGCAGGCCTGAGAGCGGTTATGAATGAACACCAAGGCTCCCAGTGCCCTGCTGGCAACTGTACTTGGCTGCACCTCCTCGCTTGCTAACACTCCTGCTCAGCTCTTCCCACCCCAGAGTAAATCGGCTTGCTCACCGCTCAGGTTTCAACAGTTTTCACCTCAGCCCTTATGAAGTTCTCAAGGTCACATTTCGG
Source organism: Elanoides forficatus (assembly GCA_025311575.1). Lineage (NCBI taxonomy): Eukaryota > Metazoa > Chordata > Aves > Accipitriformes > Accipitridae > Elanoides > Elanoides forficatus. Next base: position 5,180,049 of record JAOBAS010000060.1, read on the forward strand.
GTTCAAGTAGGCCAGCTCTGCAGAGATTGTCATGGAAAGAGAACTTGCTTGAGAAGTTTCACAGTAATCAGCCCTGCTGTGCCTTTCAATCCCAGTACCGCGCTTTCATAAAGCTATAACCCACACAGAAAGGAGTACATGCTATTTACCCAAGCCACAAATAGTGGGTGGAGTAGCATTTCAGAAATGGTGAGTTTTAATAAACACACAATGACTTGCAGAGAGGAATCTGCCAGAGTATGCATTACAGTAAGAAAGGAGGAGGTCAAGATAATAGGTTCAGGAGACTAACCACGCACAGCAGAACTTAAAACATTTCACAAGAAATTCAGTCTGGTAACAGCAGCTAAAACCAGATTATTTAGGGGGTGAACTCCCCTGACTAGAACCTCATTCACATCCTGTTTGAGAGAAGCATCACTAAAGCTATTCCAAATAAGCTGCACAATTTTGTGGAACTGGGGCTTCACCTCCATGAGGTATGCTCCGTCATAAAACTGAAAAGTGACCACCTGTGTCACTGGGGTCAGGTCCCTGCAGCAGTGCAACAGATACTAATCCAGAACTACCTAAAGAACAACCAGTCCACATGGCTCCTATACACTGCTGATTACAAAATACTTCCTCACCATCAAAAGACAAGGTAAGACAAATTAAAACACCTCCCAAGAACACAACAAGAGAGACCAAGGCTCTCCAAGAGCAAGGGCTTGCAAGGCTTTAGACAGAATTCCCACGCGGCAGGAGAAAGCAAAAGCGTTAACATTTTTCTAAGACATTTGACGCACTTCCTCTACAGAGAAGGTGTCTGACTTCAGGAGTAATATTTACTGTTAATATGGAAGTGTTAAAAATTAAGCTTGTTGGAGAGCCTCAACAAGCCTTCTAGCAGTTTCTTCTCCAGTGCTGAGACAGTGAGACGGACTTATGGAAAGATGAAGTGAGGTAAAAAAGCATGACATGCTTAGTAATAAGTTGCTCTTACTGTGTCAAGATAATAAATTATTTAGCCATTCTTCAGCTTCTCTATTCAAAGGACAGATATAGTGGAGGGAAACAGGAGAGACTGCATGAAGTTACTTCCAGAAATAATTCTGTCTAGACACTCTAGGGAGTAAAGTCAATGGAAACATGAGAAGAAAAACAGAAATCAATATCAAAGATTGGATATAACCCAACTACTCAGGAAACAGCTTGATTTGGAACCAGATAGATTGGCAAGATTTTACCATCTGCAAGCCAAATACCATTATCAAAAAGAAATATTAACACACTGAAAGTGTTAGTTGAAAGGAAAGCAGGAGCTGCCATTTAAGCAGTGATCAGAATTCTACCGGTGGAGTTACAGCCTCTCCCGTGCTCACTGCATGCATCTGCTATAACCACAGGCAGGCAGGATTTCTCTCTCCAGCTCCAACACAGTCCCTCGCCGCTGTGGCTTCAGTCTCACGCGCCCACGTGAATGCACAGGCGCTCGTGACCTCCTGGCAGAAACCTGGCCGAAGCACTGAAGCCAAGTGCCTATACGGAAGGAGTTACCAATACTTTGAGTTCACTGACTCGGGCTGTATCTTTCGTTCCACTAGACCACAGTAATCTGTCTTCCCTGACAGCTGCTAAGAGGAGATGTGTGCTACGTCACCAGAGCTTCTCGCACGCTGACCACCAGCAAGCCAGAACTGGGATGAGGAGTCAGGAGCTCCAGACATTGCTTACCACCTGGTCAAACAAAATATGCTGCTGCTGTTAACCGAGCCAAACACCTGAAACAAATATTTTTTTAAAAGCTGGAAGTTGTACAGGTCTACAACAAACCACCTTTAACTTGTTAGCTGTCTCAGATAGACAAGTCTTTTATTTTCTTGGTGATTATGGCTCCAAAGGCATCTCACCCCTTCAACGGGTAATAAGTGTTCTTTAGGACCTACTGCTTGAAAACATGTTTTTCACTCTCCATCCTCTCTCACATGCAAAAATAGTTAAATTTGTATTTTCTCCCCAAATGCACCGTCCTATGGATTAAAATCCTAGCATGTCCTTTAGACGTTTACTCTGGAGCAGTCTTCAGTATGAGCTCAGCACAGCCAAAACCACCCTTACTCTCGCCCAAAATCAGCCTCCCCTCCTCCTTTCTATTCATTGTGATCATCATCATCGGCAGACCTATAATTCTGCTTCCACTGTCAACCCCTCTCCCTGCACCTAAGCCACTTCTGTTTCTCAGTCATGTTACACAGAATACATTTTCATCATATTGCAAACTGAATTAACTACTACTACTCTACTGGAAAGGAGAGGCAGATCCTGTTTCTTAGCTCAGGCTCCTTTGGGCACACACTTCTACTGCTTACCCTTCCTTATGCAACGAAATGACTTTAAAAAAAAAAGACAGCAAGAAGCTATTCATTTAGCTCAAAGGTTTACATCATTGTGAAATATCTCCTCAATCTTCATCATCCTACACAGGCTTTTCCCAGATACTACTCACATTTTCACCCCATCTGCATGTCATCAATGCTTTGAATAGACAGAAAAAATACAGAGAAGTCAGACATTTTCAAACATTCTATTACAGAATTTTTAATAATACTATCTTAACTAGATTTCTCTATTTACCACAAGTACCGCTTATTATTATTTAAGCATCTACGCTGTTTTCATAAAAAGTCCGAAATATTTTTAACAGCATATTTGTACGTTAAAAAATATTAAAAACCCTTTCTGAGGAGACTTCTGATTTTTTCATAAATTTTAAGCGATCACTATTTCCATATTAATCCATTTTATCAAAGTTGTATGCCGATGTAAGCCTGAGTTAACAAGATTTACCAGAATCCAATTTACCAGAGATAATTTGTGTAACAACATAAACAGCTTACATCAGCAAGCAGAGTTCTGCTTTATAGCTTTTGAAAATGCAGTCTTGTACTCAATGTTTTTCATGTTCCTTTTTTAACCATAATAAAATAGTTTTGTCAATAATTCATTTTGGTTGCACTTATGGTAGGTTAAAAAAAAGTAAACCCCCTCCCCCAGCTTGATAAAAGTTTAGTTGTTTGCCCATTAATGGTTAATAACATTTTCAACCATAGAATGCAAACACAGAAAAATGAGCTAAATTAACATTGTTCAATCTATGCGTCAGCTGCTAGAACAAAGATATTTTATCAGTACTAACATCTATATGCACTATACTTACAAAAATATGGTCTTGGTGAGTTGGCAAGGCCACGCTAGTTCACTAGAGCTTGAAAACCCACCATGCCACAAACATAAGCAAAGCTTTACAGCTAAAGCTAACTCCCCAAACCCATTAAAGATTCCATCAAAAGGCTACTGAGTTATTTAGGTCCAATTCCAAGTCTGACAATGCTAAATAAAATACTTAGCAAAAAAACACAGTATGATCATTTAGAATGTTCAAGGCACAGAGAACTAGGAAGGTTTCACTGCCTGGCAGATAACTCAGAAGAAAAACAATTATCTGAAAATAAAACATACCAGAAGGCAACATTCATGTACAATATATAGCATTAACAAGTTAGAGACAGGACCAACTTGGTAGATACTATGAAAGGACAATTAAGAACAAAGACTTCAAAAGTTAAAATTAAAGACTGTATGTGGGGAAAAAAGATTTGCTTCAGAAAGTTTGATCTTGCAAATTCTTGCCAAATCTTTGTCACTGTTTTACCATTTCCCAGCCTGATATGAGAAGCAAAGTAATCCATGGGAGTGAGCTGTTGAGTTAGCGAGTCTAGAAACTGCTTTCTTAAACATATGCAATGAAAAGTGAGGGAAATCAGTAAGTTTTCAAGATCAACTCAATGTGGAGCTGCTCAAGGCCACTTTCACAAGCAGTTTTTGAGCTATGATGCTGAGAAGCTCCATAACAAAAAAGCTTTCTTCAGTGTAGTTCAGCTTAAAGCTCCCGTAAGAAGTTGTATTGCTGGCTTTCTAGAAATGGTGGTACCACACAGAATGTAAATGGTTGTCTAGTTAAGCCAACTTTGTGCTTTTATTAAATCCTTTCTTGCACGCTGTGGATGCAAAAAGCTATTTTTTAGGTTTGTTTTGATGTCTCTTGAAACTCAGCACATCTGAGTGTGTCAGTTTTTGCACAGATAGCAGTTGGATTTTGGTATTCTCCAACTTAAAGCCACTGACATTTCCAGGCTCAATAAATTTGTTTTATAGAACAAATTGTAATTGAAGTATTATGATCAGGACTAGCTTATTCTGACACTCTAGTTAACCACTTGTCCGTCTCAGGACCAATGCTATATACAGCCGAGTTAGCCTTTCACCACTAAAATTCTGAACTTTCTACACAAACTGATTGAGATCATACAAGCATAATCCCACTAGCAGTTCTTTTAAATACATTTCTGTCAGACAAGCTTGCTGAAGCTTTCTATGGAAGCGAGTCTGATCTCCACACCTGTAAATGTCAGTCTGTAGCCTCAAAGGCAAGCTAGTCTTCAGCCTCAGAACAAAGGACAGCGTATCTTCAAGGATCTTAAAAACATTACGGAAAATAAGCAGCTGCAACTTTTTCATTCAAAGATTATACAGAACAATAATAGTGTAAATAGGCTTTTGCTGAACAATCACTAGACAATGCTGCCAGATCAAACTTCACATTTGTAAAACACACCTGCATTGGACTCCAAAAAGATGACCCCCATCTCTGGCTCAGATGACATACTAAGTTCCATCTCACGAGAGTGACAGGAGTGATGAAGGAGAAAGTCGTGTGTCTTAAACTAAGAAACCAAGTACAGGAAAATAGAAGCTTTCTGAAAGCCAGAGCTATGGTCACATAAATGAAAACACAGTATTTATACACAGGAGCACTTAAAATCATGAACTACACACCACTTATAACTTCACAATGACACGCTGTATCGTTCTCTTTGTTCCAAATAGGAAGCCAATGGCCCGAAACGATGTTAAATGTTTACCTCCACTCCCTCATATTAAGACTCATCTACTTTTATTCACATTTGTAATACTTGTCATTAGGATCTTACTTAAAACACAAGCAGAAGACACAAATTAAGCTTGTTCCAGTACATTTTCCAAGTGACAGGCACTGAGCATGCCTGTCCCTGGACTGCTGTTGGCCAGCCAAAGAATCCAGCACACGTGGTGGTGTTTCCCCACTAACACCAAAGTTAGTGCTAGTTGCTCCAGAGAATGTCTCTTCACAGGTTTCGTTTCACTCCAACTCATTTATTTTTAACCACAAGCTCTATACAAAACTGGCTTTGCTACGCAGGCTCTTTTATTCAGGCAGCAGGAAACATAACTTAGGTAATGGTGGCCAAATAGCATCCAATGACATCCAACTGTCCAGTAGCAAAAGCTAAGTACCCATGTCACAGCACCCCTTCATATACATTTAATCAGTTCTTTGTAGACTGTATCACACATTTTTCTGTTTCGATTCTGTTTTATCCTGTGCCTAGCATGCTTTTGAATTGTTTATTTACATTACCCATCTCCTAAGAGTGCATTCAGGTGTCAATGACTACAAGTATCTCCATTTAGTTCACAGTAAATGCCTTTAAGTACTGTATCTAAACATTTCCCGTATTTCTGCATATTCTCATCATGCAATACTACAGGTATATTGTAAAGACCTTTGTTAATTGGATTTCAGTTACAACAGTCAGCCTCCAGTACTCCACCACTTAAAACTCTGTTCTACTTCATGTTTTTCAGGCTTGCACACCATCTCTTTTTCCCCTATGTAATAAGCTCACATTTTCACCAGCACTGTAATTTTCCCATAGGAATAACTATGAAAGAATAATCACCCAACTTCTAAATGTGGGTCAACCTCCTCCATAGAAAAATCAAACATACGCCTCCCAAGCTGCAGATAGACTAGAAGTTAGCAATTAAAGGTTGCTGAAGCCTAGCTCACATTTTACCTTTTCACTACTGAAATTGACTGCAAGCCGAATTCCTTGTTTCATGAAACTACAGCCTCATTCCTAGTAGCACTCCTGGAAGACTAAGTCAGTGATGACTGATGCTGAAAAAGGCACAGACACATTTAACCAGCTTAAAATCACTTATATAAGCCCCGAAATAATCAGAGGGGAAAAAAAAAATCAGGAGAGAAGATCTAATATCTGCAAGGAGTTTGACGTAGCACAATCAAATCTTAGTGCTTTTCAAGCCCGTTTTAATGATTTTCCTATGAGTGAAAGCCCTTAAAAAAGCACAACAGTTTGACTTAATAAATTAGTGGGAATAGCAACGTTAAAAGGAAGAATTTACTAGAATATTCAAATACATTTATGTAACTACAACATTAGTCTAAGGGATACAACACAGTATGTAGAGAGAATAACCAAAAATTTCTTTAAACATAATAAAAATTACAAACAGGTTATATATGTATATGCTACAGAAAATATTTTCAGATTAAGCACAATGCAAGCCAGAGAACATCAAGTGTTGTTCCAGTGAGATAACAGCAGCTCTTAGAAAAATATATGAAAGGCAGCTGTTTGTAGCACTGAAAAAACTACCATAATAATTCTTAAAATACACTAAAAGACTACCAGATTCAACATGGTAACAACTATCTTTGGTTTCAAAGTTTTCTTCTTTTTTTGTGAACGGTACTGAAAGGGAAAACAAGAGAATGATTCAAAGTTACCTGAGACACTGCCTTTCTTACTCTGATGGACTAATGTCATTACTTTGACAAAGCAAGCTAGGGGAGTTAGGGAGGCTCATACCAAAAAAAAAATCTCAGGAACACTACTCATGGCAAGAACTAAAGGAAGCATAGATGACTGGCATGGCTGCCAAGAGTAAAAGGAGAGACAATATTAATAAAAAAAAGCCTGAAGTTTTCACTAAGGACTCCACATACCATAACAAACATGTCTAATGATATCCTAGGCAATAAGACAATACAAGCAGTTTCAAATGCAAATAAGCACAAGGAGAGCAACTACTGCTTGGGTTTTATTTTGGGGTTTTTTTTAAACAGACTATCAACATGTCGGGCCTGCTGATGAGTTTCACTTTGCATCCCATCAGTTCACATGGATCCACTGAGTTTGTTTTCAACAGGTTTAGCAAGGCAGAGAGACTGTTTAAAAGCTGGCAAAAAGTAGTGCTGAGACTTCCCCCTCCCTCTTTCTTAAAGGCAAGGATCTTTCAGTAGAAGTAATTGTTAAAAGATCTTTACACAAAGGTTCCAGGCTTAGGTCATGTATCACATCACTTCTGTGTAAAGACACAACTTAAATATCTGAGACATTAACATGACCATTAGTTACAGGATTACACACAGATAATGATTTACCATCGAGTGGACTGTTCTCCCACAAATCACAGCATGCTTTAATAAACTAGTGCACCACATAATGCATTTTTTTCTGTTTCAGATTAACACATAAGGATACAAAGAATTACATACAATAATTTCAATATGCTTTCTTCCTTACCTCTTCATTGTGAAAGGCAGTGGTTTTGAATCAACATTTGGAACAGAAAATTAATGTCAGCATTTAAGTTCTTTAAAACCTCTGTAAAAAATAGCTTTGTCTTACCATGGCTATGGGCAGTTCCTGGGCTGAGAGATGGTTGGAGTAACTCTTTGGTTGGAGTAAAATAGGCTTCTTTCCCCTGGCGCTGGCTCATTTTTCCTGGAGTTAAAAGCTGTGATTCATCGCTGTTTGTTACCACTGCTGAAATACAAAATGGATGCTCGTTCAATGATGTTATGTGCTTGTGCATAGATTTCTATTAACAACTTCACTGCTATTTATGAAACTGGTATTCAAATGCTGTCTTGCGAAATTTTTCATTCTAGAAAATGAGGATTTCAAACCAGAGATCTGCTTTGAAACGGATGGCAGAAAGAAGTTGACAAGACTGGTCTAAGACACGAGGCAGAATATGAAAACAAAAACTAGGAGGAAAGGCTGCTACTGAATACAGATACAGCACTGAGCTGTTACTTAACTTCTGAAACCCTACTTTCTTCATCACTTTTGTGATAGTTCTCGGTTTACCTAGCCACAACGCAGCCAAGCCAGGAAATTACTTACTAGATCAAGCTGTGCCACCATCCCAGAAAGCTAAGATGAACATATGTATGTACACGACAAGAAACAAGTCTTATTAATAAAGATCATGTATAGACTCTGTCAAGGCAAAGGCTTAAAGCAGAAGAGTTACTCTCCTTGAACCTTATCAGTCTGAAAGACTTGTCTGACATCTTCCAGCTATTTATAAGATCACCTGGCCAGCCATCCTGTTTACAGTGTCTGTACATTTCCTTAAGCTGCACACAACAAAACTGGACCTTTTTTCATAATGGAGGAATGGCTGACTCGGGAACACCTGGCCTGTGGAAGTAGATATACTGACAAAAAGAGATCAGAGGGAGAAACAATAGGTGCTTACTAAAGAAGAGCCTGCCTAAAAAATTGGAACTTACTATGCTGCTCATTTTAAGAGTTCCCAAGCTTTCCTCAAATAATTTTAAAAGTTCAGCAGAAGATCTAGTCAAAACAAACAAGTTCTATTTTCTGGATGGACTCTGCAAAGTACAGAGGCCCTCTTCTTAGCTTGATCAGTACTACTATTACAGTAATGGAAACATTTTTTCAGCAAAGCCTAGAATTAACACAAGGCAGTATGGAGGGGAAAGGTGCTTGAGTGTCTCCAAAGAAGAGACCAACGAAGCTGGTGAGGAGCCTGGAGCACAAGTCTTGTGAGGAGCGGCTGAGGGACCTGGGGTTGTTTAGCCTAGAGAAAAGGAGGCTGAGGGGAGACCTTATCGCTCTCTACAACTACCTGAAAGGAGGTTGTAGCCAGGTGAGTGTTGGTCTCTTCACCCAAGTAACAAGTGATAGGACGAGAGGAAACAGCCTCAAGTTGCGGCAGGGGAGGTTTAGATTGGATATTAGGAAAAATCTCTTCACTGAAAGGGTTGTCAAGCATTGGAACAGGCTGCCCAGGGAAGTGGT
>JAOBAS010000060.1:5211220-5231005 GCA_025311575.1 Elanoides forficatus
TCTCTTATTCATGGAGATCTGCTGTAGCTCCATTTGAACATTAGTCAATCTCTGAACCTTTTGGAAATATTTCAAATAGTCTTTGTACAGGCTTAACAAGGACTAGTGCTTTTAGCAACAAACATCCAAGCTTGTCTTTCTGAAACTACTGAGTAACCGATCAACTTTGATTTGGAACTGCTGCAAGAATCTCGCATAGCTTTTAGTTTAACAAGATGAACCAATAGCATTTAAACAATATAACCTAATCCACAGGAACTGTAAAATACTGTCACATTGCAGACTTGGCAAGCAACCTAGCACTAGACCTCTTGTTTCCCCACCCATTTCTATTCAACAAATTACATGTTCCTTCATGACATTTCTCTGGGCAATGAGAAGCACCTAGCCTGCCACAACAAGCAGCTATAGAACAGACATAACCGTCACCAAGTGACAACTTACCAGCAACTCACAGCCCTCAGAAATCAGCTCAATATCGCTGCCTAACACAGGTTAGGCAACTGCTCACCCTATTTGCAACGATAAACAAGCAACTTACATAAAAATAATTTTTGCCAGAGCTGAAAATAGAAGCCAAGCCTTTCACAGCTCAAAGCCAGCTCTCAAGCTCAGCAGTTAAACACATTTGCTCCCAAAACTATCCCATTTCTGAAGAGCAGTTCTGCTTCAGGGACCCATATCGAAGACACTAAATTTATCCAAGCAGGAAAGAAAGTATGTGTCATGGTTGGGATAATAGGGTTCTGTTCCTTGACAACCAGGGAGTGGTTGTAAGGTCACTTCATATAGCACAGCCAGGAAAACAAAGTCTTGACACTTCCTTGGAAGTTCTTTGAAATGCTTCTAGAGCAGAAAACAAAGAGAGAAAAAAACCTAGCATCCTGGACAAAGACTTATTCCATTCAGGGCCAAACAAATATTGAATGGACAAGACACCCCCTCCTGCCATTCCACCCAGTCTACTCAAGTACTGGCAATTCTCCTTCCCATAAAACGGGTTAACGGGGCCAACAGATAGCCTGAGCATGTGATTTACGGTGAATGCTATCCTCTGAGCTGTGCAATCCCATAGGACTGTGTGATAGGAAGTTTTGAATCCTGCTTCCCCACCATCCTCTATCCATCCCCTCAATACACAGCTAGTTAAGGGAAGTCAGAACAGCATGGTGCAGGTTGCAAAAGATACGCCACAGTTTGGGAGCCCAGAGTCAGACAGATGACAGACACAAACACCTGGAAGGAAGGATGCAATGCTTGTGAGCTCCAGCAAATCCAGTTTGTGTTTTTACAATAAAGAATACTTCTAAGAGAGAATATTCTAAGAGAGAATTTATTTTTAAAAGAGAAAAACTAGATCCTTCACTGCACAACATTACCTCATTCCAATACTGTCACCAAAACTGACAAGAGTTATCAGTTTAACAGCATTTTATAGTTTACTTTCACATTTAAAAATCACACACAATACCAAGATAACACTAGCTTAACTACCAAGATAATATTAGCATAAAGCAATTCAGTACCCTGTATCTCTGCCACAGCAGTTAACTACACCTCTAAGTATCATGTTACACATTTTATTCCCTTGAAGGCAGTTCATGCATGTATTTCGAACTCTAGCATTTAGGAAAAGAATAAAAGACTAATTTCCATGCTTCACAATGTAAATGGAGCTAGGCAGCAATAGTTCAGGTCTCAGAGCTATAACTGAACAGAAATGTACGTCCCAACTTACTCGTAGCCAAGCGTCCACTTCCTGGGGCACATCCCATCTCTGATGCTCACTTTCACACACCACATCGAGATGTCAGAAGGAAGAAAACCGAATGTACCCTTTTATATTTCTTGCAGGAGTAGCTATAAGAATAACTGGCACCACATGTTTCCAACCATGAGCTACGCTAAAAGGAATGACTGGAGAAATCTCGTGTCCTGCGTTGTCAATGCATTATTGACTGAGTGCCCAGACTGAATATCCAAAATCAGTGGGCATGGATACAAAGCAGTGAACTTCAGCAGGTACACAGTACTTACAACTAGAAGCTTTAACTTTTAAAAATGTTGATTTCTTCAAGAAGTCTTGTGACGAACATGTAAGAGAATAAAGGTTTGCTGGGGTTTTCTTCCAAAATTGTAAAGCAAAAGCACATGTTGCTTTCATTGAAATCGGTATTTTTAAGTGTGCAGAGCCCCTTATTCTCAAAACCACTTAGGTATACAAAATCTTTCCCATAAGTATTTCTTTCCTTCGTTTTGCAGCCCTCAACAGAATTCAGAAGACAAGTTGCCCTCTCCTCCTGATGATCACAACTTGAGAAAAAATACTATAAGCCAGTAGTTCTTAATGCAATGGCATGTTTTACACTGCATTTACATTTTACAATGGCACCACAGCTTTTAGAAAGTCTGTGACATTCATAACTTAAGCTTTTTCATACCCAGATTGTCTGCAACACACATGGAATATGAAATTAAGATCTGGTAACTCCAGGAGCACTATTAACTTCATAAAATCCAGATTTTAAGTGAATGGCCACTTGGATATTTCAATGCCATTTATAAGCACCAAACTGTAAAATAACTGAGAAGCTTATCCATTGAAATCACCTAACCAAGATAAGCACATCAGCATTCCAGTTACATCATGAAGTAACAAGCCACTCTCCCCCCCAGGAGAAAAGCACTTTCACATACAATGAGAATTGACTGTTTCCAAATGTTGATAAAAGTATAATTAACCTTCATAACCCTGTCTTTGGCCTTGAACATTAAAGCTGAATTCAGCTTGAAAACCAATTAAAATGCTAAGCAGTCTATCCACTTTGGCACTGGAGAATGGCATACTGCATTCAATTTTAAAAAAAGCAGCAAAGCACAACTGCCTCCTTAGACACCTTCAAGTATCTATTAGTTGTTTTACTAAAAATCGTAACTCATAAATCAATCACATTTTAACAACTGAAAAAATTCTTCAGTTCTCCATGAAAACCCTGAAACATTTAAGGTTGATGAACCTCTTTGATCCTAGCAAAGCTGAAGGTTTAACAGAAAAAAATAGGCATAGAAACAAAGCATAAAGATGAGCTAGGTGGGCTATGAAGTTTGATTTTGCCTTTTCACGCTTATCTATAACAATAGATATTAATCATATCAATACGGGCCAGAACTCATTCTCAGCTTGCACAGCACAGTTCACATTCACAGAGTTTAACTTCATTCTCCCTTAGTAAGGCAACCTTATTCCTTCTGCCTTTTGGATGAAGTACTGACAAGGAAAGCTACTTAAAATTTATGTTGCCAAACCTGCATTTTCTATGGCTGCCATTTTTAAATTAGCAGAATGACTAGACAGGCAGAGGGACCTGGATTTCTCATTTTTCTAACTGCTTCTTTCCTAGACATGAAAAGCATGGAAAATCCTGCACTACAGTACTTAATTGCAAGGTGAGGCTTCAGACAGACTTCACAGCCAACTAAAAGCCTACACATTGAAAGCTTCATTAAAAATATAAAAGCACATTTAAGAGTGGTAGAGTGAGTGTTCTTGGAGACCTCCTCTGTAAATCAAAGTGGCTTTAAAATAATAAGAAACACCACAAAACTACAAGCAATTGCCCATTTCCAATAATATCTCTAAGAGTGGCATCATTCCAGTGTAGACACACAAAGTGCTCTAAACTGATCAAAAGTGATTCTCAACTTTTGAAACATTTTGTGGAATATTAAATTTTTCTTCCTTCTTGAGACAAAAACATTTCTAGCAACTTTACAATGGGTATTGTATTTCTTCTTACAAAAGAAAAAAAATCATGTTGACCTGCCATGAAATTCAGATGCATGTGGATCTCTAGCTGATGATCAGGTTTCTTCTCAACCCCTTGGTTTTGTTGCAGCTGAAGCAATCACTATGTTATTACCACACCCCTGAATAATGAAGGCAGTGGAAGATTATAGTCACACCCCTAAATAATGAAAGGAACAAAAGATTATAGTAGACCAACGTCCAGCCACTTACAAAAGCCTTTCAGAGTATCCAGGCTCTGAACAAGAGCCATTTTGCATGACAAATACTGTCACAGGTGCAGACCAAAAGCACTCTTTAACTTTGCCTAAAAGTAAATTACTATCATTCCTGGTTTCCACACTTTCCTTTTGAGCTTGAAATTGATATTATACTAAAAGATTTTAAGCCAGGTATGAAACTCTGCTCTTTCAATACCATTATGATTTTTCCATGCTATTCTGTATAGGAGGCTATAACATCATGACAACAGAAGAAGAATCTGCATCTCTGTATAGTTTCTTCTTGCATCTAGTCCTTCACATTAATCATCATTATTAGTTTTTAGTGTCAGAGCAAGTAAATTCGTGGGGGTTTTTTTCCAGTTAAAAGACTAGGTAGAAACATAACTTTTTCAACAGAAGGTTAAGCAAGTAAAGCCATTTCTGATTCTCTAGTGAATCAGAGCTGATTATCACCATTTTATAGTTACTACGCAGTTTTAACACCAGAATTTTGTTTCCACTGATCTGTGTGTTATATCTTAGTATAACTTCATTCATTCACTACTGGAGTTCAGAGTGGCTTAATTTCTTTTCAAATATACACAATAGATCTTCTTAACAATCATCCGTTCAAGTATTTAGACAAGCTTGAATTAACTATTCATTTTGAAAGCAGCCCTTTTATAAGGTGGCTAAAAGTCAGAATCATCTTCATGTCNNNNGACTTAAATGCTTGAAATAACTCCTTGTCAAGTTAAGACCTATCTCGATTGCTATCAAGTCACCCTTGACAGCTACTGCACATAGTTGTGCTGTAGATGGCAGTATTTTACACAGTTTAGCTCTCTACCTTAACCTGGGGTTAGGTAGCTCAATATACAGAGTATACTGCAAGGTTGCTGCAAGAACCTTCAGCTTAAGCATTTCCAGAACATACTGTACGTAGTAAGAAAGTATGCAAGATGTATTAATTTGAAAAACAAAATCTTGGTCCTTGGTCCTAATCTCAGCCGACTAAAGACATGTACCATAATGCCAATTAAACATAAAAATTTCAAGTTACTGCAGGTGAAGTAACATCCTTAAAACAGAGACCCACAATAAACTGTTCCTGTGTATGGGATTTGAGTACACTCAGACATTTTACTTCAGCTGACCAAAATCAAAATAAGTTTTCTGCAATAGCCTCAAATTCCTGACTAGAAAGTGCCATTCTGCTGTAGGAGGTTACATCTGGACCCTCTGGGCTTCCAATTTGTCTGGAATCAGGGCACAGACTTTCCAGAAAATACTGGCCTGCACAGCAAACACCTGAGTTTCACACTAATCTCTCCAACTCCTTTAAGGCGGCTTTAGTTTGTCAGCAACAAGCTTTCTGAGCAGAACATCCCAGAAGCAGTAACTTTTCAGACAAAAGTGACTTTGCCCACTTCATGACACACATGGCATGAGCTTCACAAAAATGAACCACCGCTCACTCTGGGAAAACCTAAGTGAGACGCATTCAAGTATACTGCCTTGACCTGTAAATCCCTTTCTTCCTAAAATTTTAAGTGGAGTTCTATATCCCACTGCTACAACTCTTACAGATTCTGCTGCACAGATTGAATTAAGAGAACAACTATGAAAACCCCACACTGCCATCATGGTGGGTTCATATTTATTTCATAATGGGTAGAAAAATGGCTCAATCACTAGCAAAAACAGTAGTTTTAGGAACCACCTCAACAGCAATTTCAATGCTCCCCCAGCTAAAAACTCTCTCCTAGCTGTCAGCCTCATTATGCATCTCCAGCAAAGTACATAAATGCTAGTTCAAACAGGTTTTCCCAGGACACCAAGCATGAGAGCTTCTCAACATAATGCTCACAAATCAGAATTTATAAAAGACCAGCATTTCCACTTCCTATAAGAAAGGACAGCCTGCTTCTTAAGATCAAAATTACTGTCATTGCTACTCAGCAAAACATTCTCTGGAAACTACAAGAAGCATAAGACATCAGAAACGGTGATGAAGGAGGAGCAGAAGCCAAGACACAATAGCATGGTATCTTTGTTCAGTCTGCGAACACAACAAAGTCCAAGGCTGCAATGGAGAGCAGACTGGTATCGCTGCATTCCACCAGAGTATCAGCAGTAGGGCTCCTACAAGTATTGGTCCTAGCAAATAAATTTCTGCTGATAACAACCTCTCTGGACACAGTACTGGGAGGAGTGGAGTGTTACTATTTTTGCTTGTACAGCTTATGCTTGTAGTAATTTCTTTGGGGAAGGGAGGATACACTTGCTGAGGTAAGCACCTCCACTGCAGCTTCTCCCACACTGTTACAATAGCATAATCTTTGCAAGTTAAGCAGCAAAGATTGCCATTCATAGGATTCAAGGAGAGACCTTTAAAAACTCACAGCAGCAAAATATGCATGTATGTTGGCAAGGTCCAATCAGTGAACACCTGTATTTTTCTCCAGTGAAAGTAAAGAAAGGCAGAAGAACAGCAAAAAATGCTACTGGGTTTCTGAGTTGCTAAGACAGGTAGGATAGCAGCCAAGAAGGAAAACAAATATGGTACTATATGCTTAAGTGAACAAAGAAAAAGAGAGATGCATGGGGCTAAAGAGAAAACTATTATGGACATGGAAGGAGATGGTAAGGCAAGGTAGTTGTGTGTAATGCTGAGCAACTTCATTATCCAAGCAGAAACCCAAGAATAGAGCTGGGATGGAGAAAAGGCATGTAAAAAGTGTCAGACAAGTGTAACTGAAACAGTTAAAAGACAGAGCAATCACATAAAAGATGGCTACAACAGGACAAACATGGAAATTAAAAAAATAAAATCAATTTCTTTTAAAAACATAGAATAAATTTCAAGCAAACATGATCCTAACAGGAAGGAGAGTAAGCCCACCAGAACTAAAGTAGGCTTTCATTCTGCATGACTGGCAACAGCAACGTTGTGTCACAAGACAAGAGCAGATGCTGAATGAAGTTGGAAAACTGTATCTACTACACCCTTAAGTGGTAATAGAAAAGCCCCATAGTCTCTTCTCTCCTCCCGCAAGACTCAACTCTTGGGATCCTTAACACTAGAGAAGGGGTGAGGATTCAGCGAGGGCTTATCAGATTGCAAGTTAAAACCCTGATAACATACACACACCTTCCTTCACTCAGGTCTCTTTCCAAGTTTTCACCAACGTGAAACTTATTTAGCAATTACTTTTCACTACTCTAGATTTTCTGCTGTCTGGGCTGCCCTGCCGCAGAACACGCAGTGCAGGCTGCAGAAGGTCGGCTATAGCAAGTTCCAATTCATGAATACACCAGCTGCTCCCTGACAAAAACAAACAAACAAAAAAACTCCCCCCCAAAGCCCCCACAACACCAAAAAACCAGCTCCCTTCCTTCCCTTCACCCAAGAATTCAGAGACATAGGCTCAAATTCAAACATCTCTCTCAAGGCACTAAACTATATTCAGAAAATCATTCTACAAGTCAAGTGCTTGCTTCTACAACACTTCCCCCAACACCTTAAAGACATATGAATCACAACAGATGCTACTCATCTTGCAAGAAAGACAACCCAAGCTTCTTAAGTCTGCATTTTTAAGATAGAAATATCTGCTAAGCAAGCAGGTTACATCTTAATAGCCTATGAGAAACTAACAGTAAAAAAAACTTGATGACATGAAATTGATTGTTAGCACTGGAAATGTAAACATTTTTTTAAACCCACAAAAATGTCTACAAAAATGCCTACAATGAATAATAGTCCAGACTTACGTGCAATATCTCAGACATGTTTCAGCTATCACTTCTGGACACTATGCATTGAGAGTAACGTCAGATCTCTGTCACTCTAGCTTCCCTTTCCTCTACTATGCCTGCCAGCACAAATGCTTTTGTACACACTATCTTCACAAAAGGTCAACTGCCAGACAATATTCCATATTCAGAATTTTAAGCAAAAATTAAAAACTCATTGTCTTTAGTCTATAGTTTTCACAAGCAACACACAATCAAGTTACCCTTTACACTATTTACTTAACATGCAACAGGCCTTAGCTTCCTGAAGTTTAAAATAAATAAAAAAAAAAAAAAAGAGCCAGAGGTTTGAGAGGCTCAAGCCTCCCATTATTAGTCAGCAATACTGAGTTACAGAAGAGTTACTGGTCTCTTCTTCTGAAAGCTAAGCCAT
This sequence comes from Elanoides forficatus, assembly GCA_025311575.1. NCBI lineage: Eukaryota > Metazoa > Chordata > Aves > Accipitriformes > Accipitridae > Elanoides > Elanoides forficatus. Next base: position 5,219,421 of record JAOBAS010000060.1, read on the forward strand.
GCAGTAGTGTAATTTTTTCTGCTGGATCTTCAACAACCTGATGCATAAGGTATTGTTGCAAGTTCTGCTGAAGAAGAACAAATGTATTGGACAGAAAGATATGATTTTTAACTGTTCGCAGCATGAGAATCATCGTGCTGGTTAAGAATTTCAGAGGCATAATGAATTGTTGTACCTATAGTAAGAGGAAGGAGGACTCCACAATTTATTATACAGAATAATTAAGGAACAGAGTTCAGAAATAAATCCACGTAAGCATTCAAAGAACTACAATGCAGAAAGATAAGTAGAGCAACATCTGTAATGTATTTTTCTAAGCTTCCTACTGGCAAATATTTAGTCTATACAAGACGTAAAGATCAGTAAGTTCTTCCCTTTTCAAACGAAAGACTACAGGTGATACTTGGAAGCATTCACAGAATAGAGCTACTGAAACAGTAGAGCTGAATGTTGACTTTTGCCTTATTCTATTCATGCCCTGATTCCATCTACGCTGCTTATATGACAATTAATAAAACAGAGGTTCTTTTAGTATATTTACATTACAAGATAACACAAGCCCTGTTCATAACTGGGTTGTATTTACAAAAACAATGTCAGTCACAGAGGAAAGTAGCTTAAGATAAGTGAAAACCAACCAGTTTTCTTCATTTCATAAAGAGGGATTAAATAATTTTTTATAATTAATAAAATACATAGTCAAAAATTATGCATAAAAATCTGTCCTGGTCACTGTTTATTAACAAAAAATAAATATTTATACTCAATAAATGCTACAACATACACTCACTGATTTATTATGCTTGAGAATAGCAACCACCTACCAGATCTTTAATCTTCTTTTTGATATAAATCAAGCTCTGTTTGGGAAGAAAGTAGAAATCACAATAAGATATGGAAGGACAACTTTTCCAAGTTCACTGAAGACAAATACAGTTTATATGCCAAAATCAGAGGAAAAAAAGCACTAAAGCTTGTTTTAATTCAACACAAACATGCCTCTGAAAACCATAGCAGCACAATTTGTAACCTGTGATGCGACAGTGACTAGAACAGAGGTCCTCTACAAATTTGAAAAACAAAACAAAGCAAAACTACCAAAACCCAAACCCTCTCACACCACAGGCATCATTTCCTTACACTGGTTCTTAGTTTACATAAAAAGAAAGGATGTTTTCCTGTTCCAAGCTGAGAACCAGAGCTGATGACACTGAAAAGAACTGATTATTAAGCTTAAAAGAAAATATTCTTCTTACACAAGAGAGGAATATCGAGCACTGTTCTTTAAAGTACTGACAGTAAGCGTGTATAGTTAATATTTAATTCAAGTAGCTGACATGTTACAGACCCACCTGTACACTCTCTCAGGTTTATTTCTCACCGTTTTTTCCCCTCATTTTATAGGGCAGCTCGTTGCTTTCCATTGTGTTTTCTACTTTGATTAGCATGTAAAAGCTTTCTGCTGGGTGCTTCTTTGCCTCAGCAGGCTTTCTTTTTTGATGAAAGGAGAACCTTTTTCAATCAAGGGAAAACATTCATTCTTGTTGATGATTTCAACAATCCATCTTAAAACCTCTCCTTACAGTCAGTAATTTTGTGCATTATTCAAATAGGTAGAATCAGCATTTGTGTAGAGGAGGTTTCTTTTTGCTTGTAAATATCACAGACCTTAAGCTCCTGTTATCCCCTGATGATTTTCTACCGCTGGTATTTTAATGTAGTTGTTTGCATTAAGGTTTATCCAGTTCCTTTTCACTGCAGCACAGGTTAGTGACAGTTAAGTATAACTACAGCCCTATTTGCAAGCTAGAATCAAGGTATTGTTTTTAAAAACAGCAGAGTAAATCTTTATACATAGGTTAGTGTGGAGTCCTTAATTCTGCATACAAAACAAGATTCAAATGTTAGCTTATTGGCTTCTCTCTACAGTCACAAAGACTACATTTTAATTACTGATAAGAATTTCATTTGATCACAAAAGAAACACTACAAAATTGTAACTTCGGTACAGGAAATATGTACTGCTACGTGAATCTTTCACACTCCAACAGGTCATAATGGACAGCTTAGCAAAACCTTTAGTGTAAATTTTGAAGCTAGAATTACTGGCTTAAAATTGCAACTTCTCATGTATCATGCAGACTCAACATAGAAATTTTTTTTAAAAGACACTAATCAAAGCAATCATGTACCTTCAGAGTCTACAATTTGCATTATACAGATTAATCAAAGTTGCTTTGCTTATCCATACAAAAAGCCTCTTTTTCTAAAGGACACTGCAAATAACATGAAGGACTTCAGGTCACAGCTACCCGTACTGTTGCCTTAGCCTGAAGGCTGAGGATTGCCATCTAGCAGTTTACAGGAGGTTATCTGCTTCTAACATATTAACTAGCACACTTCTTTTATACACACAAATATATACATGCACACAGGCAAATTATGTTCTATGGGTTAAGCAAGTCCTTGCAGTAAAGCAGATACTACACAGGCACTGTTTGCATCACATACAGACAGCACATACCACTGTCTGTCTAACACAGGAGAAAGCACATTGCTTCAAAAAACCCAAAAAACCCGGTCCCCTCCCCCAGCTAGTAGTCCTCCACAGCATCTCAGCTATCTGGAGGGAATACAAGGTTATGATCATGGCCTCTTCTAAAACTATAATCCTCTGAAAACAGCTAAAGCCATGCTTAGTCAGATGGTACCTAAGAGTTACAAGAAATGAGACAGAAAATTCCCTGCAGCAATTTAACCGTGACCTGTGTAGGAGACCAAGGCAGGAGAAAGATGGTAAGTAACCAAGGAAATAGGAACAGGCAGTGTAGCTGGAGTTGCAGGAGAAAGTAGACAGGTCATATATCCCAGGGAAAAATAGTAATCCCAAATGCCTTTTCCTCAACAAAACTAACAAGCAGAAGGCCATCCTACTTAAGCAGAAGAATGGACAGAAGAGAAGCAAAAAGGCCACCTCAACATGGTAGAGAAGAGATGCCATTAGGTTAGGAAAGTGATGTAAGTCATCTTCACTCACACAGGATACTCCTTCATTAGCGACGTGGCCAGACTTTCAGTTACATTATTTTAACCCTATATGCTGCTTCAGGGAAGAATTTAACTGCCTTCCTCAATCCTCCTTCTGTCCTGCTCCTTCTATACTACCATAACTTTCATGACATTACCCGAATTGGAAAAGAGTATGATGAGGGGAAAAAAAAAAAAAAAAAAAGTCAATAACAGAGAAGGAGATAACATTGTAAGCTCTCCCCATAAGCAATGGAAATAGCAGAAAAGCACATATCTTATTCAGAGAATTACTCATGGTCTGGCATCTGGAGAGCTGGAAATCACACAAGTCTAAACACTATTATTCATCCTGAAATTTCTTCTTGTAGACCTTGGATCTTGGCTCCCCAGTACAAGACCTAAATGACTTCTCCTTCTGATGCACAGACCTCTCTCTTCCCCTCCCAAAGGGGGAAAAGAGCATTAAGAAGAATGAGCATTAAGGGAAGAGAGCATTTCTGCATTAACTTCTGCTGCAGCATAACCAGTTACTCAACTGTACAGCTCATACTAGCAAAATTTAATTTATTATCCAAAATTAGACAGAACCCATTATACTATACTCAGAATAAACGTATGTTGGCTGTATAGTGCATGTAACAAGCCCACAGAGACTAGTCAAAGCCAAATTATCACTGCATTTGCCGCAGGTTTACAGTGCAAAGACTGTTAACAAAGGCTAGCTGAGGTACTGTACCTCCACGTGCCAATGTCAGCTGCAAAGAGACTGAGCTATTAGGTACAAGGTCACCGAGTTGATGCCTGTTTCTGACCCAAGTCTACAGAACTTTTCCTCTGCAGTTTTTCCTCCCAATCACACCAGCTATTATTTGAGGTCTTCAATGAATCATTTTAAAGCTTTTTTTAAAAATTTTTAACTCTGCTTTGGCTTCTATGCAAACTTTGTTTCCTCCAGACTTGGATTAAACATACTAGTGATTACTCAAAGATGGTTTGCTAAAAGGAACAATAGCTGTGCTACTTTTCTTCAACTCTTGTCATTTTTGTCATGTTAATATATTTCAACTCAGGACCACCCCCTTATTTCTAGGGCTAGTATATTAGAAAAAGTTAAAGTTTCCCTTTGTTGCCATCCTATACGCATCATCCTAATGTTTGTGGATACTGTATTCTGTATTTATACATGGACTATGTATTAATAAGATCAGCGTGTTTTAAGCATTTAAAGTGCATATTCTTTTTCTGAAGTTACTCAGTCTTCTAGATTGTAAAAAAAATAAATAAATAATCAGTAATCTTGAGTGTCCAATATGCTTCAAAAAAAGCAGCACAGCAGCTTCCAGGACTAGTGGAAAAACAGGGTAATACTGGCACTAGTCATATTAGAGCATAAAGCAGGTGACTTCTTCCAAAAATATTAAATTATACATCCACCTATTCAGGGGAAAAGAGGTCCACTTTCTCAAGTGCTTGGTTGACTTCACAGGCTCTCTTCACCTGGAAATGACCAAAGCCTGAAACAAAGCTTCCCTGGTCATCCACACCACCTCCACCCAGCACCACTCCCAGCAATTACATTTAGTTTAGCTCCCAATTGTAACTCCAAGGAGCCAGCATTCAGTAAAGCACAGGAACAAATGCAGGTTTAAGTTCAGCAGCCAGGGTGTGGGTGGCAATACAGACAAGGAGTCAGCACTACTGCCATCTTGCTATACAAGAAGCACAAAAATTATCTGTGCTTGTCTACAAGGTGGGAGATACACCATTGGTAAACTGCCTAAGAAAGGACAAATAAATCAATCCATCAAGCAAATGAGCTGCTTCATTTTCACACTACACATGCGAGGGTGGGGATGAGGGGGAAGAGAAAGTTAAATGGTTCACACTCAGAGTCAGGTCCAAGTAACATAGACTGTGTTATATACATTAAGTCATAATACATTTGTTTCAACCAAAACATTTTCCATGCATTATGTAGTCAATTGCACTACTCTAAATGGATATCTAAACTGGCTCAGTTCACTTCAGAGATACAAATAAACTTGTTCTTGTGATTGCTTTCCACTGGAAAAAATATTGAAAGAAAACATTGCCAGAGCTCTCAATTATGCAAAAGAAACTCCTTACATCAAAAGCCTCATAATGGAGCTCTTATTGGACAAAGGTAAAGTCATGCAAGTACGGAGACTGATGATCTTCTAGAGCCACGTTAAATATTTGTTTTCAGGCTGTAGTCCTTCTCTTAGACTAGTTCTCCAGTGACGAACAATGGTAAACCCACTGTCCTGGTACAGTATGGCGCTGCAGGATTCGACTCCCACAGTTGCAAAACAACGAACTGCAGTTTATGCAGACTCACTGGTTTAATGTCTGAACAGTAACCTAGCTATCACTTCTGTGTTTAAGAACAGTATTTGCTTTATGCAACGTAAAGGTTCACGAGTTGCACTAAAACCTCCACTGCAAACAAACTGCCTCCTTCTCTTCTTGGCAGCACCGGTGTCCCACCACGTAAGGAACAAGACTCCTACCCTGCTCCTTTCTACCACACGTCCCCAGGCATGGAGGAGCACGCTGCAGCAGGTCCCTCAGGCAGCCACCTCTGAGATGGGTCTGGAAGGAACAGCTTGTGCAGGGAGTGACAAACTTGTGCAGATTTATTCCAAAAGCTTTGCGTGACTGAGAGCAGTATTCTTCCCCAACTCCAGGCATCCACTCTACAGTACTAGTTATCACCTGCAGGAACAGACCATGGAGGACCTCTCATGGTATGGTCTGTTTCAAAGAAAACACGGTGGCTCTCAAGTACGTATTTACATCAGAATTTAATGTACAAGAATAAAGAAAAAATATGCTATTTATTACTGAAAAGGGCTTATATCTGTCACCATGTATGTTCATACTGAGTGATCTTTTCCACTATACCGTAACTAGACAAGGGAAGCTAAGTTCACAAGTAAACGTGTTTCTTGATTCAGTGCCGCTTGAGGAATACCTCATTGCAGATTTACAGCAGCATCATACTTTTTTCTAACCTTGCAAAGGCTGCAAGACTGTAAAATCTGAATATATTAACTAAAAAATGAGATCGGTCAATGCAATATTTAAGCAAATGTTGCCCATGTTTTACCTAGAAAAGTACTCACTTTGCCTGTAGAAGCATTCTTTTTTACCACATGCCTTACCAGTAATTAGGAAAAAAAAATCCACATGAAATTTCAAGCAAAGGAACTTGTTGTGTACCTGGCAACAAGTGTTTCATGAATCGTAAAATGTCACATTTCTCCTTTAGAATGCAGCCAGGAATCTTTTATAATTCATGAACTAGACACCAACTGAACCTATAATTTACCACACAAATCTCATCTCAACAATGTAACACTCTAAGTAGCATCATCTAGTTATAAGTAATAAGCTGTTTGTCTTAACTCTCCAAATCATCTATAAGAAATACAACATCTAAAGAATATCTTTTTGAGGAAATATATGCCAACTGCTGAGATGAGACCCTCTGTAGGTACTTTAAAAAAGACCTACTATATATGAGACGAACCCAGGTTTGGAATGATGCTTCTGCCATTTGAAGAGGCAAGTAAATCATCTGAAGGCTTTTTTCGTTACTTTGGAGGGGAAAGGAGCCGTGAAAACCACCCTTTAATTTATAAAAGCTATTCCTAAGATAAATAAAGCATTCCTAAGATAAGTAAAGCCCAAGCCACAGTCAAATACCCCACTCAGTTTACTGGGCCACCCACTTCGTATCAGCTTTAAACACATGAATATTAAAACCAACCTATTTTCTTCTGATGTATAATTCCCTTAACAGCCAAAATGGTCAAGCAAAAAAAGTCACCTACAATATGCATGCTTCCCCAAGTTGTGCAAGAACACTAAATTCAATAGAAATATTTTTTCACATGTTTAAATGACCAGTAATACAGCTACACTCCCAAGTCCAAGCCTTTTAAAAAGCAACCTGCTGGTCTTTAAAATAACCTTCAAAATACCATGGCTTCAGTTTGCAGGCAAGCAAGAGATAACTCTGGAAGAAACAAGCTGTTTTCCCTTATCTCAACTGACTAGTCATATTAACAGCTTCTGCAGTACTAAAACACAAAGACTGGGTGACAGGATTATTGCACTGGAAAACATACGAACATACAGATAGCACATGAACCAGCCCAAGCTTAGATGCAATAAGAACACTTTCAAGTGGATTAATGAAAAAAGAGGAAGATCAGATACACACACTCCCATATTGCGTCAATGTCACTGGAACCTTGAGAACTTCCAAAGAGACAGATGTAGCTTTTTTAGCAGATGAAGGATCAGCACTGCATCCTGTGCTGAGGCAACAAGCTGAGATAAAACCTCACATCCACAATTAAGAGTGTGAAGAAAATGAGGTTTATTTATTCCTAACACCAGAAGTCCAAGCTATTTCCCCAAAATGAAAATCTCACTTCCCAAATGCCTCTTACCATCTGTCAAACACTTTTAGCTGCTCTCAAGAGGCTTCTTATGCTACTATATACATTACATCTGCAACAGATTTTCTGGTTGTACAGATGGAATAAAACATTGTTTTGTAACAAACATAGCAAAATACTGCACCAGATTTCAACTGCGTACAATCCAGAACCAGTTACTCTGAATAACACACTTCTGACTAATGTATCTGCTAGTAATCAGTGCTCTATTACAAGCACTGTTTCCTAAACATCACTCACTCAGTTTATGGGGTTCAACACTGCACATACATCTTCCCTTTAAAAGTCAATGTCAGTTCTCAAAGCATCAAGCTCTAGCAAGTCTCTCTACTATGGTGTGAAATTACAAAAATGAATTAATTGAGACAAATTACTGGAAAAGTATGTAACTTGCTGTTCCCACGAGCTGGCCAAGTGTTTGTTTTAAGATAAAGCTACACAGAGCTGCTTCTGCTGTGTCTAAACTGATGGGAGTTTCTTAGGCAGAGAAACCATCTCCTTGATCAGAAGTTAATTTACAAAAACATTGCCAAAATCATGCAGATTCTCCAAATCCAGGGTCAAAGTAAGTCCACAAAGCAGGAACAATGTATCTCCTCTACTAATTCCCAGTATCATGAAAGTGAATGTTAATTTTTCAAAGTAAATAACTTATTTTTTTTCTACTTTCTGGTTACAATTAGACCTTCCAACATCTAGAGAACTTGTGAAAGTCACATTAGTCTCAATATTTGTTCATACGTTTTCAATGGAAGCAAGAGGCTTACAAAACCCTTTACGTTGCTCCAGCTGTAAACTCCAAGAATGACTCTCTACTTTGTATTAGTGGAAGAGCTGTAAGCAGCAGAGGGAAGGAAGGAAACTATTGAGAGGCTGAAGCTAAACAGAGAGGTTATCAACTTTACCCAAAACACAAGACAACAGAAGAAAAAAAAAAAGAAAAAAGAAAAAAAAAAAAATCACTCAAAATACAGAAACAGTCCTCTTAAATGAATTAAAGCCTTTGGGAAAAACTTTTTTTTTGTTATGGGGTTTTTGTTTGCTTGTTTAAAAAAAACACCAAGACTCTGCCCATCACCTCTTTTATCTTAAAACAGATGTATTTCTGAACTATATTACCGCCAACTACCTGTTATAATAAAAGTTAATTGAAAAGGCTGTCTAACAAAACAGAAAAGCTTTATTAATTCAATATCATTACAACCACATCAGAAGGGAGGCAGGGGGGGAAGACAGTTCACTTAGTAAAGAATTGTTTGACATTTAGTAGTAGTATTTTTTTACTTCCTCACCAATTCACCGAAACAGCTTAGGTGAAGAACTATGCTGTTTCATTTCCTGTAAAAACAGGGACTGTATAAATACTTGCCTCAAAGAGCTTTCAGCTACTGCTCCCCTCCTCCCCAACAGCACACCTGCCATACAAGCAAAATCTTCATTAACAGCATACTGTATTATGATCCACAGTTTACCTCACCAAGATTTCCACACTACAGTTTAGGGAATAGGATCAACTTCTGTGCTTGCACTGCTTCTATCATATTGCACGTACTGAAGAAAAACCCACACTTTTAGGTAGCAAGATTATCCCGTTTCCCAGAAAACAGCTGTCACTGTTTCTTCACTGAAGGTCTTTTTCTGTCTTCCCTCCCTCTGGTTTGTCGAACACTAGAAGTTGTTCTTCTGTGTTTAATCATAAATTCGAATAACTCAGAACTCAATGCAGGTTCATTAAAAAAAACCAACCAAACAAAAAAACAAACAAACAAACCACATTGCTTGGCCCATTTAACTATACGATGGCATGTGATTTCTGCGACAAGTTTATTTTCTGTTCTGAAAGAGAAGCCCAAGAGACTAAGAGAGAAATTATTTGACAGATAGCCTAAAGTGACAGCAATTTCATAGCATGGGAAGGGAGAAGGGACAAAAACCCCTTGGAAATCTCCCCTGTACACTTCAGGAAACAGAAGCTGTGCAAAATGCCGTGGGGGGGGCAGGGGGTAAAACAGTAGTCAGCAAAGAGGTGAGAGCCTAATAACTGACTTGACAGAGTTTATCAAAACTTGGCTGAGTGCTCTATGCAAAGATTTACTGGAGGGAGAGGGAGCTGGAACACAACTTCACAGAATACAAAACATGCATAGTTTCTCATACTAGGTAACTGCACAAACATTTCTTTGAAAGCGTAAGAGCAGACAAAAGGAGAAGAATAAATACTGCATCACCCAAGACACGTCTTGATCACTTCAACAGAATTTAAAAAAAAAAAAGCAATCTAAAAAGACAGCAATCTTCAATAAACTTTTTTCCCCCCAAGATTACTTTCTATTAATTTCAGGATTTTATTTCCCTTTGAAGTAAAACCCTGAGATAATACAGTAAGCGCTAATGAAAGAACAGCGGCACATCAGTCCGACTTTCTGTCCAGATTCAAATCCCTGTAAAAAGTGTACAAGTCCAACATTTTTTCTTGCAACATCAGAAAATTCCTCCTTACACTGTAAAAGTTAACAAGCTTTAACAAGCATTTATAGAACAGAGTCTGAAGTATCCCAGAGGTTCACATTTGTGGGCAAAAAAACATGAGCTAGATGACCCTTTTCTGAAAAGTCAGTTCTTAACTAATTTTACAGAACAGCATGTTTATAAGGAGCTCTTTCCCTGCTCCATGATTAAAGTAGGAAAAAATGAAAGATCTATTCATCACTAGATCTAAGTTAGATGTCTCAACAAATTTACTTACAACACCTTCATAACTCCACAACAATAGAAAAACTAAGCCAAAGAGCCCACAAGTGACCACAACTGCGCATCTCTCTTTTTGCAACTAGTTTCAGTTTTGAAGCAGACTGCGTTAAATCAGCATCTGGAAAGGACGGCTTTACAGCAGAGTTGTATACTCACAAAACAAGTTACTTCAAAGCTCAGGAGTTTTGATGAAAAACTAGTGCATGGCTGAAACAACGAACATCCTCAGAAGTTTGCAGGGAACTCTAAAGTGAAACAGCACACAGAGAATTTCACCAGTCCCTTCTACAGCTAGTCGATAGCCAACAAGTGAAATCGTGTTGTTTGCCTTCTTTCCCCTTCATTTAAGACTAGTGCTGTATCAACTCTGAACTCTCACCAGCTGGAGAACGGACCTCACAAAGACAAGCGGGGAGCAACACCCCATACACACGTCTCCCACACTTGCCGTGGACTACCAACTCGGTATCAACTACTGTCTTTTCAAAACTTTGAAAATCAGGTTGATATTAAACAAGATCAGCAGGGCCTTAACTGTGTAACATTTAATGGATCAAACAGATTCATATTTCCTGTGATTAAGTTGAAATGAGTGAAGTCAAGAAAACTTCCAGATGAGAATCAGCAGTTTTAGAAGGTTTCCTGTCCTCGACCTGAAAAACTCTGTTTTGTTCGGACAGTAGCTCACAAGCAGCAGCATCTCACGTTAGAAACACCTTCCGCGACACACAGGAATTGATGGCTTTCAGAAAAGCTCAGGACTGATTCCTCTCAGAAAAGGCATTCTCTACAGCATTTCTATAACATACAATTCACGACGACTATTATTTCAAGCGAACGTCTGAAGCTCGTCCGGATTACCACCGGGTGCGTTAAGCAAAACGCCTTCAGACAACACGAGAACGCACTCTTTTGGAAGCCAGCCATTTGTAAGGCCTGCTAATAAAGATACAGAAGAGCGGCTGGCAGCAACGAGGGACTAGGGACAATAACAGGGATTTAGGTTTCATTCCCCAGGGCGTTGCTCAGTCAGAAGATTATCTCCCCAGGGCGAAGGGAAGGAGGTTACCGACAATCAAAGGAGCTAAATTTTGCCCGCGCTCGGTACTTAACCCGGCCGTTTTCAGACCGCGGCTGGCGGGTCCTCGCCCGGCCCCGGCTGCGCACCCGCCGCTCAGGAAACCCCCAGGCGATCGTCAGGCGCCTTCACCGTCCCTCAGCCGAGCGGCACGGCGGCGCGCGCGCTACCGGTCCCAAACAAACCCGAGCTTTAACGCGGCCGGCAGCTCGGCTTCCCGCCGCCGAGCACCCCCC
>JAOBAS010000060.1:5238256-5266723 GCA_025311575.1 Elanoides forficatus
TCAGGCGTGACGGAGCCCGGCTGTCCTGGAGATGGCTGAACACTGGTCTGCCCATGGGAAGCGGGGAATGGATTCCTTGGTTTGCTTTGCTTGCTTGCGTGGCTTTTGCTTTACCTATTAAACTGTCTTTAGCTCAGCCCACGAGTTTTCTCACTCTTACCCTTCTGATTCTTTCTCCCATCCCATCGTGGGGGCAGTGAGTGAGCGGCTGTGTGGGGCTGAGCTGCCGGCTGGAGCTAACCCACTGGCACAATTCCTCCACTGCATGTCAATTTTGCAGGAAGGAAGACGTGCACATTAAGATCACGGTGCTCTGGGTTGAACCTTCTTTTCCAAAACTTCTTGCTGACATGTTCTTCGTGTGTCCTTCTCAGTGTGGACTCTTGTACAGAGTGGAAGAAAACATACTCAAAGTCATAAGCCTCTCTTCCAAAAGGAGATAACCTGCTTGTGGGGGGAGGAAGGGACCTCCATAGCTCCTTTGGAGCTGAGGCTCCTTTCTGATCCCTTGTCAAGTCAGTAGGCAATATCTGCTGGTCCCTCCGTAACAGGCTTTTTATCAAGGCTCTCTTCTCAGTCTCCTTTTATGGTTCTCTTTGTTCCCTGGGGTGATTCTTTCTCCTATTTTTTCAGTAGCTGTCTACTATATTGGATGCAATACCATTCTATTGCCTAAGTGTGGACAAAAGTGAGTACTTTTAAGTCAGTGAGTCCAGGCCCTTCCTTCTCTCAGACCTATTCTCACTTTCTGGCTAAGCAAGCCCATTCAGCTAGACCGTGACAGCTATGAGCATGGTCCCCTTGTGACTAGCTGTTGAGATCAATGTTTTAGTTGAAGCAGCAACTGCAATTGATCCTTAGCAGGTTGCAAATTAAAGCTTGTGTCTTGCCGTAAGCCTCCCTCCTGACCCTTGGTTGCTAGCTTGATTCATACCCTTAATGTATGTAGGTTTTATGTCTATATTGTATGTCCTTAGTGCATAATCCTCAAAGCATATTCTATTTCCAGGCCTTATCTTAACCTTAAGCAGGGTTGACCGTGTCTCAGTTCCTTCATTTTCTTGGTAGAATGCTAAGTTCATCTAGCTTGTAAATGCTAAGCACATCATTACTGAAAACAAAACTTATATATTCACTGTTCAGGGGGTTATCTAGTCAATGCTTGGGGGATTTTTTTCAAAAAAAGTCTACTGTCACATTTGATTTTCCTCTCACAGACAAGCATTCATTAATTCAACACAAAGCATAGGCATCTCTCAGAGTCTTGTTAAGATTTTTATTTAGCAGTAGGGCAATTGAATCAAGGCTCGATCCACCTCTGCAAATGTGTGTTGTGATTATGTGGTCTCCAGCCTGTCAGAAGCTTATGAAACATCTTCTTATCAGGGAAAGGCAACTCAGGCAATTTTCTCTATTTTAGCTCTTGTACCACGCGGCTCCTGTGTTATCTGACACTTTATTTCTGTCATAAGAAAGCCTGATGCATAGAAAACTATGTAAAAGCAGCTCATGCCATGTATTTTTAGGTCCTTTCCATGTTATGCAATGCTATTTTTCATTCTTCACCATGTTCTTGTTACCTTCTTAATATGTTAAAGGCCAATATCTCACGTCTGGACCTTGACAGGCTGATCTTGATAAGCTGAGAGCTATGCCCTTCATTTTGGCATATGTTTAATAGCTATAAACGTCACAAATGAAATATGATGTGTATACTCATCATTGCCCCAGCTACAGGAAACTTCTTGTCATTCCTCTCTGCTGCAACCTTGCAGTCTGCAAATCTAATTGGAAGTTGCCTAGATGGTTCTGCATTTCTGTCTCATGAAATATCTGAACTGTCATTTCCTTTTAGGTTTGATCTGTGTGAGTACAGTTCTCATGAAACTTGCCTGTGGTTCCTGTGGGGTTTAGGAAAGGGCTAAAGGAAACCTGATAGTATCTTTAATTCCATGTTCTCTATTGAAACTAATGTGAAACATTTTTGCTAGTGATAATTATGCTGGCTTTAATTTTCCTCTAGCTTTAATTTTAAAGTATAGAAAGCAGCAACCTAAACTGAAGTGAAATTAGTCTTGCACAACTACCACATTGGGCAGATGCTGCTGTGAAAAACAGACTTTTGAACAGGTTAGAGTCCAGGAGTAGGCTGTAAATTGAAATTGTTGTTTTACTTGAATAGAGAGTCCTTCCAAAAAGTGTAATGCAGTGAGATCCATAGTTAAATCATCTAACTAGCAGATTAAAACCAAAAATCTTTTGAAGGTTTCCAATAGTATACAAAAATCTAGTGAAGCTGGTAAATGCTTTTGCTGCTAAAGGTGGTCCATGAAGTTTATTGACAGGACAAAAAATGCTGCTCCCTCCTGAAAGGAACTGCTACTTCATGAATGGTATTTCAATATCCATGTGGGTCAAGGTGATATCTGGAAATCAGGCATTCAGGAACGTGTTAGTGTTTAATCCCTCAGTGATGGTTCCAAACTGACCTTTCTGAGCTGAGTTGTTATTATTGCTAATTATAGTAGTAGGTCTAATGGGTAATATTTATACTGTGTTAATCAGCAGTATTAGTCTCCATGTTGTTTGGTAACCAGCTTGCCTATATGGGTAATTCTTCTTTTGAGAAAACAGGAAAGCTAGAATCTAGTATTTTTTTTTCTACTGCTTTTGAATGTGTTTGATATTAAAGGTGTTATTCTACTCAGACAGTGTCAGTGACTAATAGGACCAATTGCTTTCAGAATTGTGTCTAGCAATGACTTTTCAGGTGACCACTAGTCAATGTTCAGTTGGCTAGGAAATGTCTTTAAATGATTTAAAGAAGAAATCATTGCATAGTTGTGCTCTATTCCAAATTCTGTGCATATCATTCTCTCTAGTCCCTAGTGACTTTCACAGCAGTTACGTTTTGGTCATGTTTAGGTGAAGCATCCTTTGTTTGGCAATGGATAGGACTGGCTTAAGATTTTAGGAGAACTAAAAATGGTGTTAATCATCTAGTTCACTGGAGGCTTTTCCTCTAGTTGAAATGAAAGAATTTTTTGTAATTTTTTTTCTCAACTTAGTTTTGTGTCATGTGGTGCAATAAACTAGTAAATGCTTAATATAAAATCAGAGAGAATTACATGTCTCTGGTGCAAGTAAATGCAAATTATTAAGTCTTTATAACAGTTCAGAGTGTTTAATAATTTCCCCACAACAAAGTCCAATAGAAAACAGAAAGACACATAGGAATCCACCAATCTTAATTTAGCCCTATGTAACTAAGATGGAAGAAGGCTGGAATTTGCTTAAATATTTTGTTGAATTAAGGACTTCTGCTAACGTAAATGAAGCAAATTTCTCTTAACAAAAATTTTCCAAGAGAGGGAGGAATGGAAAAAATACAGAGGAGGACTGGGAATATCTGCCTGGCAGGTAGAGCTACAAAATCCAATGTAGAATGTTGGCACAGTATTCCTTGTTTTGAACAAACTTGATTTTCAACAGCAATGTTAAAAAACATACATTAATCATTTCTTGCTTCTGTAAAGGCAACTTCATGAAGTCCCGCCTGTGCACAGTGTTTATTTGCTAAAGGAAAGCATTTGCAGAGTTTCAGTTGTCTTCAATAGCCATGAAAACATAAGATTAAAAAACCCACTGCAGTTGGACAGTTTATTACGTTGTTCTCCAGTGTGTATTTCTGACCTGATTCTGCTCCATGATACTTCTACACCACAGAAATGAACTCACCTCTTCCAGCTGAGTTGCACTGGGGTGGGGGTGTGTGTGTGTGCAGATTCAAGTTTATTGCATTCAAGGCTGAAAAACAGAATTTCCCTGATTTTTCCATGAAAGTTTTCACTTAATAAATAGCTCCATTAAGTAATGTTTCTCATCACTAAAATTGGCTGAATCTGAACCTAGATGATTACTTCTAATAAATTGTAGTGGTCCTGAATATGATCCTGCCTTCATGGGTAGGATTCTGTTAAGTCAGTGGAGTGATCACTGCATTCATATATATATATAAATATATATATATGAAAAAATTTTTAAAAATAATGTTGCTTTTAAAATTTTTAAACTGACAAATTCTGAAAGGCTACAAATTACATTCAAACCAAATCCAGGTGTAATCACAGGTTTCCTCCTCTAAATACCCTCTTCTGTCTTCCATCAGGTACAACTCCTGTGTCAGCTAAAACCAGATGCCAGCCTTTTGATGATGGCGTAGAGACTGCCTCTTACTAAACCTTTCCACAATGTAAGGCTTAGTGAGGAGCAAGCCAAAATCAAGGCAAAATACTTCCATGTACTCTGCCCCTGTTAGAGCACTCACTTGTCATTTAAATACAGCATTAGAAAAAAAAAAAGTGTAATCAGGTGGTGGCTAAGTTTATTTTTGTCCCCAGAAGTCTAAGTTTTTTCTTGAAAAAGAAAGGAAGTTCTTGCTTGACCTGCTTTCTTCTATCTCTGCAAATCCTGTACTACAGAAAACATTAGTTGTGATACCACTGTGTGAGGGTGGTGGCTGGTTGTGAAAATACCTTGCCTTCTTAAGTGATCTTAATCTAAAGCCCCAGAGGCACAAAGCTTTTTCCTTCTGTTGCTTTACTTGCAGAGACCTCAGGTGAAGGACAATCTCAGAAATCAGTTTGCTATTAGCACTAAAAGCAGATTATTTTTTTTTCTTGCTGAGTTGGCATCTCAATGCCACAATGTCTAGATTTAAACAAAATTTCCTGGAACTCATTTCCTCAATGTCAAGACTGTCCCAGCTTGCTCAGGATTTTTCAAGGTGTCACTGAAGATTTGTCTACATCAGTGAAGACGTGGTTTAGCTCCGGGGCCTCCCTTCATGTATTGAATTATGGGGGAAAATGTCTCTCTGATAAATTTCTGCATTTGTTTCAGCGCTTTCCAGGCTGTAGTTTTTGAGAGCCGTAGAGAGGCACCGCAACAGACCTCTTTCAATTTTAAGTCAGGAACATAATACTGCTTACCCAGCCAAAACTTTCCATCCCAAGGTGCTAAAATAGGAGCCCTGTCAAACTTCTGATTAAATTCAGTGGGGCCAGGATTTTACCCTTATCTGGATGCCATGGGATTTCTCCTTTATACTCTTTTTACCCTTTCTACTTTTCCTATGTAAAAAGGTAGTTATTAGGATACTGCTTTTTGGGAAGAATGTCTTGACAAATTTCATTGTATGGTTGGACAAAAAGAACCTTAAAATGCCTGTGAACACTCAGAAGATCTCATTTGATTATTATTTTCCAGTTCTGATACATCAGCACTCTGATATATTAAAAGTAATGTTTGTATCTTTTTCTAATTTCACTTTTCACTGAGTATTTTCTAAAGCGTGAACAGTGTCTGTTCATAGGAGGTAGACCTGACCCTGAACTCAAGTCTAAATAACACAGTGGTTTGGTACAGCGTGAGCCTTGCCTGAATTACTACAATTTGGACCCATCTCTACTGTGCATAAGAAAAAGTTTTGAAACACATGCTTCATATGTCCTAAAACATGGACTGGTGGCCTTTCGAAGCAATATGCACTGTGTTCCACTGTAGAGTGCATTTGCATGTTAAAAGCAATATAGAAATACAAAAATGTCCTCACAATATCTATATGAGGTAAATAAAGTATCCTCTTTTTTCATAGGTGGAAATATTCAAGAAGAAAGTCAAAGGATTTGACCCAAGTTACAGAGGATAAGCACGCCAGGATTTATGACTTTGTTTCTCAAACATAGGAAAACTTTACCCTGAAAAGACTAGTATGTCTGTGAGTGATACATTGGGGTACCGTCAGCAGGAGCTTCCTTCTTCAGCAAGACTGACGTAAGCTACTCTTCTCAGGGAGCTCAAAATGTCCACTACAACCCATCTTACTAGACTTTCCCTATAGTTCACTGCTGCTTGTGTGCTGAAGGCTCCTCTTGCTGATGTCGAGCCCAAACATAATGAATGGACTGTAGGATCAGTGTATAAAGCTGCAGATGGTTCCTATAAACACTCTCACTTAGCCTCTGTTCCGATGATGCATAAATCACTAGCTCCATCTGCCTGCTATTTCTTTCAGCATCTTGGGCATCATAACTCACTAGGAGGTGGCAGGGAAACTCATCCCAAACTGCAAGGGTTTTGCCAAAAAGCACAAGACACTGAAATTTAACCCGCAGGAAAACCCATGCCTCAGCATTTTGCTGGTCACTCCACTGCAGGAAGAAATGTCTGCTTTGTTTTGTACTCTTATCAAGGTAGAGAACAGGCTATTTGGAAGCCTGCGGTATCAGGCAGGAAATCCTCATTCCCTGTTTTTCTGTGCTTTACAGTGAGAGGGAGTGCTGACGAGCTCATATCCTGACAGATTTCACCGTCATTCTGTTTGGCCTGGAGTCACTTGCAGTCACCCCTGGCCTTGTCTGCTTACTATAAATAACATGCTGTCAGAAAAAGAAGAATTCACAGCTTCTTACTCTGATGCTGGCAATAGGAAGCTATTTTCATGCTGCTTGTTAAGCTTGGCTTTCTACAGTCATGTCTAGAATAAATGACATTCAGTGCAGGTTGGTTGTGCTACATGTTGAGTTTTATTCAAGGAAATTTTTACTNNNGGGGGCGGTGCAAGGCACCGGGTGAAGGAAGAACCTAAACTTGTCTTAGCTGCAGAGAGCGAGCAGTATGGGATGATGCAGTCTGAGAGAGAAAAGGCTATAGGAAAAAAATAGGGTGAACAGAAACCCTTAGGGTTTGGGAGGAAAAGAGCTTGTGGGTGAGGGGAGGACATCTATAGCTGGAGCAAGGCTAAGTGGAGTGGCTGTGAGAGATGGCGACTCTAACTTGGTGATTTGGTAAGGATAGGGCCAGGTGAGAATTCTCCTTTCTACTCATGGGCGTGGGTTTTTCCTACTTAAGCTTTACAAGTTTTTAATGGTGGTGACCTTTTGACCGTGATTTGGAAACTGAATGAACATTTCCAATGTCTGTATGTTATTCCTAGTATATGTACCTTTAAAAATACCGGTTTTGATCTCTGAAGGCACCTATTGTTTACTTACTCTTGCTCACTGTTTGCTTATCCCCAGGGCAGGTACATCCTCTGTCCTCTTCCCCACGTCAGGCAGGAGTCCTAATCCAAAAAAGTAATCATACTGGGAGAAGACTGCATCCCGCCACACGCAGGTGGTGAAAGTCATCAACACAGGCATCCTTCTTTTGGTCATTGCCTGGCTCTTACTGCATTTCTTAAACACTGATGTTCTTCTAATGCCAGTTTGGGGGGGATGTGTGGCCCTGCATGCATAAACCTGAATGCTGTTGTGTGTACACAGAATTTAATGATATTTTTAGAAATTGTTTCATTATACCAGAGCAGGCCAATATATAGGTAGCCCTGAGTTGTTTTATGTTGATTTTTCTCAAGCTGGTTATCCAAACAAATAACTGATAAAATAATGCAGGTATCTGTATAGGGGTATTACATTAGATAAACCAATTTAAGTCATAATTTAACTGAAGTAATAGAGGTGTGTCTGCAGGCAAGATTCAAGTGTGTATTTTCTATCCTCACTCTTTGTTACTCAAACATCATAAGAATTAGCTGTTCTAATTCTTCCAGTTTTTTCATATATCTTTCCTGCATCTCCTTGGAATACAGTAGCATCTCATAACTAGCTATATGCAATTCAAATTATTTACAATGTCACTTTCTGATACTCCCTGAGGAAATCTGTGATGTTCTTGTTTAGCCTACCTTATGCACACCAAAGGACTGATTTGGTGCAAACAATATTTCTCTAGCTTTTTTTTTCAACTCTGTATGTAGTTTTAGAACAGAAGAACCTATTTCCATTAGAATGTAAAGCATCAAAAGACTCCAGCATTATATTCTTCTCTAGATGTATGATGAAAGGAAATTATAATCTACAACAGCAGGAACAAGCTTATAACAGGAAAAATGTCCTGTCTAACGCCCAACACATTTTAGTCAGGCTGAAGTTTATGGTAACTGCTGGATTGCTGCATATGCACGGAACAGAAATCGGTGGAGGGGCATCTCGCAACTCCCACTCCAGGCTGTAGCTTGGTGATAAAATCTCCCAGAGCCCTCATTCCCCAACAGCTCGTACTTGAGTTCCTTTATGTAGAAAATTCCCTGGGAACTCAATGATCTGCCAGAGTTAGATTATTCAATCTTTGGATACACTGCAGAACGCATCTTTTTCATTTTTCCCTGACTATCCAGGAAAGAACAAGCTGTGGGCTGGGGGGATTTTCACCTTTTCATAGAAAGGATTTTGGATTGTTAGACAAGGGTCCTTTTACACGATTTAGATTATTATTTTAGGTGTAAGATGCGCAGAATGCAGAGCAAAACGTACTATTTTGTTTTATGTACTTGAAGAGATAAATAATATGTGAGATCAAAGATACTTTTGCTACCTTCTTGGATTTTTATGTGTTCCTTCTTGTTTTGCTGTTTCATGATGCATACAGCTATATATTAGGCCATAAATCATCCTGTTTCTTTTGATGGTGTTACTGCAGACACCCAAAGCGGAGTAATGGTGTTCAAAATATGGGTCACTTTGCTTTTGGTTTCCTTGCTTTACACATGGTAGAAAGAATAAAATAATATTTTTTAAACCTGTGACTTGCAGAGTTATGGAAGAGTTGGACTCTTAGACAGTATGTCATTATAAATATTGTTTGAAAACTGGGAGCCTAAATAGATATATGTCGGACTTTGGGGTTACATTTTGGGCCTAAGTAGTGAAACTGAGGGAGAGCGGGGGAAGAAACTTCTCTGTCTGCCTGGCTTCCTGCTGGTTTTTGTTATGCTGCATCGTAGCACAAAAGTTAGGGTTAGCTGGAAAAGAAAACACCAACAGGATTTACATGGGTAAAAGCGTAAGATACAATTGCAAGAACTGTCTGTGATACACCCAAGCTCCAAGTGACCCCAGCAGACCCATCCGAGAACACAGTCCTGGTGTCTTTGCTCTTGGGCTTGCTGTAGGAGTCAGGATGGTGCTCGCGAAGAAGTCTAAGAGGGCCATAACTATTGCTCTGGCTCCTACCGATGCATCCATCAAACCCCTGACAGCTGGAGCCAGGACGCATGAACAAGCTCGTAGGCACGGATGTACGCTTGCATGTAAGAACCGGTGTCCTGTGTTTCAAGTAGGAGGTAAACACCATGTACCAGGGACGGCAAATGTGCCAGCCTTCTGTTTTCTTTAATAAAGGTGTGGAATCTAATGCGTTGACGTAGACAAGGGGGTCACCATAATGTGTTCTTTCTTTGGATAACCTGAACTATGTTGAAAGAGATACCGGGCTGGCAGGACAGACAAAGAGAAACTGTTACCATGCTTTAAATATGTAATGGGCACATGCTCTATACTGGGTTGGGGTCTTGAAGAAAGCTGGCTGTGAAAAGGGTCCCAAAGAGCTGGATTCTTTGAGAAACTTTGGTGAGATATCTTGTTCCCCAGAAGCAGTCAGACCACGTTGGTCTTCCACAGCATTCCTTTCGCTGCAAGGGACAGCTCGTGCATGGGTCGGCGCTCCATTTGCTGTGTGCTTTAAGAAGAAATGGTGGGCAAACCTCGCGGCAGGCAATGGAGTGCAGTGGCTTCTCTTTTTGTTTTCATGCTTAGATAGCCTCTAAAGTATGAAAAAGTATCTGCTGTGACAAGTGCTTTGCTCAGGCAGCTCAGTCCCTCTGCAATACTGACCAGGATTTGAAGAGCTGACTCAAGCTGGTTCTGTTCCCAGACAAAGGCACGGGTAGGATTGTCAGTCTTGCTTCCTCGGAGTAACCTAGTAGGAAATTCCAAAGTAATAAGTAAAGAGCTGTACTGGATCGGAGCGCTACTATTGGGTTAATTTTTTTATATTCTGTTCTAGTCAGTGTGAAAAGCCTGCTTTTCAGAAACATACAGGATCGAGTCACCTTATACCTCAAGAAGTAATAAAAATATGCTGAAGTAAGCTCTTCTTTCTCCACTTGAAGCTTCTAATTACTATGAATGAAGCGAGGCTCTGTTTGCCTCACTGTGAAATGCAGTGGGAGTTAAAGAATAGAGTGAACATCCGAAATATCTGCACGTGAACACGCACAAAGTGACTTAGCCAAATCGTTGTGTATACAGGATAATTAAACCGTCTTAAAGTTAAAACAAAACAAAAAAAAGTACTGAAACAAAAATGAGACAAGAGCACATGAAGTGCAGGAAGATGAATAGTTACAGCTGCAGGAACCAGAGCAGGTTTTCTTCTCTCCAGCAGATGGTAGGATTTTCTCAGCTACAAACAGGCAACAGCAAGAAGAATCACCTGAAACCTAATCTCTAAGGAAGCAATCTCCAGCCTTTTTTGACTGGCAGATTCCTAAAAAATCTGCTGGAGTTAGGAGTTCAGTAGATAACAAAAGCTGCTGGAAGAGATTTGGAAGTTACTTGGCAGGACTGCTAGCAGTAGTCCGCGTAGCTCAGGTTTAAACTACAGCTGAACTGCCACAGCTTGTCCATAGTATGTATGAAAGCCCACAGACAGCGCTTTTCCACATAGCTTTGACATGCAGTTTAGGGAGCTCAGATAAGAAAATGTGCCGAGTGGAAGGATATTTCAGCTTTTGAGTCTGAGGTTTTCCAATGATCTGCACCCCTGTGGGTGCGACACTTCTCGACATCTATTTTCAGCCACTGCTGGTGGTAGGATACTGGGCTAGGCAGACCTTTGATCTGACCCCGTATGGCTGCTCTTATGATACTTTGCTATGTTACTTTAGTAAATTATTTAAACAATGTGAGGAAATAAAATTTTGCTACAGGTGTTGTCTGAGTCCTTATTCACCATATGTGGTGAAGGAGCTGGTAGGTAAGGAGGCAAGGTTTAAACTCCAGGCGTCGATAACGGATATTCTCTGTGTGTCTTTTGGCAAGTCACTCAGCAGTCGGTTTTTCAGCTTCTACCTGCAAATTGGGTACAGTGCCCTCAAGAGATAAGGATATATTCTTTGGATGACTTTGTCTTTATTAGGTGCTCAGGTACAATAGAGAAGAGTTAGAATGATGGCTAGGAAGATGGACTGTAAGCATGAGCTCTTTATCTAAATTCGTCCTTTTAGCTAAACTTTGAAATAACTCCTGAGATCTTATCTTCTACCAAATGCTGCAATTCAGGTTTGCTAACAATAGCCACTCATTATTGTTAAAATGGTATATTAGGTAGGTTTGATTTTTTTCATTTTTATTTATTTATCTTAAGGTTTTCAGCCACTATAACTGTACTGCTAAAGCTGCAAAATAGACTTAGGCCTACTATCTTCCTTGTAAACAACTATGTGCAGGAGTAACCTGTAGAAGTAGGACAGATCTTTATTTTTTCTAACATATTCCTACTGTATTAGGTGGATTTGCATGTTGAAATTCTTATTTTATTCTGACTTAACTACTAAAACCATTACACTCTTTCCCTGAGTGGAGTTCTTTCACCTCCACTCGCAAAAGCAGGAGCGATAGGACCACCAAACACATCTGGGTTTGAAGAGGTGAAGTGTTGCAAAGTAAGAACAGCTTTCCTTCATGATATGAGGCTTTTGTCTGTAATTTCCATTTTGTTGCTGAATTTGGTGTTTGAGGGTTTAGAAACTGCACAGAATCGTAGAATAGCCCAGGTTGGAAGGGTTTCCTGAGCCACTGGGAACAACAACTAGCTATCAGGCACTCATGTAACTTGTGCCAAAGCTGTCTCTTTCTGTGTTGCTTGACTATTATGATAAATAAATAAAAGTTTCCCAACTACAGAAATATGTGGTCAAATACTTTTTTTCCAGGGTCTAGTTCTTGCACCTTTCTTATACGGTGTCCTTTTCCTCAAGTCAACCCATTAGAATTGATGGGATAACTCAGCAAGTAGAGTGCTGTCCCCTGCTCTCTTACCAGCTTCTGTGTCTTTCTCAAATTGTAGCCCAGCTGTGAAACCCTGCAAGGAAAGGTAATGCTTCTGTCTGTGTTCTCTTAATACAAGCAGAATTTAAAATAGGTGGAGATTCAAGATCTTCTTCCCCCTTCTTCAAGAAGGCAGAGGGAGAGGATTGAATGCGGTGTGGTTCTGCATAAATTCATGCATTCTTTTCAAAATCAAGGTCAGAGAAACAGAGAGAAAGTCACTTAAAAAATCAGCTCCCATATTTTTCTTGTTCTTCTAATGAGCCAGATTAGATAAGGGTAAGGAAGTACTAATTCATCTCTACAGATAATGCAGGTTTTATTCATGCTCTTTGGTTTCTGAGTGAACCTTACAGTATATCTTTTGTGCAGGTTTAGAATTTGTGGATTAGCAGAATTCAGGGTTTGCCATAAGGCTTCCCTGTATTAGAAACTTCTGAATAGATAGATATTCAACCATCTGTCATGGGCACTGCTTACAAGGTGGCCAAGTTGCTCCTTTGGCTCTAGTAAGGTAAGAGGCCCTGAATAATTTTACTGCTGCTTTTACTGTGATCGTTCCCAGCCATCTGCGGTCCCTGGAGCATCACGGATGTCCCCTGAGCTTCTAAACCTATTTTCCATCTGTTGCCTTCTCACCTACAGCAGCACTAATATGCCCCAGAAGATTTTGCTGCTTTCGCTGACAGCAAGAGCAACATTTGGAACCTTCTGCTGTGTGCTGGTGCTGCTGGGAGCTGGCAGGCAGGCAGCAGGAATTAACGGCTTCAGAGCCCTGCAGATTAGGGTCAGACTCAGAGTTAGACTGTGCTCAAAGCCATATGCTTGTCCTGGGAAAGGAGAAGCTCATGTGCAACCTTCAGGGTGCTACCGGGACCTGACACCTGAATGTTTAGAGCTGTTAATATGACTCCCCTCACCACGCGTAGCTGGGCAGATGGCAGAGCCTTGATTCTATTTTGATCTACTTGCTGGTCTGAGTAGCTGACCCAGCGAACAAAAAGCAATTCACCTCTGCTGCCCTGAAGTCGGCACAGACTTTGTCCTTTGTGTCAGGCCCAACTTTTTGGCCAAAGTTGAGTGCTGCAGGACTCACGGAGCACAACATTGCCTGGCCCTGAGGAGAACAGAGATGCACAGAGCTCTCCATCTAGCCCAAGGTCAAGAGCGAGGTTTCAAAAGTAGTCGTGTTCCTGTTGTGAAAAGATACCAGAGTACAGCACCTTTTTCTGCAGCCATCGGGTTTTGTTTCCTGCTGATAAAAGGCCTCTGTGAGAAACCACAAATGGACAGGCAGCTCCACCACACCTTCCAAGGCAAGCAGGAACTCAGAGGGGTCCTTTTTGCTGCTGCTTCTGTGCTTCATCCTTCCAAAGCCTGTTTCAGAGGAATACCGTGTGGCCTCATTTATTAATGACTCTGAAGCTCTTTCATCTTTGGAGCTATAGACAGCTATAATGCTGCAATCCTATATTAATCTCTGGATGTCCGGTACAGATGGGACTAGAAATTCTGTGCGTTATCCAGTTTAATAAAGAGCAATGTAGAGTCCTCCACAGATCCCTAAATGACCTTTCTAGGCTTTAACAAATGATATATCCAGGTTTGTTATGCTTAAGCAGCACCACCTTCTGTTAATATTTTCTCCTTGACTGGAAGCCAAAGCCCAAGTTACTCAAGCTGAGGAAGTTGTATCTGTTTAATATTCCTAGTCCTGCCCTGTCTAGCCCCCCACCCTGTAATCAAAATCTCATTTCAGACTGTAAGACTATACGAAAATGCTTTCCTTTTTTTTTTTTTTTTTTTTTAAAAAAAGTGCTTATTTGTTTGGGTTCTGTTATGACCATATATTTTCACTTGGCACTAAAAGTTTTGCATCAATTATAGCATCTACTGTGAACGTAACACCACAGAAATCAGCTAAAATAATCAGAATCCACTGGATGATGTTGTTACACTACTACTCTCCAAATAGAGAGGATGCCTTTGGTCTCTTAGGTTTCCAAGGAGTAGGAAAAATGTAATACCTTGGAAAAGTAAGCAAGAGGCATGCATGCCTGAAAAGAACAATTATTTCTAAATTAGCAGCAATTGTCTGCAAGGACTAGTCAGTAAAGAAAAGCCACATCTCTCAGAAGGATACCTCTGTAGGGCACAAGTTTGGGTGGGTGATAACCAGAACAATAAACAAATGTGCTGCTGATGGATAGCTGCTACCCTGCTGACACAGGTAAAGAGGAATATCGTGTGTGTTCATCACTTACAGACATGCGACTAAAATTGAGATGCACAGGAGAGTGTAATATAAATACAGAAAAACAATGAATGGCTTAATTATGGTCTACAAATGCGTGCCTCTGAATTTTTGGTGTTTCCATAGAGAGACCAAGGATTTAAAGGTGGGAAGTCAAATTGGAAGACACTTCAAGTTGTAGTCTAACAAAAGGACCTATTCTTTTCATTGCCTTACATTTGTGATTCTTAATTGGGGGGCGGGGGAGGGGGAGGTTATCACCTCCCGTTCTCTCACTGTGCTGCAGAGTCGATTTTCTGAGCCCTGCAGTCCCCAAACGGGTGTCTGAACTGTGCCATCAGAACCTGCACTTCCCCAAAGCAAGGGAAGAGCAAGGGAAGCAAGTCCCTCGGTTCGCGCTCTCTCCTCTGGGCGATGGGGAAAGAGACCGACTACATTACACACCGAGGGAAGCCAGAGAATGATCAGGGTGATGTAGTGAAGGTGTTTGAATCCTCCTAAAGAGGAGGGCACATTTGGGTCACAACTGCTGGAGAGGGAAATATTCATGGAAACTGTGTAAGAAGCCATCAGGCAGTAGGACACTGACTGGCAAGGAAAAGCAAATTAGGATAATGTCTGTAATTGGCACCGGTAAAGTAGCGGTGCTTGAAAGTACAGATAGTCAGAGCAGCTACCGGAGCAATTTCATGCTAATAATTTCACCCTTTCAGCTCATTAAGAAGCAAAACGCAAGGCAGAGAACAGCCGAGATGTTGAATAAGACTGCTCATTACTCCAGTCAGTTCAAGCAGAGTGAGGAGATGGAATGTAATTCCAGAAGAGTGACAAAGGAACAAGCATGAGAGCAGATGTGCCAGGCTCTTGCCTCCCTCATAAGTGCAATGTATATATATGTATGTATATATTCATACAAAGAAAAAGAAATATGGGAAATGGTCGGAGATGATTCTCTGTTCTCAGGTGGGCAAGAGCTGCTGTCAGTAATTGCTGTCTGTTCGGGGGGCCTTGATGCAGTGTTACATACAGCCGATGGGCAAAGGGCATGAAGATTGCTCCTGATACCCCGGTGACTAAGCAGCATGTCATCTTTGATGGACTACTTCTTACTGATTTGGATCCACAAAACTTTATTGCTGGAGCCAGATCCTCAAATCCATACCCAGGAGTTAGGAACCTCTTCTTTCTGTGTGGGGAGTCAGAAATGGGATGAAAACGAGCCTGTGTGCTGATAAAACGGGCTGAGGGGAACATAGCCGCGAAGAAAGGATACTGCAGGAGGTGGTCCTGAGTCCCAGCTCTCCCCTAATGCCAGGATGGACTCCCTTTTCTCTTAGGCATCTAGCCTGACTTTTGGGTACCCTCCTTCCCACTCCGCCTTTTAGAGGGGCACAGCCCAGAAGGAAGTTCAAGCTTTTGGGGACAAGGAAGAGCTCGCACACAGCCTGGTGAGAAGAGAAAGGCAGGGTGGGAAATGGCTTCCCACCCTTGTTCCCAGTCAAACCGAGTCCTCTTTTCACCGGGCTGCAGGTTCTCTGGTTTCCCTGCCCTGGGAGTGTTTGTCTTTGCTGCGTGCTGGTCCAGCTTCAACAGGCAGACCGAAGTGTTCTTTTTCTTCTTGCCTTCTTTGCTGTCAGTGTCCTGGTAGACAGGTATGTGAACACTGCTAGAGAAGAAGGGCTATTTACTCTGGACAACTCGTCCAAAACAGAGAGTTGAGTCAAGTTACATACATCCTACTCTGCTACCCCAGCAGCTGAACTGCAGAAACCACTTCTCTAGAAATGTCCTAAACGTTTGAGAAGCTGACCTCACTCTAGCAAAACTTCTGCTGACTTCAGTGCACCACCTAATACAAAGATACAACTCACATTTAAATCAGTTTTCTTTAAAGAGTACATCTTTGGAATTCTAATACAAAAGATTGATTTTTTTTTTTTGTAAATGCGGTACCTCGAACAATTGAAATACCACTACAAAATAAAATTAAAAAATAATAAATTAAGTTTTAATAAAGTCATTGAAATGCCACCATCATGGAAATGTCACCTAATGGGTGAATCTGTCTGTATTAATGTAAACCGTTGTTTTAATAACTAGCTTATGACATACGCTCTACCCTCCACTTGGAAGGAAACACTCCTTCTCTGTACAATTATTTATTTATTTTAGCAGGATCCCCAGTAATAAAATCAGCTGGGCAATGTTTCATGAAGAAGTAACTGCTTCTACAATCAGAGTTTTCTGTCCTGGTATAGAAATTTAATTTGTGAAATAATGGCTTAGAAAAGTGACAGGGGAAAAAGGAAAGGCACCCAATATGCAGAGAGGGTGAAAAAAAAGAGGGCTAATATGTTTTTACTTTGAGTCAAGTCTGCCAAGTTATAAGGGTTCCTTTACCATTTTCCTTTGTCCTGACTGACTGCCCACAACATTTCTCAGCATGGCAAACAGTGGCAGACTTGGGCTTTTAATAACGTGCACATTAAACCGCAAGAGACCTTGGGAAAACTTTCTCAAATCCCACCACCCTGGGCTACAGCAACAGAAGCTTTCATTACAATTACGCAACCCTTTGGGACATGTAAGAATAGCGTCATTATGCGTAAAGAGTAGCCACTGTATTTATCACGGATGGTAAATGAATCGCTTTCCCACAGTCACCATCTATAATAATGCCACTTTAGAAGGATTACATTAGTTTCCTGTCGCTTTTAACCAGCATCGTTTATGTTCGTTAGCCGCAGAGGCTGTACAACACGCACGGGCATGCAGAGCCTAAAGAAAAGAAGTTCTTGAAGATCCTCGGGTTTCACCTCTTTCAGCTTCCCTCGGCAGGCCTGCCCGATAGTTTTCTTTCCATTTCTCCGTGCAAGAAAGTGCCATGGCTTGGCTTTGTAATCCGCGGTTCACGAAGATTCAGAGCTCTGCCACCGTGCTGGGACACCTTCATCGTCCAGCGGGGAGGACGCTTCTTCATGCTTTGGCTGGGGGTGCCTTGGAGGACAAAAAGACCAGTTCAGCAAGGCATAAGTGACGGGGGAACTTCAGAGCCATTCAGAGAGCTCAGCCTTGCACATAAAAGCGTGGAGGTAACTCGCTGGTGAGGAAAATCTGCCGGTTACGGCCATGGCAGCCACTTCTCCTGGCAAGTGGGCGTACTTCTGAGCTCTTCCCCTGCTCCTCCCTGATAGCAGCATCCTCTCATATCAGGGTGACCCTTAATAAAGCTGATTATCAGCATCACTTCTTGCAGAGCAAGGATATTTTTGATATCATCAAGGTTGAAAAGTTTGTTTTCCGCAACAATAGTATACTCTATCTACTATGCATTATGCTACAGGCTGTTCTCAGTTACGTCTGTACCAGCGCTGCTTTTCTGCATCCCCCTCTGCCACCTGAAGGTATAAAATATCAAGAGGAGGTTATACCAAGCTTTCGCAAAATTGCAGGCCATTGTGCTTATTTATGTGCCATTTGAAAACATTGGCCAGTCCCCCAGACTATTTTGAAAGGAGACTACTCCTTCTCTACTGATCAAAGAAATATCCAATTTAGTTTTGCTTTTCCTCGATAGTTCATGTAACCAATTCCTCCTTCCTAGTAGGTGAAAAGCAATTCTGGTCCTGCAGAAGTAGTTTATCAGCATTCATACGTCCAGAAATACCTGGTGAAAGCAACACAGAGGAGAGAGATTTCAGGAAGACTCTTTTTAACACAGAAAAAAAAGAGAGATTTTTCTAGATGACCAGCAGGCAAGGTTTTGCGTCACTGAGCCACCACCATAATGTAAATGAATTGGCAGCTTTTCTACACAGGGATGGTAAAATTGATGCAATAATACCTAGTAGCGTTAATTCAAATAAACTGTTTTTAAAAAGAACATGCAAAAAATGGAGGACAATCCTTTGAGGGTGGCTTTACTGTCGCTCTTTCTTTTATAAACATCTGTAATGGTAAATTGTCATAAGAGATTTTTAGTGGAAGCTGTATTTGTGGGCTTTTTTAGGCCAGTCATTAAGCATCTACTGCCCTAATTGTGCTAAGGTATAATTCCCCATCATAAATTGAGGCTTTCCCTGTGCACAGCTTGTATTTTTTACTGCCTTTCATATCTCCAGCACTTACTGCATGTTTATCTTTTTGATAATTCTAATCAGAAATAAAGAAACTAGCAATCTTATAGTTAATAAATAACCCATTTTTTCTTTCTTTCTTTTTTTTTTTTTTTAAAGCAGAAACCTTTCCAGTCACTTTGGTCAGTCAGACCACTTACCCGAGGTTCATTTCACTGGGCATCTGTTGCTAAAAGAAGAGACAGTCTTGAAATGACATGTAAAGACACACGAATGAGAGCAACACGCAGAATACTCAGGAATATCTCCACACGTTTGACACTGGCAGCCACTAACGAGACTGTCAAGTGCCTGTCGAATTTCAGCTGTTTTTGTTGTGCGGCTTGGCAATACCTCTAAGCACTGCCAACAGATTGTTAAAAATAACCCCAGGAACACACCCTTTCTAGGTCAAAACCAACTGTGAAGCTGAGTGCGCTGTAATTATAGTGCACTAAATGAGTTACAGCTTGAGCTAATCACACCCCACTGAACTAAAAAGCTGTAATTACACAGAGAGATAATGGGAGCTTGGCAGGATCTCCTATGGCAGCCTATGGCTTTGATGGAAGCTTCAAGTCCAGTTTGCTGGTCATTGCAAGCTGGGGCTCAGCTGGGCCAGTTTGTAGTTCAACAGGCAAAATCAAGTTTGTCCTCAACAAAGAGCAAAACTTAATGGTATTTACCTAGCGAAGATTATATACAGTAAAGCTGAATTGCAAATTTACTTGAGACAAGGGATATTTATCAAACCAGCCAACGTGATGTTGGTTTTATGACAGCGTGATGCTGTCGTTTGAAGGGAGCTAGTATAAGCTATCAATGTAACTATATAAAGAATTGGGGCCTCTGTGTTTTTCTAGTATTCCATATGTTCCTCCTATGTTGAAGGAGTCTGGGTGGGTTATCAGACTTAGGGCTTCACATTTAGTTCTTGATTTCCTGATTTTCTGAAAGTTTGAGTTTTGCTTTATCTTTCTGGAAGGGTACAAAATACTATTTAGGCAACTTTAAATTTGAGCTGTCAAGTATTTAATTAGTGAGTAATTCTTAATAAATGGATAATTTTGGCTTATTTGTGATGCATCTTGGCCTGTGTTACAAGTAGAGCATTTGGCAGACAGGAGATCCTTAGCACCATAGAAATCCCATGCAGAACAGTTCACAGAAGTAACTGCTGATCTCAAACAAAATGCCAGATCACCGTATTTAAGAACCTCATGGTGACCCCTTCTTCCTAAAGGAGCAAAGCTGTGATGAAGGTGAGAGTGGAGAAATTGAATTAATGTTAAACAAATAGGAAGAGAAGGTAAAGAGACTGGAGAAGGAAAAGCCATTAATGAAATATTAGGTGGCTAACCTAGCAGAGAAGTCACCCTGTATGAGATGACTCCTGAGCCTCTTGCTGGAATATTTCTAAAGACAGCCTGAGAGACAGCAGTCTTAATAGGGATGGCTTTTAGTCTTGATCCACTCTTTTAACCTGTGCAGAACTGAATGTAGACTTCGTATTCATTCACGCAGTATCACATGCAAATTGTTCTGCTACAACAGTATCTGCTCAAAAACCTCCTGTCTACCACAAATGTCACTGCTGCTGTTAAACACAATCTGATAACTCAGTCAACGAAAACGCAGCTTTAAATACAGTGCCCGTAGGCACTTCTTTTCATGGGGGGGGGTGTTCCCGTGCCCCATTTCAGCTGCCCCCTCCAGCCCTTTGGCCGCTAGATCTGTGCAAGAAAAGTTTCTCTAACTTTCTGGAAAGCATCACTTACAGAAAAGGGCCAGAGCTTCACTTATACCAAAGAGCAGAGGAAAATGCAGGGACGTTGTCCTGCAGGAACAGCGGGATGAAAAGGGCTCGTTGTGCTTGTAAGAGGAGGTATTCAAAAAGCGCATAGACGAGGTACTCTGTGCCATGGTCTAGTGGGCATGGATGACGGTTGGACTCGATGATCTTGAAGGTCTTTTCCAACCTAAATGATTCTATGATTCTATGAGGGCCACGTTCCCTGCTCCCTACCAGGGGCCACGTCAGCCTCCGGCAGCAAGAAAAAGAAGGTACCAAAGGGAGCGGTTGTGGTGGGAGACCCCAGGAAAAAAGCCCCCCAGGCAGAAAAGGGCTTACGTGGGGTACGCAGAGGGGAGAGGGGGCTGCCCGAAGCCCAGTGTGGAAGCAGGGGAAGAGCGCGAGACGTTCTCTCCGAGCAGGTTTGTGCCAGGACAGACTCGGGTGAGGTGACCTTCTTTTGTGGTGGTTGTACCCTCTCTCGTTCTCTTCCCTTCTTTTCTATGGAGGGGTGAGACGGAGACGGCAGACGAGTTCGGGAGCCCTGCGCGTGCCTGGCAGGCGGTCACCAGGAGATGGCAAATTCTAATGCAGAAGGTGACGCTTCCTTTCTCTCAGTATTGCAACGTGCGCGCTCAAAAAACGACTGTGCTGGGTTTAAAACTGTGGCCTTGGCTTAACTGCTCTTAAGCCGTGTTTATCTCCTCCCAGAAATCTCCGTGAGAACAATTTCTAGGGTCCTAGAGAACCAGGTGAGCCTGGAGGAAGTAGCTGGTTTCTCAAACAAACTTGGACCCAGGAAGATCTGTGGGGAACGAGAGCAAGGGATGGGGGATTTTTACCGCTATCCCTCGAGAAAGGAAACAAGTGACCGGCGGTAAAATGGCTCGCTGAACTTGTTTAAATCTCACCCTATGGGAACTGCAGGGCAGGTGGGATGAACTGTCAAGCTTAGTTTTGTCAGTAACCTGCCGAATATTATTGCTCCTTCCAGAGTTGATATAATATCAACTGAAGAACTTTCTTGGGTGGATAAAAGCCAAGAAATGCTCACCATGGCTGAGAATACTGGCAGGCTGGGGAACCCCTCTCCAGCTAGCTGCTGAGCTCCGGGTATGACCGCAGGTGAGACAATAAAGGAAGGGAAAGGCAAGGGTCATGGGCAATTAGGGAAGAGATGCTCAAGAGACTGATGCCGGCAGGGGTATGACAGCGCTGTACACATGAGGAGAACTGCTCTGCAAGCCCGGTCCGGCTGCTTGGAACAGAGACGTGCCCGTCAAAGGTACCTCTGCAAGTGAAATAAGAGGGAAAGCTGGGAGAAGTTAAATAGCCCTCTCCAATTCACAAACACCGTTTTCCTTTCTTAGAATATTAATGGGATGTTTTTTAAGCCACTGGCTATCTTGTCCTCCCTCTGCTCCCCAGTCTCATGAGCTTCTTTGCTGTGTTCCCTCCCGCCGTCGGTCCCGACCGGGCAGGCGGGAGAGCAGCTCTTTCGGGGGGGCTGGCACACGGCTGTAAGCGGTGCTGGATCAGCGCGGCAGAAGAGCCGCCGTTTGGAAAAGTCTAGCAGGGCGGTGGGATGCGATAATAAAACAGCGCAGGGTAGCAGAAGGAAGGAAAGAATGGAGGCTACTAGATTCTTGCCTAGATAGGTTTTGGTACCCACACCAGCGAGCAAGCCTTCATTCCCGAGCCGGAATTCCCGAGCCCAGGCACGGGGAGGCTGGGGGTTGTGATCCGCGTGGGACAGGCTGCCCGTTCCTGCTGGGCGCAGTTGCCCACCGCTGCCGCGATGCAATAGTTTGCCGTAGCCCTTTGCTCCTTCTTGCCCTCGGCCTCTTCAGCAGGCGCTGGGCTCGCGTCCCGCCGGACTCGTGCCTGTGGTGGGGCGGGAGCAGCACAGGCCGCGTAGGGAAGAAGGCGAATGCCCAGGTCGGCGACTGCTCAGCACTCAGCCGCCACTGCGGTTCGTGCTGTCGCGCAGCAGTGATGACATGGAGACCTGCCACGGTCCATCTGCATCCCCTGAGGTGGAGCCAGAGGGATCTGTGCTGGGTACTGACCGTCCCGAGGGATGGATGGAGTTGCTTAATATAGAGGGAAAGCCTGAGATGTTTGCACCGCTCCCGTTCCCCGGATTTAAGCTGTAATGCAGGCTTGTCTTGTCAAGAGGAGGGTTTGGGACTGGGAGACTGATATCAGCTGGTGAGACCACGTCATTCGGCTGCGTGGGATAACCAGTAGAGAGAACCATGTTCGAGTCCTTGTGCCAGGAGCTGAGTTACTCTCCAGAATCAGTGAATTTTCTTGTCAGCCCCCAGGCCCAAGAGGAAAAGGGCTGCTATGTGAAGCCATGCAAAGGTCGACTCTTATCAGCTGTTGAAAAGCAATTTTGGAGTCAACAGGTTTGCTGTAGGCAGAGAGGAGCCAAGTCTCTGGAAGCCCTTCTACAGGTCCTGCACCCCTGCACGATCAGCGTCTGCCATGTTCCTGGGGAAATGTAACCCAGAACAGAAAGGATTCCTCAGCTGTAAAGGGCCGGGATAACTCTTGAGATTTTCATGATGCCCACAGGGAAATGAGTGCCCACAAACTCACATCCTTACCAGATATGATTGGCTGAGAGTTTGATTCACTTAAACAAGATTTTCCTTGTCTGGATGTACTAAGGCAAAAAAGCCAAGCTGAAAGTCCTGAGAATGAAAAGCACCATATAAGTATTGAACACTGTATTTATATCTTTATATTTTTTATATTGTATTTGTATTTACGTATTTATAAACCCCGTGCTTGTATTTTAATATTAAGGCACTGCATAAATGTAAATATTGAGCCATTTCCAAAGCTTATACAGATACATTTTTGTGCTACAAAGACGGTTGCAAAGCGATGTTTTTCTTAAAGCTTTCTTTTTTTAAAATCTCCCTTAAAAATGTCTGGCTTCGCTTTTATATGCTTAATTTCCCTAGCAAAAACGTCAGCGTGGGAACAGTGGTGGTTTCGCACTGTACCTGCATCTGCCTTCCTCAGGCCCGGGCTCTGCCGCTTTACCTAAACTGCGGCAGCCGGCGAGAGCCTCCCGGTGCTCCGCCAGCAGCAGGAGCCCCGCGGGGGCAGGCGGTGGGGGATCAAACCGGCCCCACTCGCTGCGTCCCCCGGGGACTTCTCTGGGTGTGAGATGACGGTCGAAGTTCTCCACGCTGGCCCAGGACCGTTGAAAGTCACGCAGAGGCTTTGAAAAGCTTGACTGGGGGCGAGGGTGGTCGGGCGCTGGAGCAGGCTGGCCTCAGGGCTGAGGGACTCTCCAGCCTTGGGTGGTCAGAACTTGCTGGGACTCTGAGCAATCTGCTCTGGCCGTACCTTCTCTCAGCAGGCAACTGGACTCGGTGGCCTCCAGAAGTCCCTTCTAGCTTGAATTATTCTGTGATTTTATGATGTTGGCAGAAAGTGCCTCTTCACTAGGTCATCTTGAACACATATAGAGGCTTTGCTTATTTGTAGGTAGCTAAGGGAAGATGCTTTTATTGCCTTATTTGTTGGCAATACAGTTGGTTTCTTGTAACTGTAGCTCTCAACAACCTATCTATTTCGTCTGGCCCCACTGGGGAGCTGATAGAGATGTCTGAGAAACAGCACCCCTATATGTTGTTTAATTTAAACCCTGTGTTGCAGGTCCTCTGCAGGATGGTGCTAGCTTTTCCAATTTTCTCTTTACCGGGGCATGCAAGTGTTTATGTCCTAGTCTATCTAACACAACAAGCAAAACAACAAATGAGTTTCTGAAGAAATTCTTGGCATTTTAACAACAGTAGTCAGACTGGAAATGCTTTAGAGCATACACTGAAAATTATTTAGAGTCCAAGACCATTATGAGAATCAATGACTCAGCTTTGAAAGCCTGTCAGTTTTTTGGACTTGTATATTCTTTATATTAGCTTCAGTAAACTTTTCCCAATTTCCTTAAATACATGAAAGAGTAAGATATTTGTGGTACATTACTTCAGTGGGGTTACATCTAGGGTAATGTTGTCCATCTTTCACTGTCAGCTGGGGAATATCTCAAAGCAAGACCCCAGTTAAGTATGCGGTATTCATGCCCTATGTCTGCAATACAGTTCTGTGTTGCATGGTTAATGACAATCAACATAATTGCCATAACTGGGGTAGACAATTGCTTCTGAGTTATAATGAAATGTTTTACCAAAAAAAAAAAAAATTACTCCAAGACTTGAGATAATAGCTTTAATGGAACATTACTTTTTTTTTTCCTCCCAACCTCCAGTAAGTACTTTTAAGGCAATTCACCTCAAATGTTCCATTTAGAAGATCATAATTAGTAAAGTGGCGGACTGGAAGGCTAGAATTGATTCAGATGCTACCTTTAATATGCCCAGGTGTCTCTGGCGCACCCTTACTACAGTAGCCAGAGCATTATCGAAATACAGAGAAGTCTGTGTGCGTGTGTTTTCGTGTGTGTGTGTTAAGTGTGTGTGCGCACAAACTTATGTATGTACATGTGTGTGTATGTATGCACACAATCAGACCAGGCTTATATGTGCAACAGCATGGCCAAATCCCTGTGTTCTCATTTAAGAAAGAAGAAAGTAAGTTATTTGGTAAAGCTATTACTAACGGTCCCCCAGTGTCACTCTAAGGGATATCTGGTAGCTGCAGCCTGGTTTTTGACAGCAAAACCAAAGGGAAACTACTGGCTATTGCGTGCAGATACACAGTCATGATAAGATTTAGGTAGCATAAAATGGCGTAGCCCCACTGATACGAAGAGCAATTCTTTTCTTCGGTCCCGTTTTTGTACCGCCAAGGAAGGCAGCAGCAACATAATGCCCTCACCCAGCAACTCCCCTGCGTACGGGGACTTCACCACCCGGCAGCCTGAGCCTGGGCTGCCCCGTGCTCACCCACGTTCTTTTCTCGCTGCTCACGCGTCTCACGGATCTGTTTCACTCATCCCGTTTTGCCGGAACTATTCATCGGATTTAACTTTAATTGCTAAGTTATTTCCCAAACTGCGTACAAACAGACACATTTTAGATACTGAGATCCAAAATTTACTCAACCTTTTCATTGCTTGTTTCACTTTACAAAACAAATGATCTTTCCTGAAACCCATTTCCCATCCCCCCCCAAATAATC
Source organism: Elanoides forficatus (assembly GCA_025311575.1). Taxonomy (NCBI): domain Eukaryota; kingdom Metazoa; phylum Chordata; class Aves; order Accipitriformes; family Accipitridae; genus Elanoides; species Elanoides forficatus. Next base: position 5,263,532 of record JAOBAS010000060.1, read on the forward strand.
TTCATGCTCCCCTAATTATTCCTTGTTGCAGAGAAGCAACCCTTAATCTCTGAGACCCACAGAACTAGTATTAAGCACTAAACCAGTGCAAAATGTACAAGTCTTATGTATTTTTTTTTTCATTATTATTTTACGGAAATTCAGATTCCCCTTTTTGCTTTAGTCAGTGTAGGACTTACTTGAGAATGATTCATGGTATGTTTTCAGAATATATCATGAATGACAAGCTAAAATCTTTCATTTCTTGTTTGTACACAGTTACTACAGCTTGTCAATAAGCAATTTGGATTTTTCCCAAATCTTGCAATGAAATGCTGAAACTTCTTGTTTAAGCGAAAGATATTTACCCTGTATGAATAATGGTATACTAATTACATATGGATTCTGAGCATGCTTATTTTGATTACATTAATTTTTTTCTGCAGCCGAAGGATATTTTTTTCTTATCTATATATCATACACCTATTATAATTTCTTTTTTTATTGAGTCACCACTGAACAAAGCTATCTTTTGAGTTTATTGTTTATGTTAATGTTATAGCATTTTCATTTCCCCTTTGCTTGAATGTATGCAGTGGAAACAAAGTTAATGATCTCGTAATTTTCTTGTCAGATAACTCAGGATGTTCATCATGAGGACATGCAAGAGAGGAAGAGTGCATTCTGCTTTGGGTAAGGTTTTACTGTGGACAGTCCATGAAGAGATACAGAGAAAAGAACCACAACCCGAACCAAGAAAAAAGCAAGATAAGAGATGTCCAGTGCAGAGACACAGATTTGGGAATAATTAGCATACTGACAATATCCAAAACATGCTTTCATACGCGATTGCTCAAACTGGACGTGCAAGCAGAAAAAGGGTAGGAGCCCAGGGGGAAAAAAAAAAGCACAGTTTGGGTGTTGGAACCAAGGTAGCGGCTTCAGTGTGCCGTTGGCCTGGGATTCAGTGTCTCTGGTTTCTCAGCAGAGCTAATTAGCCGAGCGAGCATCGTCAGGAAGGGAGCTGTGCTCCGTTCAGCTGCTGCCAAGTCAGCACCGGTACATCAGGCTCTATTGTGCTTCAGAGGCGCAAGGGAGACGTCTGAAGAAACATCTGAGGGATTCCCTTAGGGAATCTCTGGCTGAAAGCAAATGATAAAAAAGATGATGTTCTGCCAAAGGGGAAAATGAAGGAACAATCTGGAACGAAGGCACAGCACCTACCTGGAACAAAATCACTGAATCCCTCCACAGGGTAATAACAAGGTTATGTTTAGCGACTCTGGTGGGTGGTACTTGTTAATTAGTGCCAGATACAAATATCTAACATCTGCGTATTCCAGTTCAGTGGAGAATAGGAGAAGAAACAGGCTGAAAAGTGTTCACTCCGAGGGTAAAACATGCAGCTGGCTCATTTGCTTAGCAGCTGGTCAATGCTCGAGAAGCTTTTGAGTGACCAAGATGAACATCCACGGAGAAGCGAGGGTCTGTCAGGACAGCGCTGGGCTGGGTGGCCAGGAGGTTGGTGACACGGAGGTTTCCGACTTCAAAATTCTTTGTTAGAATCCAGTGACACTAAGCCTTAAGGAGAAAAAAAAAAAGAGATTGATAAGGTTGTATTGGCAGTCTCAATCATCTGTGTTGGAGGGAACAAGGCAAAAAAAAGCCACCAAAATTAGGAGTGTGGAAGTCAAACTGGGTGTTTCTCCCAGTTGATGAGAAAGAAGCATTTCAAGCGAGGTATAGCTTTTCCAGTCTGGTTAAGCACCCTTTGAGAGGAAACCTAAGGGAACAATGACACCAGTCCTCTACATAGAGAAGAGACTCGGATACTGCTTGCTTAACTGCTGCTTTGCACCAGGAGGTGCTGGTTTGTTTTGATCCCGGTAAGAAAGGCACTCAGACTCTGACAAGTACTGTTTAAATGCCTTTTATTAGCATCAACTCTATAGAGAAAGAGAGGGTAGTATATATAACCTTACGTCCCTTCAGATGCTGGTGACACGGACTTGAGCGGCTTCAGACAGGCCTCCAGATCCCATCCACAGAGGAGTTACACCACTTCATTTTTGTTAATTTGAGCTCTTTCAGGATTTTCTTAAAAGAAAACAACCCTACGCGTCATTGCTACTGCCAGGTAGAGAGGACGTTCACAGGAGAACTTGTTGCCGCAGTTTTAGATAAAGGCCAGGACGTGCAAGCGGTGTAGCCGCGGGTACGAGGGCGAGCTGCCGGCAGGCTCCTCCGTCGCGATCCACCACCTCAGTTCGCCCGGCGGCCAAGGGCTCTGTGCGGCACAGCACGGGCCAGAAGAGCACGGCGCGGTGCCGCCCGCCCGCTCGGGTTAGCTGCTGCGCCCATCACTCGCGCCTCGAGCTACAACGCTCTTCTGGTCACGAACACGGCACCTGCTTGCTGCGTCTGGCTTCTGTGACTCAATAGTTAGGTCTGGCATTTCTGTTACCGTGTCTTTAAATAATTAGGCAACTTTTATGAGCAAATCAGATCAAAGGTAACCACAAACAAAAAAAGTAAAGGCAATTGCACGTTAAATAGAGCAGCTATTTGCCTAAGTCGAGCTTACAGCTCACTCGGCAGAATGATGTATTCGGCACGCGTGGAGGAAGAACTTTAACTGAACCATAAAGGTTAGAGAAGTTAAACCTCTGAAACATGGTTGCTGGCGAGTTTGGATGCTTCTCTCTGGAGACCCTTTAATAAAAAGGCTCGTATATTGGTCTACTTGTGCAGTGACAGCCATAAATACGCCAAGTGAAATGCAAGCTAATTAGAAAGCACTTATTCTAGTCCTCCGGAGTGTATTAAGATGGAGAGTTTCACTTTCAGGCTACAACTTACTCCTTTCATATTCAGCCCCATTCTTTTCCTGTTGTACTGCTAAGATTTTCTTCTTCATTCAGCAACAAGGCAGTACATCTAGCCGGCTTTTCAATGTAGATTTCTTTCTCTGGTTCTTCTGAGCAAAGTCATTGTCTGGGGGGAGTCAGTCACAAAAGTCCTTGAGGAAGCGTGGCATCGGCTTCTTTGTCCGTCCCATCAATTACCCCTTACTCCCCTTCCCCTAAGCAAACATACATGTCTCTTTAAAACTCAGAACTGGTGGAACTGGGCTACCTCCAACTGGGACTATGTGATTTATTAGATTCAGAACTGGTATTAAATATCTGCTGTGTTATATACTGCTCCCTAATG
>JAOBAS010000060.1:5297014-5309420 GCA_025311575.1 Elanoides forficatus
GGGAGAAGGAGCCGGACGTTTGGAATTTCGGAAAACGGCAGTGGGATGGATTCTTTCCTATTTTAGGTGAGAACTTAAAAGCCAAATGGTGACAGTGAAACTGGTAATACACAAATCTCTGTGAAAGGCATGATGTAAACATGATAAATCATTATTTTTCACTTTTTTTTATACTTATTCCTGCTCCCTTAATAGTGGTGGGCAAGTAATCTAGATCACTGTAGTGTTTTTAAGCAGAGCTTTCTCTTTTGTCCAACAAGTTGGAGGAAGTAATCTGTATTTTGTGTGTTTTAATCTTCTGTTAAACTCCAAAAATAGATGCTGTCTGAACATCGTCCGTGGGATTTCTTTCTAGCTTAGCTGCTGATGCAGAATGACTACCGTTGGGCAAACCACCCCTGACGTGACGCCGCTGTAGCTGGTCCTCCCGGGGCTGAACAGGAGGTGTGATGCCTGGGCGCAGGCGGCTTTGCTCAGGTGGTTTGTGCTGCTGACTTAGAGCCCTGCCTGCACGTGTTACGGCAGCGTTTGATGGTTGTGGCTGCGTTGAAACCATTCTATTTGGTAGCAATGCTTATAGAGAGAGATTGTGTTTAATATCCACAGCTTTTTAAATAGCAGTCTTTTAAATTGCTATGCTAAACATTTAAAAATATAAAACTTGCCAAAGACGGTGGTGGAAAGGTTAAGTGTTTGGCAGTTCTTAAGCTTTGGCATGGTTTTGTTTAAAGCCATGTCTTTTACATAGCTTATAATGGGTGAGTATGTGCAAGCATGCATAGGCTCATGAGGAGTTTTGGTGCCTATACAAGGTTTATTAAGTGACTGGGTTGAAATCCTTGCATATTTAGGCTTGGCTTTTTCACTTTTAAACGTTGAGTTGTCTTACTGCTGAGTCCTTTTTGCAGACTTAATAGTTTAAATATACTGTTGCAGTACTTGACACAGAAGAATTACTTACCGTAATGGCATTTGACTATCTTGTCTACTTTTGGGTTATGTTTGCAACAATGTAGTGTAGTCAAATGAAACAATCACCATACTCTGCTTTTCTGATTTTTACTTTCCAAGCAACTAGAGACACATGACAGAACTTGACTACTGGCTGGATAGATACAAAAAACTCTTTACGTTTACTCTTTTCTCATTTGAGCAACAGATGCTTCAGAAAACATTTATTTGTCTGTATGGCAGACAATTTTTTTTTTTTTCCATTGGTGTATATGTAGCCTTTGTAAAAGCAGAGGTAGTTAGCAGTTGAGTTGTGTTGACTAGATATGGTATATCACAAGCCAGGACATCTGTGAAGGTTAATTGTGTTGAATACAACAATTTTAGTTTCCTGTAAAGTCGATGTTTAATCAAACTAGTAGGCTTCGTAAGCAGAGACATAAATAACCAAATTGTTCTCTGAAATGCGTAGGGCTGATAGGGACTGCAAAATCAAAAGCTGAAGGTTCAAGGAAAGTGTGTGTTAGCTGTGTTTGGTAGACTCTGAGATAACACCTTGAGCAGATATCTGTTTTGGATTCACTTGTGGGTCTTATAATGGTCTTTTACTTCAGGCTGTCAGCTGATTTCCTGTTTACTGGTAAGTTGCCCAGCTAGAATGGTGTAGACCCATACATATATAGATTCTCTTAATGTTAGTCTTTCATTATTATTTTTTTCTAAATCATTCTTTCTAGCATAGCTAGGAGAAATTACTTTTCTGCATTTATAGGACTGTGCCCTAGCCCTGCACAGGATTTTCAGAACCCTGAAAAAAATTCTTTAGGAATGAAGAGGCTCTTTCTGTTTCTAGCTGCTGTGTTGCCTCTCCTACAGTTTGCCTTGTCAGCCAAGCATAGTGTGTAACGGCATTGTTTGCAGTGACTTGGTCCAAATCGCCTATGACCAGCTGAATCAAGTATTACTACGAGTCACAAAATCCAGGTTCTCTTTTGTCTTGATTCCTGGCAGCTTGTTGACTTAGGAACCCAAAAGTTACTCTGCAGATCAGTCATAAACCAGGCACTTACAATGCCAGGTAAGAGTTATGGCACTGATAGTAGCCAGCATGCTACTATTAGCCAGCATGCTACTATGAGCCAACAGGCAACTGTTAAGTTGCATAGATAATACTAAGTGATAAATTTTTGACTCTAAGTTTGGTTATCTCTGTCTAGGCTGCAGAGAACTGACTGTATTGGGTGAGGATTCAGATTTGGCATTTATCTGAAATGATTTTCTTCCAAAATGGGTGGTATTCACGTCTTCTTTTCAGGCAAATCCAAAGTCATCCTTTTTCCACAGTTCACACTGTAGTTGGAAGACTCTGTTGTATGATGATGGAGGCTGTGATGTTCATATACCTTTCAGGATTTTAGGGATTGTTTCAACTGTTCTTAAATGTAAAATATAAACTCAACTCTCTTAGTAAAGTGGGAAACAGAGGGCTCACTTTAAGTTTATATTTGTTGTGAGTCTTTATATTAAACAAATGGATTGTAACTGCTAATGTAGGTATTGGGGGAAAAGAGAGAGAGAACTATTTCTCGTTTACTCATTTTGTGTCAGGCAGTCATACTTGTCATCACCTCACATCTAACTCCTTAATCACTTCGGCTATTTTGCATTAATATAACAAAATTTTAAAGTTTCATCATAAAAAGAATAGTTCAGAGACACTATCAGTACAAAAGGACATTAAAAATAATATATTTTTTAAAAGTTAAGGGTCCTGTTATTACCTTCAAGTCCTTAGTAGAAGTAGTAGATAAGCTGTAGAAGGATCTAAGGAATATCATCTCTCACTTTTTTGAATTTACATGGTTAATAGTTAATACTTAAGATTTTGCTGTATTCCCATAAACCTTTTAATGAAAGCATTAGTATCATAAAGCTGTGGTTTCATGGTCACTTTAGGCTGACATAAATTTACACTGCTTGTAAATGGGCAGCTCTCAAGTGGCTAGTGTGAGCTCAAGGGAACAGAAGCCTGGTTTGTGTGCTTCAAGTGGTCAGGAAAATGCAGCTTAAGAGAAAGTGTTCCCTGGTAAATTAACATCTGCCTGAAAAATAGAATCATAGAATCATTTAGGTTGGACAAGACCTTCAAGATCATCAAGTCCAACCATCATCCATGCCCACTAAACTATGTTATGGAGTACCTTGTCTATGTGCTTTTTGAATACCTGCAGGGATGGTGACTCAACCACTTCCCTGGGCAGCCTGTTCCAATGTCTGACAACCCTCTTGGGAAAGAAATTTTTCCTAATATCCAACCTAAATCTCCCTTACCTCAACTTTAACACAAGTTTCTCAGTTTGCTTTTAATAATTGCTAGATAACAAGAAGAGAAAATTTTTCCCCTTCTAGCAGCTGTGGAAGGCACCCCACCAAGCTGCTCCAGGACAGTGAACTTCTTTTGTTCTGGCCTCTGCCTACTTGACTTATCCTTTAGCTTTTCAGGGTCTGAGCATTACAATTTTATATGTAAAATCCTGCTGCAATTGTGTGGTGTAATAATAAGGGAACAGAGATGGTATAAATCCTGCTTTTTTTTCCTAATACGATGGAAAAGAGGAAATCATGTGGGACAAAATAATGAATTTGGCTTTCTCTTGTATTTTTACTTTATTTTAAATTGTAATGTTCTCTGGTATCTTTTTCAGCATCTTTATTCCAGATAACACTTTGGCTTATATAGTAGCTGGGGAGAGAAGAGGTTTGGTTAAGCTGTTGCCATGTTCAAATACAAAGTGAAGCTATGTTTCTGGATAGTAAGAGAATTGGTTTTTGCCAAATGTCAGTTTGCATGACAGCAGATGCCCTGTTATACTTTTAGGTTGTCTCTCCTGTAGAGATGGCAAGAGAGCAACTTTCCTGCTGGGCTGGCAATGCTTAATTGGTTAATCTAGTTAGTTTTTCAGGCTTAGAAAGAAAAATTGAATGCCACAAAGTAACACTGTGGTCAAGAAAAGATGTACTCTGCTGATCATTTGGGTACTGTGTGAAATTAAAAAAACCTCTTTTTCTGAAGAAAAATCTATGCATAAGAATAAATCTATTTTGTAAATGAAGACTTTTGCTGCATTAGTTCTCGGTGTTATTATGTTCGGGTTTTAAAGCTATAAACACCTGACTTTTAAGAAAGTGGTTTTTTTTTTAAATGTACAAAATATCATAAATGTTCTAACTATATAAATGACTATATTAATTTAGTACTACAACATGTACTTAATGCATTAGAATTTCTCCTAATTTGTTTGGGTTTTTTTTTTCCTGTCTGAAATAGGTACATTGTATGTAACAAATACAAACATGCTCAACTGAAGTTACTTGGTTTTGAAATTAATACTGAGAGTTTTGTGATTTGCAACTGGACTACCTTCTTGATAGTTTGCTCTGAGGTTATAAGTGGTATAAGCGTTTAGACTTCTGCTTAAGTGGCACTTCAATATATTGAAATCTGGAAACAGATATTTAAAATGTGGTTTTTAGACTTAAGTCTTCTTTATCTCTCTAAAAGAGATAAAAATGCATGTAATAATTTTAGGGTAGAAACACATTTAATATAACTTTAATGAGAAAAATCTGTAATGACTGATTGGCTTACCAGCATCCAGTTATTGGGGAAGGCATTGTGTTTATACAGCTGAGATGAGTAAAGCCCAGATTAAGTGAGTCAGAGGGCAGTTTACTTAGCTGCATGCAAGCTCAGTATTTAAACTCCCATTGCAGTCAACAGAGAGTTTGTTAATGTTGTTGCAGGAAGCTAGAAAACACTTTGGCTGACTAGCCACAACTGGACACAGTAAGAAGTTACTTCTCATTGTGACCAGCAGCTCCTTTTGCAGAAATTATTGCACAGCTGAGAGAACATGAGGAATGGGGAAGCCTGCTCATCTTGGCAGTAGGAAGTCTCCCTGGCCCTAACATGTCTCTTGGTCACTTGGGCTAGCAGGGCAACATGTGCCTCTTGGGAGAGAAGGTTGTGGGGATTTGTGACTGCGACTCCTTGTTAAGGTTAGGTGTATTATCATGGTTGTCTTGACTCAGGATGTCTTTATTCAAAAAAATAAAAATCTCCAGTATATTAACGACAAGGTTGATCACTCATTTTAGTAACTGAGTGGAAGTTAGAATCTTAAACACCTTTCATAAGGTGTTTAAAAGTGTTTCCAGGTACATATTAAAGAAACAAAATTTCTGCTTGTGAAACTTTGTTGGGGAAAACTGAGTAAAAGTAAAAACCACATTTTAATAAAATCAATTGAAATGCGTTTTTAGAACTGTCAGAGAGCTTGCTTCTTTCTGTGCTTCACTCTTGCAGTTCTCACTTGCTTATGCAGCTATGCTGAATTGCATGGTTAATACACAGAGGCAATCAGCTACAGTACTTGTAACAAATGGAAAATTGTCTAGAAGTTGTATAAAATATATTCTTCAATTTCAGCTTGCTGAGCTGACTTTCACATGCATGCAGTTTGTAAAGAAAAATGGTATGTTGCTGCGCTAGTGATCTGTCAACACAGCGTTTTAATATAAATTCCACCAAGGAAAGCATTAAGGGTTGAAGTGTTGCCTTTCATCAAAAGAATTAAGTTTGTAGGGAGCTATATCTGGTGAAGAGCATATCATGGTCATGCCATTTGTTTCTGAGACCCATTGGTTAAACATACATAGATCACCTCTGAAGATGGGACTGGAGTTGAAGAATCAATAAAATATCAGTAGGTTCTAATAATTGGTATTAATCATTCCCAGTTTTTTTTTTTCTAGAAGGTATTCGACTATGCTATTTGAAGTATAAAGTTTATTTCTGTAGCAGAATGAAACTTTGTCGGTTTATAGCTGATAGCTTTTTTTAGCTATGCCATATTGCATTTATAAAAACAAAACAAAACCAAAAAAATTGCTGTTACTTTTTGTTAATGTTCTATAAAAATACCCCAGTGTAGGATTTGACAGAACTCTGTTATTACAAGTGGTGTTTTCTGGAAGGTGTTTGGAATCTATACCAGGGAATACAGTGGTCTGCTTTGCGAAATGTAGAAATGGAGCCAGTCGGCTTACCACCCTCAGATTTAGGTAGCTTTATAGTGTATTGAACTGGGTACTGGTTTTAGTTTTGCTTATAGAAGTTTTTTTTTTTTCTGAGAAACTTTAGTAATGCTAGTTCTGGTGTTCTAATAGCAAGTTTCTTTTTTAGGAAATAAAGCCTCAAAGCCATTACAACCATGGATACAGTGAATCTCTTGGACGGAAAAGCCACATTGATGATTACAGCACTTGGGACATTGTGAAAGCCACACAGTAAGTTTATTTTTGAGTGTTAGATTTGTCTGTGTCTGTATTAGTTAAAAACCAGTAAAATGGATTTTTTTTTATTTACATGAAGAGGAAGGTGAACTGTATCTGTAGATACAGCAGTGGAAGATTCCAGAAGCGAACTCCACAAAATTACTGTTAAGACAAATTTTTGAGCATTGTATGAAAATGTGGGAGGAATTTATGGTAAGTTGTAAATATAGGTGGTTGCTGGAGAGATTGTTGGAAGAGAACGTACAGTTTTCTTCCAGCTGATACTGATGTTTATTTTCTGTAGGTGATGATTAAGAGGTAAGTGGGCAACATTGATACGCAAACATGAGGGTTTCCTTGATTTGTTGACATAATTTATAGGTTAGAAGGAGTGTGTCTCTGTAACTTCCTTCATTGTCCCTGATTCTGCAGTTTCAGTGCTGCTATGAAACTGAGTTTATTGCTGAGAAAGGATTGTAGGAGTAAACTGTGTGCAAATTTAATAATTGCATTCTTAATGCAAATGAATTACATAAATTTGTCTTCCACACAGTCCTATAGCACATACTAACTCACAAGACTTTCTGAAGAATTGTCATGACACTACTTTTTAGCTTGCTATTTTTTACCATTCAGAAACCACGACCACTGTCACTTTTCTTCAGTGAGCTGAGATGATAGTTTTGTAAGATTTTTTTTTTCTTGTATTGTTAATTTGAATCCTTAAGCTATTATGTATCTTGCTTAGCTTTTGCCATCTTTTCCTAAAAGGCATCTCCTCCAGCTGAAAGCAGCTTTGTGGCTCTGCATGAGAGACAGGCCCCATTTAGGTTTAGGAAGTATGTACTTCACTTCTTGTTTTAGGTTGTGAGGAGTTTGACTTCCTGAAATAGATGTTGACTGACTCTGCAATTGTTCCCCTAAATACTTTAATAGTAATACTAAAACCTATAATCCTCGTATTAGGGCATTTTTAGATTTGAAAATATTGGCATAGCATCAAACTAGCTACTGCTTGAAAGCACGGAAATATGACAGAAGTGGTTTTACAAGTTATCTGCTTCCATTCTTGTACGTTCATTGCATGTTTGAAACCCTAAAACACATTTATTCCTGTTGGCCCTCAAATTTAGGCCGATCTATGCTTTCAGCTGGGTAGTTGTAATTCCTTTCTGGTCTCCTCAAATAAGAATTGACAAGGCTGTGAGTTATCTGTTGTGTTCCTTCCCAGTCATGGTGAGACGTGATTTACAGAGAGGATGGCATCTCACCAGAGGACTACAGTTTCATATCATAGCCCTAATGGTTGATATCACAGGGTGGGGGGTCTGTCAGCGTGGGTATATGATCAAGCTGTGGTATCCAGGTAGCACCTCCCTGACTAGAGGGAGAACTCACCTTTATTTTAATTATTTACTAGGATTTGAAGGCCAAGTTATATAAAACAGCTGTCTTAATTTTCAGAGTTTTTTCCCTTTAAGGCAGAAAATAAACCACCAAATATCATAAGGCTTGCAATAAAATAAATAATGCTGCTAATATATTAATTTGGTGGTGTTAAAAAGATATATAGTTCCTATTAAAAAGATGTAGTTATTCACTTTTGTAGGAACATAGCCTTTTATATATAAGAAAAATAGGTGATCTTATCCTCTACCATTTGTCCTCAAAAATCAGTATGCACTTAGATTAAAATATCTGCTGACTTTTTGTTTACTTTTTAGTTCAGTGCTAATGTAAGATGCCACAAAAAGTTCTGTAAAAAAGGGCCACTCTGTCTCCTAGCATTCCCCTCCCCAAGCAGTTCAGTAAGTTCAAGCAAAACATTACAAAATAGAATAAGAATTATTTTCAGTCTCTTAGTTTGGGTGTTTTTTTCCAAATCCAGACATGTAGCATTCAACATGTGATTGGCAGCACAGTTTTTCTTGGTTTTTTTCAGAACACTTCAAAACTTCCCCAAGAGAATACAATAGTTTTTTTAGTGTAATACAGTCAAATGGTAGCTGGGTGCTTACCATTAGTTAAATGAAATTCTGTTGGTCTCAAGAAGGGTCTGATAGCTAATGATAATAAAGTTGTGAATCTTCTGCTGTTTAAAAAAAAAAAAAAAGGCAAACTGATCTGTCATCCAAAATGGTTTGGCATTTCATGTAAGACCACTTAAATTGCAGGCTTCTTGACAGGTAGAAGGTACATTTTGCGATAGCATAGAACTGTTTGCTATTAAATTTGTGATAATGCAAGCAGGAATCGAGTAGTCATATAAGTAGCTAGTCAGTCATTTAATTTTTTTCGTAATGATTGTTACTCTTACGGTGTTTGATGTGCTGCATTATTAAAATTTTCTCCTGTGAAAGTAATTGGTTATATTATTGTTGCAACATACATGAAAATGGGGAACATAGTTCCTTAAACTTTGAAGATGATGATGAAAAATGGGATGAAGAGGTTTCAAACTCATCTATGTTACGTATATGCTGTTTGACTGTAGAATTCTATTTTAAGATGTTGAGTTTATTGGCACTTGATTACAGAAAAATAAAACAATGTTAGTAAAATAATGCATTTGCTTTCATGTTTTTCAGCAAGGGAAAATAAGAGCTTGCAAGCTCCGCACGTTTTTCCAGAAGTACTTGTTTGTTGTTTCATATCTTGTTGAACCGTTTGTATGCTTTATCAACTTAGTCTGTAGAATGGACACTTATTAAATTAATATGCTCATACACTATGAGCTACAAATCTAATAACCTCTTGCAATCAAATTAAGACTTTGTATAGAAAAGAGCAGTTCAGCTGATGTTCTCATTGCAAAGAGTTTATCAGTATTTGTATTTTTTCCCCATTATGTTCCTGATAAATTCTCCCACAGACATGGGGGCCTAGGCATGCTTTATACCAAAAATAGTCTCTCTCTGTGTTTGTTTTGCAGAAACTTGTGCTGGACTGAAAGTGATAGTGTTTGGGTTTAATATCTATTGTTATAAAGGACACTTTTCACTGGCTTTGTTATAAACGTGTCCAAGGGCATCTAGGTAGCGTTAAAAGTCGTAGCGTCTTGGCCCTTCATCTTGCAGGTGTTAAAATATGTGTGTAATCTCTTGGCATCTTGTATTCAGTGACAGCAAAATTGTTCAGTTCATAAAAGGTTTCCACTATGTTTCTGAAAGCAGAAGCAGGCCACTCATATATTTGAAAATCTGTTATCAAAGCCATAGTAAAAAAATCATCCATTCTTGCCTTTGCTATTGCAATGGAAGAACATTGCATACTATAGAAGTACTTCACTTGTAACTGCATAGAATTTCTTCTGCCTCTATAGAATCAGAGGGTGGGCTGTGAACTGGTTTTGTTCCAATGTGATATCATTCAGTGTTCTCACTGGAGCTGCAAGGGAATGGAGTCTTGGGGGAAAAAGGCTGTAAGTGATTAAAAGTGAAATTTAATGGAGATATGTTGGGTATGTTTATTTCTGTCTCTTCTGGCACTTGTGTCATCCAAGGCTGGAGTTATAACTTCGAATATGATGTCTTGGGAAGGACACTGTGTTATCAACTTAAAGTTGCTGGCTTTGTTTTGTTTTAAATCTTTTAAGCTATGAAACTAAGGAAAAGTAGCTACTGTTCACAGGTAGAGAAGCATGTGATGGGTTATGGTTAGGAGGACAAAATCTGAGACACATTAATCCTTGCGTCATGTTTTTCAGTTCTGTTGAGAGTGAATAGGCACCTTCAGCTTGTAGTAAACTTCAGCAAATTCCAGCTATGCTGAAAGTATCTTAAATAACCATTATGAACATGGGTATTAAACATTAATGATATTAAAAAGTGCTTTTGTGACATCTGGAAGATCGATTCCTTGTACTCAAATGTTATGATTTCATTATCGCAAGATTAACTTTTCTGTTAGTTTTAGTCACTGAGATAATTCAAAATGAAGTCGTGTGTGTTGTGAAATAGTGCAGCACGAAATATGAAATATGCTGAATCTTGCTCAGGAAAAAGATTGTTGGATACATTTGAGAATATGCTTTTTTCCTCACTATTTCTCATCTTTCATAGGGTGGCTGATAATAAAAAAATAGGATACATATGGAATAATTTAAACTGGTGAGGGTTGGCCAAAGTGACAATTACTCCTGGCTTATTTGCAGGAGAGCATGGGCAGACGGTGACACAGGTACACATTCTTTATGCCTGGTCATTTGTGCCCATGGAGTTTGATTATGTTGCTGAAAGTGAAATGTATCTGAAGTTCACATGGAAGGGTGGGATTTTTTTAACCGCACTAGTAATAGAGCCACAACTGTCTAGACAATTTAAGGCTTTGGAACATATGCAAGAGCTGAATTTCTCTTGTCTCTCAACATCACTGTTAACGGTTCATTAAGCAGCTCTTGAGCTATCCTTTTGCTCTTGAAAACAAAAGTAGCTGTTTAACACAAAAACCTTGAGAATGCATGAAAGGCTTTGTTACTGTTTAACCACCATCATTCATGGGAATGAGTCTTCAAAAGATAAAAAAGATTGTTTTTCTACTAATTGCATTTCCAGTTAAAACAGCTTTGATTGGAGTTACAACGATAGCAAGATGAGGGAATGAGCTGCTGGCTTACCTACTGTTTGTTGGCATGGCGATGTGCTCACTGAAGAGAGATTCCTTCCTAGTGTCGTGGCCAAATTTTGTGTTAATCATGCAGGAAGGCTGGCCGTGTCTTTTTCCAAGAGTCGATGTGCTTGCAGAGAAAAGATTAAAAAGTGGATTACATATTTAAAATGCAAAAGGCTTCTAGAATACTCTTTTCAAAAGTATTAAATTCAGAATATCTTTAACCTGCGATGACAAGTAAAATGTTACGTGTTAGTTACCAAAATACCTTAGAGCCTGTGGTAGTGAAATGAGCTTGCACAATGGTCTTTTTGCCCTGGAATAACCAGTCCCATTTCTTTCAGAACAAGGCAAGCTCAATAATATGCTTTAATTGTACTTCATATTGATGTTTACAGCATCACCCTCTAGAATTGACCCAGATGCTGAAAATTTGTTAGGTTAATACATCAGTCTCTTCTGAGGATTTGAATCTTTTCTTCCATTCCTCTTTCCTGAAGGGCATAGAGCCCTTTATAACAGTATTATAATAACGTTTATGCTGAGTGTCTGAAATAGATGACTTCCCCATTTTGTAATCTAGCTGCGTCATGGACCTTTGGAGAAGGCAAGGTGAAGTCGGCTGCAGCAAATTGATGGAAGAAGACTGTAGGTAGCATGTGAGAGAAGAATGCTGCATTTCTAGGACAGAGCTCAAGAAACCATGACTGCATCAAATTCAGTGTTTTATTTAATAGTAGAGAGCCTGCTGTTTTCCAGGAAGAGGAGCAAATTGTTGTAAATTCCTAACCTTTTTTGCCAGGCAGATTTTGTCTGTCTAGATCCTTAAGTCCTCTTGTGACAATTTCATAAATTGAAGTGTTATTAAATTGTATACTGTGTGTTACATCTTTTATAATCAGTTATGATTGAGTTCAAGATACTAGAATAAGTTGCTAGGAAGAGACAAATTGATGGTGACTTAAATTGCTTTATACCTCATTCTCAGTGTAATTTTTGGAACGCGTTTTCTTTTCCTGGGAAGGCTCTTCTGATGTATTGCAGAATTTCATGATTTGTTTTGTGGCCAAGTGGTAGGAAGTACCTGTGACTTGCAGTTTGCCCTCCAGTGGGGAGGAGGGGAAGTCAGTGATGTGAAGCCTGGAGAAGGAATCCATTCCTACTACTCCTTGTTTGTCTGAACCCATACAGTAGTCTTTGCCCAGGGCCTCACAGCAGTGTATGGGTGAATTGTAGAGGGTGGTATTTTTAAACATCAGCGGAGTGTAATTAGAGCATCCTATCAGGGCTTCTGCAGGGCTATTGGTGACAGTGTTCTGCTGTAACAGGCTGCAGAATTGACTCACATGCTTGCCGCAGCTCTCCTTCATTTTCATATCTCCTCAGCAAAGTTCTTCAGAAAGCAGTGTCACATGTTCTGTAAGACTAGAGATTTGCTTTAAATAAAATAAAAAACCCCACAAAAAAACCCCACCAAAACCTCAAAGAACAAACACCCCCCTGCCCCACC
>JAOBAS010000060.1:5309520-5337244 GCA_025311575.1 Elanoides forficatus
CACCCCCCCCAAAGACTGTGACAGTGCTGCTTGGTTATACCTATCTTGGTGGCATGGTCTAACAAAAACTTGGCTAGGTATCAGAGTTTACTTTCAAGGAGGTTCATTCTGTGTTGTGTGTTTAACTCGATAGGATACTCATCTAAATCTTTTGTACAGTTTACCATAGGTGACCGATAGTAATGTTGTGGTGTAACCCTGGTAGGCAGCTGAGCCCCACGTAGCTGCTCGCTTGTTCCCTTCCAGTGTGATGGGGAAATGAATCAGAAGGGTAAAAGTGAAAACTCATGGGCTGAGATAAAGACAGTTTAATAGGGGAAGCAAAAGCTGATGCACACACAAGCAAAGCAAAACAAGGAATTCATTCACTGCTTCCCGTCAGCAGGCAGGTGTTCAGCCATCTCCAGGGCAGCAAGGCACCATCATGTTTAATGGTGACTTGGGAAGAAAAATGCCATAATGCCAAATGTCCTCCTTCCTCCTCCATCCCCCAAGCTTTTATTGCTGAGCACGGTGTTATGTGAAATGGGATATCTCTTTTGGTCAGTTGGGGTCAGCTGTCCCAGCTGAGTCCACTCTCGGCTTCTTCCCCACTCCCAGCCTACTACTGGTGGGGCAGTGTGAGAAACAGAAAAGGCCTTGATGCTGTGTAAGCACTGCTCAGCAGTAGCTAAAATATTGGTGTGTTATCAAAAGTGTTTTGCTCACAAATCCAAAATGTAGCCTCGTAGGAGCTACTGTGGAGAAAATGAACTTGATCCCAGCCAAAACCAGTACATGTAAGGAAAATCCTAATCCATTGCACAAAAGGTTTACATGATTGCCTCTTACGCTTCATAGAAGTTAACATTATTGTGTTCTTGTGTTCTTTGTATCCTTCTAATAATTTAGAATATTCTGTTAATATAATTCCTGCTTGTTGTGTAGTACTACTTATTTAAGCAGGATGAGAGTCAGCTAAACTCAGCCATAGGCAGTACAATTATTTTTAGCTGGTGAGAATTATACCTTATAGTAAGGCTTTAGGTGAATTTCTTACATTATGGCTTCAGTTAGTTGTTTAAACAAAGGCAGCAGGCTTGTCTACAGTAGGAAGGGTTGTTATAACAGCTGGCTGGAGTAGAACAGCTTGACAACAAAAGGGTGTTTTGCTGTTCTATATGAATCACTTTCCAGGTTACCTCCAGATGTTGTAATATGCTAGTGTGATACTGTACTGCAGTAAGATTAGAATTTGCTGTCTTGCTTTCAGAAGTTCTTCTTTCCTCCATCTCTTCTACTGTCTCTTCTCACTCTTTGTTCTTGGCTGACCTGCTTTTAGTAGTTGTAACCTGTTTCCGCAGCCCTTTCAGCTGGGGCGGTGGAAAGTCAGGAATGGTATGTGTTTAGCCATTCGAACAAGCACTCGTCAGGCCACACTGCTGATCTAGACTGGGACTTGGAGATAGTGTGCCTCGAGATTGGCCAGACTCAGAATCTTATCAGTTTTCCTGGCAGTTATGTGTGTCTGAGTATGTCTCACTTGTCTAGCTGGTTGTGTATTTTTAAGTCTTCATAAACCAAACTTCTTTTCTCCCCTGCTGCCCCCAGCTGATTAAAAACAAAGCTTTGTCGTCAGGTTTGTTCATGACTGCTGCTTTTTTACTCGGTCTGAGGGACCAAATTCTACAGGCTTGTTGCAAATTGGTATGTATTGCATGCATTGTCTTCGTTCTGATCTTTTGTGAAGATTATAGGTATGACAGCAATTTCTAGCATTTTTCATAATTTCTAGTGCAACTTTCCCAGGAAATTGAAAACAACATAATCTAAGTAGGCTTTTGTGTCTAGTACTTCTTTTTTAATAGTGTCTAACCAATTTATGTGCTTCAAACCTGTGGTAGGCTGGGAGAGCATTCCTGAGGTTTGTTAACTTGAATCATTTGAGGCTTCACTATGGGAGTGCTGTCCAGATTGAGGATCCATTGAAATATATGAAAGACAAAGTAAGAACGGTAACTACCCCAGAAAAAAGGTCTCTGCATCAGTTACATAAGCTGATCAAGTGGAGCAAAAGTGCTTAAGTTGTCTAAGGCTGTCTCTTCTGCGGAAAGTAGAACATAGAAGCAGCATAAGGAAAACTTACTTAGAGTTCAACTTTGAGAGGCTGTTAAAATTCTGCTCTAGCAGAAGTTGGATGTCACAAGGCATTGATCTTGATTTCAAGGTGTGCCCACATATCAGTCTCCTCTGGAGACTTGAGAAATCCCTATGGGTTATACAGATATTGAGATGTAATCTTTACTTGCCTTTCTGCATTGCTTTTATTGCTGCTAAAAACAGGTGGTAAACCCCAGTGTAAGCATCAAGACAAACATTATTTAATGCTGGAGTTAGTTCTACATTAGATGCCTAAGCGATGTTTATGCTTCCTGATTTGTTTCAACTTTCAAAATATATGTAGATTTTTTTTTTTTTCAAATGAAGATAGCTCACATTTAAGAGCCATCTTTAATGAAAGAATTTATTTCATATTGAAGATACTGTCAAATCAGTTGGCTAAGCTCTTTTGATTGTTAAGAGACAGAAAGGAAGGAGAACAGAGGTGCGAGAAACAAATGTAGTGGAGTTCCTGGGAAGAGTTTTATTTATACTTTGGTATATTACTGATTGATATTTTGCCTTGCTCTGCTGTATGGTTTGCTGTGGAGACAAGTTTTCCATAGAATCTTGAATTGATTAATATAACTTCTGCCAGTGGAAACTTCTTGTTGCAAGAGATCTGTAATTATACAGAAACAGAAAGTAAAGTTTCTTCTTAATTTCTCTTCTGTTTAAACTTTTGTATTTTGACTGTCGGTATGGTGTTTGCCAAATGCATTTTTATCTAAGGTAACAGCTTTGAAAAATCTTTTTTTCTTCTTCAAGATATGGAATATACGAAAGATGTAGAGAGTTGGTGGAAGCAGGTTATGATGTACGACAACCAGACAAAGAAAATGTAACGCTTCTCCACTGGGCTGCAATCAACAACAGGATAGATCTGGTGAAGTATGTATTACACTTTGTTAAACATAAACTAATCATGTCCTTAAAAATGTTGTTTTCTTTTTTTTAAGGTGTTAAATAATCTTAAGTCTCTTAAAATCTCAATTTTTTGTCTTGAAATTTGGGAGAGGGGGGAGAAGTTAGAAGACCTAATTTGCATTTTGGCAGCAATGTTTTGGTAACAGTTAACAGAAATAAAACCCACTGTATGTCCAGAAGTCAAGTTCAGACTCTCCTCACATGAGATAAACCTGTGGAACAGCCATTCAGCTGTGCGTGCAATTTCTTTATACTATGGTATACTTGTTGAAATACCAAATTTCTTTTTTGAGAGGGGAAAGTTTGATGCTAGATGGGAGTGAAGATTTTTGAATAAGCAAGATTAATATGATGCAAGGGGCAATTCCTACTTCATTCAGCATTTCAAGGAGTTCTAACTTAAATAACTTCTTTGCATTTTAA
The DNA here is from genome assembly GCA_025311575.1 of Elanoides forficatus. Lineage (NCBI taxonomy): Eukaryota > Metazoa > Chordata > Aves > Accipitriformes > Accipitridae > Elanoides > Elanoides forficatus. Next base: position 5,313,010 of record JAOBAS010000060.1, read on the forward strand.
AAACACAGTTGTTACAAAAGGTAACACTGCAGCACCTCTCCTTGCAAGTAATAAAAAATCTTTAATAGTGGGAGCTGTGGGATTTTTTGCTTTTATAAAATCTGGAGCATAGTACTTGGGACTAGGTTTTAAAACGTATTATAATCTTTCAGCACATGGAAAGCTTAAATCCTGAAGGGATAATTCCTAGTACTTGCTGTTTTACAAACACGAGTGTGTATAGAACATGGGTTTTTTTCCTCTACCAGTTACAAAACAATGAATTAAGTACATGCAATTAAATCTAAATACACAAAATATTATTGAATCAGCAGGTTTCTAGAATATTTGGCATTAACTGTGCATCTTCAATCAGTCCACTTTTCAAACCCATTCTAACGCGTGTACTTACGCATAAAAACAAATGCAAAACATCTTCATGTAAGCACGTTCTCCCCATGTATGTCCATCACCAGCACCTTACTCAGACCAGATTTTGAGTTTCTAGAAGATCTCAGGTTCACGTTTCTCATTCTGTATTTAGAGGACATTGAGTTCTGATGCAGTTCGCTTAAAAGAAGGTTAAATAGATAAAGATAGGTATATAGATAAAAATTTAGATATGATGAGAAGGACTTTGGGGTCCTGGTGGACAGGAAGCTGACTGTGAAGCAGCAATGCAGCCTTGCAACAAAAAAGGTCAATGATATACTGGGCCTCATTAAGAAAAATATTGCCAGCGTGTTGATGGAGGTGATCCTTCCTCTCTACTCACTGTTGCAGCTGGACATCTGTGTGAAGTTGTGGTTTCCCCTTTGCAAGAAAGTTATGAACTTACTGGGGTGAGTCCAGTACAACATCATAAAGATGATTAAGGGACTGGAACATCTGACATGAGGAGGGGAGAGCTTGGACTTCTTAGCCTACAGAAGAGAAGGCTTATCTTGTCAATGTATATAAGATCCTCCTTGAGGATCTTATCAATGTATCTAAGTACCTGAGATACCTGGTAATAGATAATACCTGAAATCTTATCAATGTATGTAAATACCTGATGGGATCGAGTAAAGGAGACAGAGCCAGACTTTTCTCAGTAGTGCAGAGGGCACAAATTAAAACACACATGAAATTCCACCTGAACTTCAGGAAACATTTATTTTACTGTGTGGGTGACTGAGCACTGGCACAGGTTGCTCAGAGAGGGTGTGGACTCTCCATCCATGAAGATATTCAAAACCCCACTGGACATGATCCTAGGCAACATGATCTAGGTGCTTTGATCAGGGACGGTTAGACTAGATGTATCTTCAAAAGTCCTTTCCAAACTAAACAATTCTGTGAAGTAATTCAGTGTTTCTGAAATAAATTTTTATTATATGCAATAGAGAACACAACAGGTTTTATGTCTTTGTTGTGTGTAGAAGTTTCTCATGGAAATCATAACTGTGCATTTGGTATCTTCCTTTCATTATAAGATAGGTAACCAATGTGCTTTCTGGCACACTGAAAGAGAGCCTCTTGCGAAAGTGATGCAGGACCCTGGTTTACCTAAATGTTTTTTGTGAGAGTGCATTTTAGACCCTATTGTTTTCTTCCTTTTCATTCCATTTTCCCTCTGGGTTGTGCTGAGTCTTTATGGCTAGCATCTTACAAGTTGCTGTGAAATAGCTGAAATGCATAAAAATTTTCAGATAGCTGTTTTTCTTTAAGAAAAGTACAGCATCTAAAGCAGTTGTTATATTTTGAGCTCACTTTTTATCCATCTTGAATGCATAATGAATTATGTGCAATGAATTGTTCATCTTATTTGAGCTGTTGGAAGACATATTTGTATTTCGGATATTCTGTCTCATTTGATATGTCTTTATAAGCTCTGAAAAGTGAGTGGCATTGAGACAACTATCATCACTGAAAAACATCAGTATGTCATGAAGCATTTGAAAAAATAGGCCTATATTGTGGATGATGTTTCTTTATTAACTTATGTATAGTTTCTGTATTAGCTTCTCAGTGCAGTGAATCTACCTGTGTGATACTTGATTATGACTTAATGCTTTATTTCACTAGCATTTTATATATTCTACAGCTTTTTCTTTAAAAAAACCCCACAAAACAAAAACAAACAAACAAACCCCTGTCCCAAAATATTTGTTTGGGGACCTTCTGCTATTCACAGAGTAAAACTGGACCAAATTTTAAATTCCCCATTAGTCCTCTTTTAAAGCTAAGTTTGTGAAAAAAGTACTTTAACATGTGAGTATTTCATGGTGTATTTTACCTTTTTTTCCTCCTCCAAGTGTGTTGCTAACTATTTCCTGCTACAGCGATTATATTGGACACAGAGGTGGTTCAAAATCAAAATGTCAGATTCAGATAGATGGAAGTCTGTGCTTAAATCTCTATCTGAATTTCCAGTTGGTTCTTTATTATATGTTAGGGAGATCTACGCCTACATTTGACTGCTGGAAATTTGCTCTGAGATTTTTAAATCAACATAACTTCAATTGTTTCAGCCATATCTTTCAAGTTATTTTAGTGCGAGCCCTGACAATTGAATGTTCTTAAATCTGTCTAATTCTTCCTTTTTCCTCAACAAGATGTCAAAGGTCTTGTCCCTTCTTGATGCATCTCTACCACTGTGACATACTGCATTGCATTTCTTTCCTGCTGTTTACTAGAGTGCATGTGACTACTAATGTGTTTAACTGTATCTAAAATTAATTCCTCCTGATGCAGTTCTTACGCTTCAAGTTCCTCTGTCTTCAGGGGGTCTTGATTTATTTTACTTTATATCACCCAGCATATTGTGTGCTCTCTCCACTGGTTTATTCTATTTCCTTAGAATGAGATTGTCCAGTGTTTTTTCTTTCTGTTTGATGGATATATCTTTCCCCAAGTCTCTGCTATTCATGCCCATTGTGTACAATGGATAATTTCATTAAATATGTTAGCTAGTAAGCTTGGTGTCACAGAGTCAGAGTCTAAGTTTAAGTGGTCTGCTCTCATGGTACCAGATCTCAGTGTCATGCTTACTGGGTGTTGACTGTATAAGGTCTTCCCAATGAAGTACGTTAGCAGCTCATCTGTGAAGAGTGCAGGCTTATAATTAGACTTCTTTTATTTTTAGTATTTCCTCATCCTGTCTATTGTGAGACTTGAGATTCAGTGCAGATAACAGTGCAACCCATTGATATTTTATAAGGACAACTATGGAACCGTTTACTATTTCTGTAGGATCAGGGATAAGTGTCAGACATCCACAACGTAATTCTTTTTTCATCATGACACTGATCTATTGGTCTCTCCAACTCAATTTTGTAAAAATGCAAAAATTTGCCTTATCTCTACAGTTACCTACTGCCTGCATTTCCGCATTCCCTGTGTCCACCAACTTTCTCCAGACAAGGATTTCTTTTCTACTTTTCCTCCTTCTAGCAACAGTGACTGTGTGCACTTCGATTCCACAAGCACTGAATGCAAGCTGGGGCAGTTTTCAAATGCCTGGCAAAGACTTCGTGATCATAATGTGGAGATGAGTGGAAGTATTTTCTTCCTAAGGCAACCTCTTATCAGATCTGCTTGCTTTGAATGTAAGTAGATTGCTCAAATAGGACTGGCATACCAGGCATCTTCTAGCATGGAAGCTTAGATGACTCAGAGTAGAATTGCCTAGTTTGTCCTTTTTCCAGGGACATTCTCAACAAGCACAAAATTCCTTCTGCAAGGTCTACCTAGGCAAAGAGATTAAGTTCTCAGCCTGGTTTTGTAGAGAAACCTTGCCATTTATGTGTACTGAAACTGAAATGCAGTGATAATTCTCAACTTAGCCGAAGAACATGCTAAAGGAAACATAAAACGTTATATTTCAATGCGCCATCTGGCAGGAGATCGCCACCTTGTCTTTTCTGAGTTGTCAAACTGCAAGTTCTTCCTTCGAAATAAAATGTACTAGCCAGTAAGCAGTGCTGCTGCTCAGTAGAATCTGAATATATTGTGTTTCTGCGAGGACAAGTGTTTGAACGAAGACAATCTGTTTAACATTCACCTCCCCATGAGTGGCTGTCACATCAGCAAGATGGATCCAAGCTTTGACTGTGAATTTCTCTGTGCTGTCTTTTATCTAGACAAGATTTCCTTGGGAACTCCTTCCCAAGGGGGACTAAATAGCTTCTCAGCGTCTTTTTCAAATTTTTTCTTTCATAGCTGATACTTTGCTTCACAATAAAAAAATTGTTGTTGTCTTCCCTTTACCTTCTATACACCTTGTCTTTTCACCTACGTGGGACCAAGACTTTCACAAAATCTCTTTGGTTTTTCCATTGAGAAATCCCAAAGCTAAACTGTGGCAGAGATGTTGCAATTCTGTTCCTTTGGTGTTGGAGACCAGTGGAGTGGACTGTCCTGCATCAATCTGAGCGGATCTTGTTTGTCATACAAACCAGAGTTTGTATGACTTTGGCAAGTTTGTTGAAATACTTAATTGTGTCTGATGGCTCTAAAGCAACTGTATAAAAGGACTTTTCCTTTAGATGTTTTTGGTGTGGACATGTACAGCTAATGCATTTTTCAGTTTCTGTTCCTAATAGTAATTTTTGGGCTGTTTTCGAAGTTTCACTCTGAATCAATAAGCACTAAAGAAATAGAAGGTAGTTACTTATAGCAATGTTTTTCAAATTTTACTGTTCGTTGCCCTTCTTGCCATGTCATGAAACACTTAAAGGAAATTGAGGTGCCAGAAACTCAGTGCTGAGGATTTGAAGGACAGTTTGTGTGGGTGGGAGAGCAGCATTCATATATACCTGACAAGTATTTTGAAAGCGAAAAGTCTGCAGGCACAGGTGCTCAAAATGTGCAAGCACTTAGGAATCTATAGCTAGACAGTACTTTTCAAAGGTCTGTCAGTAATAACTTTTTTTTTCATTGGCTTACACACTAGTGAGTGAAGAACTGGAAGCCTTCTGGGAAAGCCTGTTTTTTAAAAACATTAATTTCTTTGTAAGGTATGCATTTTCTTTCACAAAGGAAAAATAATATCGCCAGTTAGGCGTCCCATATAAAACAGCAAGGAAAACAGTTCACAGAAACAGTACAAATGACTATGAATATGAATTGCTGTGGTTAAATATGAGTAACTTGTTTTGTTCCTACACGTAGCTTGTCTTTTTATAACTGTTCTTGAGGGAAAACTAATTTCTAGCCCATCATTTAGAAAATTTTTTTAAATACTCAGATGTGTTTGTCCTTTGATTAGTAACAATTGAGAAGTATGTAAAAATCTTAGCACTTGGCTAAATGCATAACTTAAGCATGAGCTCTTGGAACAATGACTTCAGCAGGGCCATTCCAGTGATAATACGTGCTGCAAGTTGAATTGTATATAATTTTACTATTTAGCCAAAATTCTCTAAACATGCTGGTCTTCTAGCAGCATATTATTTTACCATTAATTCTGCATTCTTTCTAATGCAGTAACCCCTAAATACTTCAGAAGAATCCATTTTATTAAATACTTCCGTGGTAGCACAGTTTGTACTAATATATATAGCAATTATTCTGTTTTACCTTAGAAACAAACTAGGAAATAGTGGCATGTTTAAAACACAATAGGAAGCATCCCTACTCTGCCAGCCCGCACCAGAAAGGCAAAAAATTGAATGTATATGCATGACCTCTGAAAAGGAAGGCAAGGAAAGGTTCTGGTCTTCTGGTCTGTAACTGCCTGTTTTGCATAACATCAAACATGTTTACTGTGTGTCCTTTATATTTAACCAAAACAAGCAATAATGTTTACTATTCCTGTTATTCCAGATACTATATATCAAAAGGTGCTATCGTTGATCAGCTTGGAGGAGATTTAAATTCTACTCCACTTCACTGGGCAACAAGGTGGGGAAAAGTCTTCTGGAATTTTCTTTTCCTGTGTTTTTTTGCTTAACTTGGAATCTGCTACTGACTGATTTATGAAATTGCTGTATTTTATGGGAACACTTTGTACAAGAATTAATTCAGTCATTAGTAACTGGGCGCGCTGTGAATGTGGTATGTTTGAGCTACAGGAGCTTTCAGCATATAGTTCAGTTTCTGTCTTACCTCTTTCTGATGTAGAGGAAGATGATTGCTATGATAGGAAAAGGAGTAAAGTAAAATTAGAGTCTATAGTCACCTTGGTTTACTCTTACTTTGAAGATCTTATTTTTGTCAGTCTTCTGAAGTTCAGTAACATTTTTGCAGATGGGGCTTGGGATGATTTTGTGTGACATTGTCCTTGCAGTGTTCTATTACATGTGTGGATTTTTTTAAAGATGCACTTAAAATCAGATTTGTGCTGTAGAAGATGGTCCGAGAATGATGAATGGCTGGGAAAATTGAAGAGAGCCTTTGAGTAGTAGCTGCTCCTTCAGACAACCGCCTAGAAATAAGGGGGAAAATGAACACTGTCCATATTAATGTTTTAAACTGTAGACTGCAAAAGCAGATTTAGAAAATCGGCTTTTAGAACATTGAATGTATCAAAATAATTTGTTTACTAAAGATGAGGAGTTGCTTGTTAGTCTCCCGTAAAGATTTGTAGCTTGTATATTTCTTTTTGTTACAGATCACACTCTAAGTTCTGTGTTAATAGCACAAAAACTTGATTGAATTTCCTGGTGTTGATAGCTGTAATCTCTTGTTCTGTGAAGCATTGTCTGAAGCTGCTTCTGACAGATTGAGAAGGTCTTTTTGCTCATGTCAGAAACTGCATACTGACAGTTAGGCACCCTGTTTACAAGAAGGATATGCCTATGCTCATTATGCCAAAAAGATGCTTAAGCTTTTAATGTAGAGTGGAGGAAGTGTAGACCTTCAGTTTTCCTTTTTTTCTATCTATTTTTATTTCACTGCTGTTTTTAATAGTAGAAAGATAAACCATATGCCCCACAAAAAGTGAGAGTATATAGCCAGTCTGACATCTCTTAAAATAGCAGGTCTCATATGTGGATTGGAAGAAGTCACAGTAGACTAGATTTCTAAACTAGTAACTTGGGTTTTTTTGTTGACTGGCTTTTTGGTATACAACATGCTTAAGCGAATTGCATGTGATAAGTGCATTGGCTCTACAGAATTTGCTCATATGAATGAGTTTGCTTAGTCAGTTGCAGAATCAGGTCATGACAATTGTTATTTTCAAAGTATGAGTCAAAGTGTGGAAGCTCTGGTAGTGTAATTAACTGCTAAATGTATTTGTTGTATTCAAACATTAATATTTTAATATTTTTTCTGCATATAGTTGTTCAGTTTGGTTTTTGTGTTTTGTTACATTTAGACAGGGTCACTTATCCATGGTTGTACAGCTGATGAAATATGGGGCAGATCCGTCGCTAATTGATGGAGAAGGATGTAGCTGTATTCATTTGGCTGCCCAGTTTGGACATACTTCGATTGTTGCTTACCTGATAGCAAAGGGACAGGTAAATTTTAAGTAATATCATATTTAAATATAATCTACTCAAAATCAGAGTAGGAAAACAATTGAAACCTATATCTATCATTTGGGAAATGCAGAATATTTGCCTGACTAGACATAAAAATAATTCAAATTCTTTTATTGTAGATTACAGTATTGATGTGCCACCTGCTAACTTAATTTTCTCTAACAGTGGTCTGAGTACTTTGGCTTTAATTCATACCTGTCTAGTGTACTATGTGGAAATTCCAGCAGTTATTCTTTTACCATTCTTTATTTCTAATGAATTTAATCTTTAAATGTTAAGAGTGACAGTGATAGCAAATATTTAGAATTCTTCACAGAATCATCAGGTTATACATGGGCAAAGAATCTAATGACAAAGAGCTGTCATAGGTCATCTCTTTTTTACACCTCAGTCCACAACTTTTATTTATTGCTGTTACTAATTGCATGCATGTGTAAATAAAAAAACCCCAAACTAACCCAAAACCTTCTTGCTAGCCTCTTGCATTACTGCTGGATCTGTAAAGTGTGTGTATATAGCATGTATATTCATTACTGTTCTCATTGTCTCCCATCCTTCATTCTGTATGAGCAAAAACATGTTCACCTTTTTGCTACTCACCCTGCATTATAATTTGTAGATTTAGTCACCCACAGATATGTGCCTGAAGCACAAATTTGACTTATTTTGTAAACCATATAGACAAGTCAAAGCCCGCTTCTTATTTTACAGTCTTGCTAATGCTGTTCACACTTCTGTATTCTGCTTATTCTTTCAAACAGCAAGTGGGATATGATCCAATGGTCAGGTAGAATATGACTATGAAATCAGTGGGTTTGGTCTGTGTAAAACAAATACTAAATTTGCTGCCGAAAATGGTTTGTGCCTATACATGTAAAAAAATAAACTACTGCTCCATGCAGTATTCTGTTTGTTATCTGAGAACTGTTTGGTAAAGCAGTATTTAGTGTATGAAAGAGTAAGCTAGGCACAAGAAGAGGCTGATCATATATAATTGTGATTTTGTAAGAGAGAATGATTGAAGAGAAATACTTTTTCATCAGGAACAAGTTTTGTATTTTGTTCACAAATTATGTGTAATTGTATGTGGATGTTATGTCACTAGAAAAATCTTGCAGATGTTATACAGGTGTGAACTTGTTTAAAGCATAGCATTAATGAAGTATAAATGGTCTTTAAAATGTTCTACTATGAGTATGAAATCTCCCTGTAAATGTTTGTCTTCATGTTTGTATACAGACTTGTCCTGTTTATCTGAGCATATAATACTTCAGTCCGAAAGAAGCTGTGTGTCTTTACGTGTGTACATACATAAATGCACAAAACTTGCTTAAAATTTAAAACTTATTATCTTGGAAACAGCTCTGCTTATCAATAGCTTTTTAAAAGGATGATTCTTATTAAATCCCCTAAATGTTACCAAGTGTGCTTTTGGTATCTGTTCTGTGCTGTAAGTTCAAATTACTTTTAACAGTAATTTTTGGAAGTACTTCAGAAAGTTCAACTTTAAAATTATGTACCGATTTGTATGTTTAAAATATAGTATGTTTGAAATACAGTAATATCAATAGCATTGTAATAACAATCCCTAAACTTGTAGTTCTCTAGCTATAGTACATACAACTACAGAAGGTACATGGTTTCTGTAGAAGCTATGGGAAATACATGATTCTACTTTTTATTCTCCTTTAATGAGTACGTATGAGGTCATTAATCCCTTTTTTTCTTTGTACCTCCTTTGTGATGCCATGATTTTGGTTTGGAAACTTGGAACTGCTTTTGCTTATGTGGGCTTACCCTATATACTACTTGCAAATTGGTTTTGCCTATTGTCTTTATGCAGGTGAGGTTCTCTTATATCCAAAGAGTAGGCTTGCCCTTGTTCTGAATCTAATTGTAGTATCTGTGTGGTAAATGACAACTAAATAAATAGGTCAAAATACAGGTCAGTGTAGGCTGTTGTGCTTTGTTAGTTCTGATCCTGATGTCATTGTGGACCTGCATGATCAGAGGAGAGCTAGCTTTCAAAACTGGGTAAAGAACTGACAGGTAGATTAAGAAGTTGCTCCTAATTGCTTCTTGGCCCTTTTTGAGACAGAGCTGGAACCTAACGTCAGTGTTGCTGCTTCACTCTCTTCCTGGGCTGCAGCAGCCAACAGTAAAATTTCTAATTTGAGGCTCGAGTCCAGTCCTCTAGCTTCTGGAGTGCAGTGTAGGGGAAGAACTCTTGGCCAGATGCCCTCTGACCTTGGTTGGAAGTGAACCCACTTTCATGCCAGCAAGTGCTACTTGGCCAAGAGGCAGCAGTGGTTGGTAGCTGTTGCTTTTTATTTAGTCGTGTCTCTTACTGAGTTTTGAGAGATTAATACCTGGCTGTATCATAACTTGCTCATGTTGTTTGTGTCAGTAGGTTGCCTGGGTCAAAATCAAGCCTGGGACAAGCACATGATATAAATATAATCAGATAGCAAGTAACAGAATCTGTAGCACAGTTCAAGTTTAGGTGAGATCATTATTATAAAAAAAATGCAAGGAAAAAAAAAAACCTGAAAAGAGCTTTAAGGCACTTAATAATGTTCAAACTTGTACTGTCTGACTGCTTGACACTGTGCTTACACTACTTAAAATGCCAAAGGCATATCAGGGCCTAGCATACGCAAACATGTCACCCCATAATAAGATACGGATACGGTATATTGGATGGTTGAATAATGTGTTCTCATGCTGTGGCATGTGTGAGAACTTAGTTCAGTCACAGGTAATGAGTGACTATAAAGTTGCTAGTTGGGTAAAATCATGTTTTAAGAAATATTCTGGAGCTAAAATTACAGTTTAACTATTTCATACCCATAGTTTAACTATCACTTATTCATCAAGTATGGTTTTGGGTTTTTTTTTTATTCTCAAGAGTTGCAATTTTGTGTCAACTAATGTCCCAAGCTATATAGGGCCTTCTTCTGGGCTATGGTCTAGGAGTAGTTGGCATCTAGGTTGGGAGATGCCACTGTGGTACCAGCAGCCTTGGTTGCTTTGGTGCTGCAGTCCGTGAGCAGTGCTCCTAAGCGCTGTTACCGCTGGCGCTGTGGACCATATTCTCTACCGGGCTCAGGTCAGGGTAAGACACTGAACCGAGTCTTTATTTCCTAGACTCGACCTGCAGCACGTTACTTACAGAATTGTAAGTCTGGTCGTGTTTCTTCCTTGTGATTGCCAAAACTGATTCTGCATTTGATGGACTAGAGTATTTCAGAATAGAGTTTTTGTTGTTCGAAAGAACAAGGTAGGTTCAGTTCTGTGTGTTACCTTGCTTGATGAGCTGCCTGTCAATCCGCACTTGGTTCATTCCACGAGAATCCTACAAAATTTCTGCTTCCAGTGGATAACTAGCACATGTCCTAAATTAGGAAATGTTTTCAGTCTTACATCTCCCTTCCTGATAAATCTTTTTTACTATATGCTTTTAAATATGTCATCTCTTTAGAAGCCCGTTTCCCTTTCCCTGGGCAGCAGTCCATGTGAAAGAGATCTTTTCCTTATGGAGAACAGAATTCTGAACAAGGGTGTGATGAGTCTTTCTATGAAGGTCTGTGTTTTGTGAAACAACCAGTAATGGTTCTAAAGAGGATCAAATTCCTGGTCTCTTTCTGTGCAATTTAATGCACTTCTAAGTGGAATCTCTTGATGCTTTTTGTGCTTTTGACAAGGCCGTATTGTATCACAGTACTGGTTTGGCCGTTGCTTGTTAAATGTCCTAGTAAACCTAAATGTTGTACTGATCTTTTGCTGCTATTCAGAATCCTACCTCATCAGCTATATTGCTTTCAGAAAGTAGTGTTAAGCAGCAGAATAGTTGCTATAGCTCCTTTACATGCAGGAAGCTCTTTCTCCCCTGTATTTTTGCCTTTCCAAACCTTTTTGTGGAATCTCGTATTAGTGTCCTAGGATTAAGTCTGGTTATCTATGCATACACAAAGTTGTTCTCTTTTGGAACCAGAGTTGTTCTATTTCAGAAACAAGTGAAAAATTTGCCCGTTGTAGTCCACAGAGTTCTTGCTCAAATACATACAGAGGGCAGCAGGATGTACAATTTTTGATCCTTGTGTTCACTTATCGTTGAAATCTTTGGTTCTTGCAGTACTCATACTGTGTCCTAACAGTACAGGTACACGCCTTCATGAGCATTATCAGATTGACCTGTCACTGAGAGTTAAACAAGAAATTAATGCTAAAATGCCTGTTGGTACGCACCAGAACAGAACAGTCTCCTAATATGTACCTGTTGCTGAAAGTTTACTTTTTTTGCCTCAGCCCTTTGGTAAAAAGCAGCAACAGGGAGACTCCTTTTTGAAATGTCCCACTCACTGTGTGGTTGTGCTAATGATCTGGCAAAATAAAGAATTTTTGATGAGACGTTTGTTAGAGCATGTGTCTGCTACCCACAGCTACGTCATCTTTGTTGGGTCTGTGTAACGAACACTCTGTAAGTCAATCTTAGTTGCTTTGCCTCTTGTTAAAGTTCCTTTGAAAAGGGATCTGCCTCAGCCCACGTTATAGCTTAATATGAGTAATAGCAGTAGCCTGACTAGGTAATTTATGTGCAGGGAGTAGTCTGGAGCTCATGGCTTTTTATTTATTTTTTTTTTTCTTTTTCTTTTAGCTGAGTGTCACCTAGTGTGCAAAGTGTACTTTTGATTTGTCAGGTGGAATCACTGAAGGAATCGTTTTACTTACGTCCAGGCAATCAGGTCCCTGCTGTCATGAAGAATTGCTTTTCTATATGAAATCTAAAGATGAAAGAGTGATTGTTCATGTTACAGTAATTTGTACAATCTTCAAAATATGTTGTTCGCACAATGTGACCTGTGAATCAAAGTCGTGCTTCTCAAGGATGAATGAATTTGAGGTTAGGCTGCAGTTCTAATTTCCTTCATGACCTCAACAACGGGAGGTTAAAAGGAGTGTCAGTGGTTGCGAAGTCCTAGTAGGCTCAAAAGGATCTAATCTATACAAGTACTGTGGGCAAACAGGCTTGGATCCTGGTCTCAGTGCATGTAACTTTTCTGAACAAACAATACAATAAAGTTCTCTTTCTTCTCCATCAACTGTTTTTTACATTTTGGCTTTGTTTTTTTTGTTGTTGTTTGTTGTTGTTGTTGTTTTTAATTAAACAGCAGAGTAAAACCTCAGAAATGTAAAGTTATCTGCAGGCTAGAGATGCTTTAAAAGCAACTATTTGGAAGAACTAAACTGGATTTTCTGGAAAATTTTTGCCTGGGTCATGCTAGCACCACTGTGAGTGGATCCCAGGCTGCTGGGCGTCTGGCAGACTACTGAAGCAGATAAGAAAGTTCTGGGAGTGATAAAGCAACATCAGCCAGTTTTTGGGTTTCTGTCAGTAGTTTCTGTAGCAAAAAGACTATTGAAACACTTTCAACCTAATTTTCCTAGTAAGGACTGAGCGGGGTAGCATAGGTGATACTGACATAGCTCTATTGCCTCGTAAGGAAAACTTTTCAGGTCTTGCATTAAGTTAGCTTAGAGTAATTTTGTTAGTAGTGGTCTGTGGAACTTAACCAAATGTGCTTGAGAATCTAATCTGCCTCATTGTATTTAGGGAATTACCAACTTCTGTGTTAGTGAGGCAGGGATCTATAACATGAAAAAATTCTGTGGGTATTAGATCCTTTCTGATGGATCTAAGAGAATTGTCTGGATGGTGCTGTTTTGTCATTCGGTGGCTATGTTCTGTTAAATGTAAATTTTTTTTTTTTTAATTAATTTTTAGCCATCATTTTAATCACCACTTGATTGTAGATCAGCTTTGTTTCTGGGTAGGTTGTTTTTATTAATGGCTTTTGTTTAAACTTAAAAAATTCTCTGGCATCCATTAACTTGCTATCCAGATACGTAAATACCGTTGGAACTGAGTGAAATGAGGCAAATTGCTTTGCAAGTGGAAGAATAGATGCAGTTGGCATTCAGCAGGATGTAGGATTCAGGCTATGTTACTTATGTTAATTTATCAAGTATTTTATTCAATATTGGTGCATTATTTTAGTTTTCTCCTGCTTTTTAGTGCAATAGTACACAATCTATGTATATCTTTTATGTTGAAGATTAATAGTAAGATAGAAATGACTAGTCTTGCACAGCATGACTGTTCCCTAGTTTCCAAAATAGATTGGAGTGGTTATATTTTTGCAATGATGGTGTTAATGTCTGTTTCCATTTTTTAAATACTACTTTATTATGTACTGGAAGCTTGCCAGCTTTTTTCCAATTGAGTTGGTTAGTCTTAAAATACTGCTTCTCATAGCAAACCTTGTATCTACTGGATCTTGAGCATGATTACTTATGTCACCAACTTTTTTTTTCCTTTTCCTTTTTTAGGATGTAGATATGATGGATCAAAATGGAATGACACCTTTAATGTGGGCAGCTTACAGAACGCATAGGTAATATCTCACTGCAGTTTTATCTTTCTATTGATCTTAACTAAGCAGCATATAGTAGTGACTGGTTTTGAAGTTTTGGAAAGTTTTTTCTGGTTTAACTTGTCAATGTTCTTTCCACAATTGCCAGTTTATCTTTCTTCATTTATGATTGTTGTGCATTAACCCCAGTAGGCAGCTCAGTCCCATGCAGCCACTTGCTCACTCCTGCCCAGCGGGATGGGGAGGAGGAGAATCAGGAGGGTAAAAGTGAGAAAACTTGTGAGTTGAGATAAAGACAGTTTAGTAGATAAAGCAAAAGCCATGCACCCAAGCAAAGGAAAGTAAGGAATTCATTCACTGCTTCCCATCGACAGGCAGTTGTTCAGCCATTTCCAGGACAGCAGGGCTCTATCACCTGTAGTAGTTACTTGGGAAGGCAGATGCCATAACTCCAAATGTTCCCCCTTCCTCCTTCTTTCCCCCAGCTTTTATTGCCTGGCATGACATTATCTGGTGCAGAATTTTCTTTTGGTTAGTTGGGGTCAGCTGTAGGACAGCATGAGAAATGGAAAAGGCCCTGATGCTCTGTAAGCACTGCTCAGCAATAGCTAGAACATGGGTGTGTTATCAACACCATTTTGGTCACAAATCCAAAACACAGCACCACAGGAGCTACTATGAAGAAGATTAACTTGATCCCAGTCAAAACCAGTACAATGACCTCTTCAAGAGAGAGGAGGATATGCAGAAGTACTCACTAATATGAACTTTTAGTTTACAAAGTAAGTCTTCCTGTGGGGATGACTGGGAGAAGTTGGTGTAAAATAACACTTCTCCAAAGAGTGAATTTGTCTGAATTAGATTCCTACTCAGAAGAGCCTATCTCCGTCGATTGTTGAGAGGAACATAGACTAGCTTTAACAAATACCTACCATTATGAGCATTATCATCGTATTTTATTTTCATCTTTTGGAATGTAAAGTGGAAATATAACATGTTTTGAACCTTGATTATTATCTGCCAAGTATATAATCATGTGCATGCTTTTACAAATCTGTTAATACTGTTAGGTTTTGGTAAACGTGAAAATAGAATTGTATAATAAATGTTTCACGGCATCCCAGAACAAGCTGTCTTACTGAGCTCCTTTAAAAGTCAACAGAATTGTGGTTGCTGTTTGGGGCGAAAGGAAGTCGAGCCATTCATAATCATGGGCAAAAAAATGTCACTTTGCTACTACATAGTGTTGCTGATCAATTGTCTTTGTAGAAATTGAACTCATTAACAATTAAGTTGGTATGTATTTGAGTTCATCTTCTGTAGATCTAACAGGAATTTTCTTTTCTAGTGTGGATCCAACCCGATTACTACTTACATTTAATGTTTCTGTTAATCTTGGAGACAAATATCACAAAAACACAGCATTGCATTGGGCTGTGCTAGCAGGAAATACTACAGTTATTAGTCTTCTGTTAGAAGCTGGAGCTAATGTTGATGCTCAGAATATAAAGGTAAACACTTGGTCTGTTTTTATTGTAAGTGGTTTGAGGCAGAAATAACAGAGCCTATGATAAATCTCAAGAATAGATTATTATTGTATGATGGGATCATGAAGATGAAGCAAAAGCTATGCCACTAATGTTTAATTTGGGAATCAGTTTTTCCTAACAGTGATGCATAACCACTAAATCTGCACCTTCAAAAGCACTCATGTAAATAATTTACCAATGGTTATGTGCAAATATATGGGAGTGGGGTGTGCAATTAGACTGCCTGCGTGAAGACCTGTGCATTTGGATGCAAGATTGGAAATCTGACTGGATGTCTTCTAGTTAAGTTCTGGGGTGACTGTCTGTTTGTTGGAGTGAGATGTGACACATCTCTGTCCTCTTCCAGAGAGACGGTAAATGCTCTAGTATACCTCCCAGTGGCAGTAAGGAGGTTGAAGGCCTAAAAATACCAGTAGGAATAAAATAAGAAAATGGGCTCTTTTTTGCATCAGAACTTTAAGTTGCCTGATTACTCTCCCAGAACCTCTTAACAAGGAAGCTGAGTTCACCAGTACCAGAGCCCCTTCCTAGCATACGTTAGACCAGCCAAGCAGCTCTTAGAATTTATGCCATAGACTTGGAGTCTGTAAGAGCCTCTCCAGGAGTGGAAGGTGCACCTATTGAATGTGGTTTTGTCCATTGCCTCCAGACTATTCTATATACCAAATTAGATGCACTTTACCACCCAAGCTGTTTCTTCTGTGGTGTCAGAGAAGAATTCACTTTTAGAAAAAGAATTCTCTGCTCAAGTTCTCTGCAAATATTTGTATTTTCCACTTAATGAGTGTTACAGATGGAGTGGTTACACTGGAAAATGCAGCTGTAAATCTACATTTATAAATATTTAATACTTAATTAAATTTATTTGACCTTTCACCATTTTCCCTACTGGTTAAGATGGCCAGGGCCTATTTTGCTTGGCCGCAAGTGATAGAAATATGCTAAAAAAAAAAATACATATATACACTTCCATTTTCTTGAACAGCATGGAACAGTCTTTTTAAGGGTGCAGTCAAATTTTGCTAGTAGCTTTCTCGGTCATACATCTACAACAGAATATCAGAAATACTGACAATCATGAATAAAAACTCATTAGAAAACTCACATGGCTTTTCACGTGTTTAAAACAAATCAACTAACCTCTTGCATGTACTGGTGTGAATATATGATAATTATTCCTGGTATGTAAGGTCAGTCATGTGGATGAATTATGCTTCTAGTATCGCTTCTTGTAAACTGTTGAAAAGCTTTTTTCTATGCCACCTAGTGTTAAAAATTAAAGTATTTTTGCAGAAAAAAAATCAGTGTGTTATACCCTGCTTCCCTTAGCAGACTGATTAGTGTGACTAGAGTGTTGAAGTCATCACTTTACCTACATTTCTGGACTCTTATGAAATCCATAATAAAAATTCATATGTTTGGCCAAATGAAAAAGTATCTGCTAGCCTGAAGCAGTTCATGGTCTCTCCTTCTTTATTGACAGACAGCAGCAGTCAGTAGAAAAATGGGGTTTTGAACCTGCTGGATCATGATATCTTTCCAGTCATGCCAGAAGACATGTGCTTGGTTTCATTAACCACTGCCTGCCTTCTGCAGTGGATTCTACGTTTCTTGCATGCCATCCCAGGTTTCTAGGATCTTCAGAGGATCAAAATCATTCTAGCAGCGGCAATTTTGCCATCCTGCCAGTGGCTTTGTAACAGATACTGATTTGGGTGATAGTAAACATACAGAAAACATAAGAATTTGGTTGATTTTTATAGGTATATAGAAACTGAGTTTTGTGCTTCTCCTTTCACTGTTCAGCAAAAAAGTTTTCTTTGAGCCAAAACCTGGTGGTTAAGTGTCTGGCTCATGTTTCTTCAGAAATAAAAGGAATTGTGAAAGGCTCCTTTCTGATGCAGTCACTTCCAGATTTCTGCAGCACTACCTAGTGAAGTTCTTTTCTCAGATAGCCCGTGGAATTGACCAAGAATGGTGGTAAGACAGCTCAGGTTAAAGAAATACATTGGCTGAAAGCCATTCGTCTTTTTCAGATTATGAAGTGGCTGAAATATTAGGTGCGAGCTTTGACCTTGTTGTTACCAGCTCTAGGCAGTCTGTGTTAGAAATGCGCATGCTGCTGACTGCCTGGGTTTGGAACAAATTGGAACCAGTCATCTCAGTAAGGTGCTCTTTTTACTTTGCATGACAGTTTGAGAAGTATATGAACAATAGCACTCTTATTCTAGAATAAAGCTTGATACAGGCAGTGGGGTTTGTCCTGGTTTGTGTTGTTTATCCTTTTTATATTACGTTGTACAAGAAAATAATACTTTTCTTTTGGTTGTAAGGTACTTTCTTTTTCCTTATTGAGAACTGGATTACAGTTGGAGTTGGAAGCTGCTTTTCCGTAGTCAAAATAGAGTGGGTTTTTTGTTTGTTTGTTTGTTTCTTAAGGAAATTATCTTGCCATACCAGCAGACAGATTGGGCAGATGAGGACGGGATTTCACAGAGAGTCAGCTTATCAGAGGGGGGTTGGGGGGGAAACCTTTAAATTTTATTTAAATATACGGAGAAGCTCCTTTTTTCTAGAGTGATAGAGACCTAAAAGAGCTTTTATGGTTTAAGGAAGATTTTTTTTTTTTTTTTTTAAATCTGTTAACAAATCATTGAATGAACTTTAGATGTAGTTTCTTGATTATGCAGTGTATCTGTAGGCTTGTCTGTGGAAGTCTACATGTAAAGTTCCCTGTGGTAATTACTCTTCAGATTATTCTTTCTATCTAAACACTTTAAATATGTACTACTGAAGCCTTATTGCTTGCTGGCAAACTAAGTGTGTTACTAAATTAAGTTCCCTGATTTTTTTTTTTCTAAGCAAGTCAGCCATCTATCACCCCTGTGAATACAAGGAAAATATTAAAATGGCCAGATGATGAGAAGCATAGTCAAAGACTTCTTTAAAGCTCCCTCAATCTTTTTATCTAGGCAGTTCCTAGGTGTCTCATGGCCCTCTAGTGGAAGGGATGCTCAGCTGGACCCCAGGACAACTTCAGGATTTACTTGGGAGATCAACTCCCAGAGGGGATTGCTTGTCCACAGGTAATCTTTACAGTCTGGATATATAAGGTGATATTAAACCAGCATCATCTCTGGAGTTTTCCAGATATTAGCAATTCAAGGTGCTATTAAATTTGTGATGAAGCAGGCACCGTAGTTTGATTTCAGGCATTTCTGTTGAGGATGGAGTTAACTTAATCTGTTTCTTAAGCATCTGGCTAAACAATTTTGAATCCAAGTCAAGTCAAAAGGTTATTTTTTTTTTTTTAACTGATTTTGCTAGTTAAACTTCTTGCACAGGAGTGCAAGATCCTGTTAAGCAGCAAAAAGCTTCACTTCATAATCTGTAGTCTGTGCTATTTAGTCTCCTTTAAAAGGTTTGGAGCAAGATTTCAAAGCCAAAAATGACAGTTAAGTACTCAATTCCCATTGTCTTTCTATGGGACATAGGTAGCTAACTGTACTCTTTAATCTTTGAAATCTCTTCTGTCTATAGTAATTATTGCCCTTTCTGGGTAATTTCAGTT
This sequence comes from Elanoides forficatus, assembly GCA_025311575.1. NCBI lineage: Eukaryota > Metazoa > Chordata > Aves > Accipitriformes > Accipitridae > Elanoides > Elanoides forficatus. The sequence goes on from JAOBAS010000060.1 coordinate 5,332,016, forward strand.
TCTGGTACCTGTCTCACTTTTTTTTTAGGAGGGGGCCGAGCGATGGAGGATTCAGCCATTTTTCAAGCCTCCATGAATGGTTTGTTTAGGAGGGGAGTTAACTCCAGTAGAAGAGAGGAGGAGTCAAATGCAAAACTGAAGCTGGAGGTACCTGCAATTGGTTGTCTCTTGCCTCCTCTATAATTTTAGACCCAGTCAATAACTTTCATTTAGCTCTCTTCCTAAATGTTTAGAAAGCAATAAAATCAAATCAGTTTGGCAGGCACCTTTGGCCCCTGTATCCCTCTCTCTTTTGCTTTGTGTGTCAGTCCTCTCTGAAAGTAGAGAAAGAGAAAGCATGGACCATTGCTGGCTTAGCAGCCAAAGTTATGTGAAGCACAAGCTAAGCATAAAAGCTCAGAGTTTTGGAATAAGTTGGACATGAGCAATCAGTTTATTCTTTCCTGTTTTCTTCCTAGGACTTCTGTAACTGAGATGAATATAAGAACATTAAGCTTGTGGAAAAGTTCCTTATAGAAACGTTCCATGATATTAGTAACTTCATTCTGCCAAAAAGGCAGAGGATTATCTGAGAAGTCAGACTTTAGACTGGGAGAGTTTCCATGATCCAGTGGGTCACAAGTTCTTATTCTTTGCTTGATTTCTGCTGCCTGTCAATAGCTGAGGGGGAAGCACAGTCTTTCATTTACAGACTAGTAGACTGTGTAGAACAGTGAAACGTAGATGTGTTATGCCAAAGGCAACAATTATTGCTATGTCAGGACACACATATTGTCAGGATCACACATTTAATATTCTACTTGTCCACGCATGTATAGTTATGAGAGAGTGAAAAAGACCAAAAGAAATGAATGATGTTTGGTGTCAAGTAAGCTGCAGAGCAAAAATACGCAAGAACGTAGCTTAAACTGATTTAAAATGTATTATTTTTACCTGCCAATATTCTGTTTCAAAAGTGCTCTGAATGCATTTTATTTTTAAATTGGATGTTTCCCACTTTTATACTCTTGGCAGGGAGAATCGCCACTTGATCTAGCAAAACAGAGGAAAAACGTTTGGATGATCAATCACCTACAGGAAGCAAGACAGGCAAAGGGATATGACAGTCCATCCTTTCTGAGAAAACTAAAAGCTGATAAGGTAAGGAGTAGTATAACATGTAAATCAATATTACTGCTGCTGTTGGTTTGGGGGCCTGTGTGTTTGGTTAAGGTAAGCAGTTCAGTGCTGTGGTTTCCCCACATTTCAGTTTTGGGAAACGCCTTTTTGTTATGACGAAAGTAATTGCAAAAGAAAAAAAAAAAGCTTTGTTCAAGGCAAGAGGAAAGAAAATCCTAAGCCTCCACACGGTTACCTTTAGCTTTTGTTCTAACTAAATGTTAGGAAAGTACCAAGTGGTCTGATATTGTTGGGGATAGTCAAGACTTTCATAAAGCCGACTCTCAAGTCTCTCAGGAAAGAAGCATTTTAGATATCCTGAACTCTGATCTCCTTTCTAATTATGCAGTGTTTTGAGCTGAATGAAAGCAGCAGTCAGTCTTGGCGGTATAATGTAATATATGAATCTCTAATGTGGAGGCATTTTTCGTCTCAAGTTATTATTTAACACTGTAGATAGGAGGAGACAAGAAATGGGGATATAAAGGGTAACGTGTTGCTCTAGCATGAAGACCTGTCTACCTGCCTATAGTTTGAGAACTTACATAGAGTTAGTATCTTCTTAGCATGCAGAGTGTTGTGCTGGATATTAAGTATTGCTATCACTGATTTGTTGTAACTTCTTGATTTAAAGATACATTGCGTCTTGATGATTAAAGCACTGGCTGCAGCCTGTGCTTTAACCTTGTGGTAATATAATAATGCAGTGATTATTGACTTTAAGTGATTTGTGCATTGTGTTATGTGTACATGTGCATTGTGACTATGCTTTGAATATTTGGAAAGGGTTTAGTGCCTTAATCAGGAATTGTACCCACATAGTATAAGACAAAAAAGGTTCTGTTTTCATAGACACTTCAGTATGACTTTGTTCTGTAACTTCAGTCTTCGAAGTTCACTGAGATTGCCATTTGTTGTGTAGTAGTTTATACACTTTGACAGATTTTTAAAAAAGAGGTACTGTTGCCTTTATGCTGGATTAACAGTAAAGTCTCTAAAAGGCAGTTCTTTTGAAATAAATAAAATTACTGATTTGTTATAAAATTTTAGGAGAATTTTTTCTTGTCCATACATTAGAGATATATAAAAATAGGAAACAAGAAAAATTTATGAAGATTCCTCTCCCTATGTCAAGCTTCCTGAAAGTTTAATTTTTTGTGACTGTCCTATTTATTGTAGAATATTATTATACAACCTGTTCCTAAAAATAGAATCACTTACTGATATTTGTTTCTATATAGGAATTCCGTCAGAAGGTGATGCTGGGAACTCCTTTCCTAGTAATTTGGCTGGTTGGGTTTATAGCAGACCTAGACATTGATTCCTGGCTCATTAAAGGGCTGATGTATGGTGGCGTTTGGGCTATGGTGCAGTTTCTTTCAAAGTAAGTGTTTTACTAGGATGCTGTCTGTTTAGTGTGTGCACAAGTGTTTTGCTGGCATCTTTATTGGATAAGTAATCTTAACTTTCTATTTTTTGCGTGGTTTTTTTGACATGCAACATTTATTTTTTGTTGGAATTTTTTTTTTATTACTATTTCTGGGAAAGATCTTGTGCAACTTTAGCTCTTGTAATGCTCTGTTGTCTTGCAAATAGCCATGGAATTGCCTTGGGTGAATACCACTGAGGTAATAGAAGCTAAGAGCAGAACAGAAGTTCAGTCATTCTCCAGAGGAGGGTGCTGAATGTCTGTCTACAGCAATCAGCATGACTTTTGAAGAAAACAGTCAAGGAAAAAGTTACTAGAAAGAAACAGAAAAAAATGCATGTATGAGTTTGCTTTTAAAACCCAATTTTTTAAGAATTTAAATACCCAAAGGCATCTGAAGAGATTTTTAGAGATAAATGAAGTTAGAGTCAGGTTTTATAGCTTCTGTTGTTGTGGAAACGGGTGACTAAAGAAAAAGGCTGCTTTCTAATAATGTTTTAAATTTGTTACCTGATCATAAAGAATTTTAGTTGTGTTTGTGATTGCTTTAATTACCTGTAAATGCATGTGCATATACACACACAGGCATGCTCCAACAGATTTTCAAGATCTGTAGACTACTTCATCTATGCTTTGCTTTTTATTGTCATGTGTGGTATGTATAGAAGTACTTACTATCTCATACTTAGGAGCTTTCTGCTTTTGTGGCATTGAATATCATGCTTATTAGAAACAGTTGCTTCTTCTTCCTTTCCTTTTAAAGAGGAAAAGAGAATATATCTGTTCTGTAAACCAAGTTCATAGAATCTTAGTGAACTTAGTACACCAGGAAGGGGGTGAAGGGGGATCAAGCTGTTATCTCTCCAGGATCTTCAAGATGATCTGTTTAGTCTCTTTGTCATCTCTGAGGCTGTGCAATTTGCTGACCTCCTCCTACAAATAATTTATTTGGCAATGCAAATCCTCAACCATGCCTCCTGCATGAAGCAAGGACAAGATTCCTTCAGGTTTCTCAAGATCTATGTTTTGTCAAGTTTTATATTTTTGGCCTACCTGACATGTATTCAGGATTAACATTCTTACTTTCTCTTATCCTTTGCTTAATGTTTAGTATGAATACTTTGAAGTGTTTTTCACAAAGCCCAGGTTTGAATGAAACTTTTGCTATTATTCTAGTAGGATTTCCTTTCCCTGTTGAATTTTTAGCTAATCTGCTTAGCTGTATTTTCCTCCCTACTCCTTTCGCACACACAGAAAATGCACAAAAATTGCTGTAAGATTACTGCTGAGTAACTACTGTGTGTCCAAATGTATATTCACTTATTATTCACCATCTTAGCTCATTTTCCTTATAGGATTTTCTCAAAAGGCCTAAGAAACTTCCATTAGAGAAGAGACAGTTACTGCAAGGGAGTAAAGGAGTGAAATGGCAACTACTTGGTGCACATGTGTTTGTCTGTGGCAGACCTGAGGGCACCACCCGGACAAAAAGCAAAATGCATCGATGTAAGGAAGTTTAGGCAGATGATGGAAGACGTTTTATTTCAAGGAGTATGGAGTAACCTAGACACTCACCTAGTTTGTCTCCACTATGTCCAACTTTATTCAGAACAATCTTTGAAATGCAGGAGTATAAGAAAGTGAAAATAACTCTGATGGCTTAATTTTTTATTTTTTTATTTTTTAATTAAAGTACCAGGATTCTATCTTAGAACTTGGCAAATCTAGTGATGTTGGAAGTAAATTAATCTTGGTTTTCTTCCGGCTTTCTATTGGCAAAAGATTCAAGAATCTGAAATATTTCAAGTATGTAAGCTGATAATGCCAAGGTCTCCTAAGCTTTTTTTTCTTACTGAAGTAATTTCAGTGCTAAAGATATTTTGGAAACCCTTGCAATGAAAATTACACATTAAAATCTCATAAGTAAATGTAGTTTGCAACCACTATCTGTGTAGGCTAGGAATCTGATGGGTTTCTAACTGCTTTCACAGTGTTGTTTTAGCATGAGTATTTACTCATTCTACCTTTCTTGTCCAGTTCTTGACATTCACTTCAAAAGCAAGTGTATGAATTTGGTTAAATAATTTTCAGTCATGACCCTTCACCTGGACAGGCTGAAGATGGGAATTTCTCATGAACCTTGAAGGTAAAAGAGAGGAAAATGTTTTTATGGTTTATTTTGCAATATCCCATATAGTACATATTTTAATGGGAAGTGTTTTTCAGAAGCAATAGCTCAGAATTTATGGTTTATAAATTGAAACTTATCATATGACATTGTTCCTACTTTACAGGTCATTCTTTGATCACTCCATGCACAGTGCACTGCCACTTGGAATATACTTGGCAACGAAATTCTGGATGTATGTGACGTGGTTCTTCTGGTTTTGGAATGATATCCTTTTTTGTGTACAGCAATAAGTAATCCTTTTTCATGTTAGTAGTATGAGGTAATACCTAGGTATATCCTATATATAAAAGTAAGTAAATGAATTAAAATCTTTAAATGGCTATCCCTATATTAAACATTGCTTTCTATATTGATGGTAATTATTTTACTGCTTTAAAAATGTGCACTCTATTGCTTTGCTTCAGTACGTGAAAGATTGTCCTCAAAATTGTCTTACAGTAGTCTGCAAAAT
>JAOBAS010000060.1:5337344-5372643 GCA_025311575.1 Elanoides forficatus
ATTGTCTTACAGTAGTCTGCAAAATTTCCTGTGCTTTACCAATTTCTTAAGTGGGGGAAATGTAAGCAACTCTATAAAATATACTTTGGCTGTGAGGTGACAAGGTGTAATTGACTGCATTTTTACACACTGCTTTTCTGAAAAACAGTAGGTAATTTCATGGTATATATCAATTCCAATGGAATTAGCTTTATAGTTAGTTCTTCCTGAAGATTTTGTAAATTCCATTTTGTACAGACTTTAGATACATTTGTTAAGTGTATTTTCAGTTTTTGAAGATGTATGTATTAACAACACTAGATTATAGAGATTCAGCACATGCCCATCTTTTCTTGTTTTTTTTACGATCTGCCTAGGTAGGAGCTTTTTGTACTCACAGGGGTAGAAAATGATTGAGTTCACTGAAGAACGTCAGTTCCCCACCTTAAGGAAATATATTCAAATTTTTAAACAACTTCCTTGGGTATTGTAATTACAGTAACCAAGAAAAGAAAATAGAGATTTAATGTTTTATTAAATGTTTAATACAGTTCTTACAGTTGTAAATAGTTGAAGTGAACTTAACATTTGTGATGGATGTTGGCTTGACTTTTCTAGAAACTGGTTTTCTTTTCCTCCTCAAAGGAATTACCATGAAATAGGATAGTAGCAGTGCAACTCTTTTATCATCTTGTTAATATGTTCTCCAACCTTAGCTAAATGAGCCTCGTGTTTTTAGGTTGAGAACAGAGAGGAGACCCTGCTTCCATGCTGCCCTTGGCTTCTATGCTGACAGGGTTTGCAAAGGTGCTGCTGTGAATAATAGCAGCCCCATGTGACTGGAGATGACTGCTATTTAAAGTTTAAAAAACCTGAAAATGAAAATCTAGTAGCTGTTAAGTAAACAAACAAAAAAGTAATTCCATCAGTATTAGCATGAGTATGTCTTGAAATAGTTATTTAGAAATGCTGGTCCTGCTACCAGTCTCTCTGGCCTGATATTCTATGTTTTTACTCAATTAAAATTACTAGTAACTGCAGGATGAGGAAAGTAAGTACAAAATGAATATGAAACATTTTAAGAAGCAGTAGTTAAAAATGGAGGTATACTTTTTCAGGTTTTATGGAATGGAGTAGAACTGTCTAAGTATGTCATGCCTCTAGAGTGAAGTTGCTTTTCTCTTCTTGTTAAGAAAACCTGACTTTTGGCAAATAGTAAAATACAAGTTTCTGAGGCAATTATAACTACGCCATCTCACTTCTGAATCTCAGCTCTCCGTACCCCGTAGGGTTTCTTTAGAAACTCATGTTTGCTAATGCTACTACATGTTTTGAGTTGCAAATGTTGAGCTACAGTGAAATGCTTTCTTGTGCTAACATAACATCAACTTGAACAAAATCTACGAATGTGTGCAACTTTAAATCAAATCCTTGACCATATTAAAATGGCTGCACAGACAACATGACTTGATGATGGTAGAAAGCTGTCCCTTCAGGCTGGCAAATTGTGAGATTTTTATCCTAAAGCTTGTATTTTCTTCATATTTGTACCAACTTGCTTAGATTTTTATTTGTTAGCCATTCTGATTAATGTAACGAAGTTTGGGGTTTTTTTGGTCACAGAATAATGTTCCTTGTCCACTAGAAGTAGTAACCATAGACAATTAATTACCCTAATAAAGTCTGACTTCAGAATGTCAATAAAATACTGTACTGCTTCTGTAATTTAAGGTAGGTGCCTCAAAACCTTTGCAACAGTCTTTTTGTACACAGAAGTAGTAGTCTAGAAACTTTAGTTCCTAATTGCTTTCATTAGAGCTGACACAATTCTCTGACAAGCAGTTTTAGAGACTTAGTGCTTGAGGCCATCTTCCTTTAATTGGTGATTTTTAATTGGAAGTCTTTGTAATAAGATTCCAAATTCATTCTTCTTCTGGAAAATTGCCCTGTAGCTTTATTGGAAAAAAGAAATTGCATGCCTGCTCTATTTTTATGGCATGAGGCACAGCATTGTGGTTGGAGAAAGGATTCTTGTATTTTTACAGCTTTATATGATTACTTACAGCAGACCAAAGTACTACTTTATAGTCTGTAATGTTCAAGTGATAAAACCTATCCCGGTAGTTTTCACAAGTTCTGACCATCTTTTGCTCAGGAAAAAAGTTTCTAACCTTAAACAACTATGACAAATTGCCTTACTGGAACTTTGTATTACAAATAATTTAAAGGTCTTAATTGCTGTAATTTTTACTTTAATACTTGGGTGTTCGGCAAGAATATTCTTTTCTTGTAGATATGTTGAAGGTGTCTGGAAGATGGTCAGGTCTTCTGGGTTTAGTCCTAATGAGACAGAAAAGGGCAGTTGAAACAACGTGTCATAAAGAACAAACAAACCCAAAGATTAGCAGTGTGTTTTCTTGAATTTCAGGGTGGTCACATGACAAATAAGCCTATAAATTCTAAGTCTTAATGAGGTGTCTTCTCAAAGACCAATCTTGAAAGTAAAGTCAGTTTAGATGAATCTAGTGTACTGAATTTTTGTAAATATTTCCGTTCTATTGGATTTTTCTCAGCAGCTTCCGAGTCTGCTATATTTGTTAAAATAGAAATCCTATTCTTGCTGGGAATGAGGAAGTTATACCCATAAATACACAGATCATATGAGTCTGGTGCTATGCTTCTTTGCTGCTATTTTGCTGCTTCCCTTTAACTGTATTTTGCCCGTAACAAAGGATAGTTATGTCTTGCTCTGTTAGTGCATTCTAATCTTCTACTGTTTGCAGAGTAGGGGGAAAATACCCTCAAAAATCCTACACACTAAATCACTATATTTTAATTTAGTTTTATTTTTAAAAGGGAAAAAAAAGATTTAAAAGTAGTTTTAATAACTTGAGACTAGAATTTCACATTTCATTCTTTTTCATTAGCACTTATAGGTAGAACATTCTCCTGTGTCCTGTAAAAGTTCAGGGCACATGCACTGAGTTCATATCTCAGTTGTTCACGCAGCGTTTTCAGTTCCAGCTGAACAAATAGCATCCGTTATGTCAGAAGGTTCTTATACTGCTCTGTTTTTCTAAGATGTCAAGGTTTGCTGTAACCCAAAATATTCGCAGGCAGTTTTTTGGTTCTACCCCTTCCATTTAGTGCAAATGGGAGTGTGCAGTTTTCATTAATTAAACATTTTTGGTATAGCATACTACTTGCAATGCTGAGATGAAGAGATGATATAAGCCAATTTATAATTTTTAAAATAATTTATCATTGACTAATACTGTATTGATTATCTTATCTCAAATAGATTTCATGTATTGATGGGTTTTAGGTGAAAGAAAACAAACACTGCATACTTTTTCAATTAGGGATCATTTTAAAAACTGGGTGTAAGAGAATTCATGATGATTTTTCATGCTTTCACAAAGCTGTTACAATAGCATAGTGTTTTAAAAACTGTAACAAGCAAATTGGTACAGTTAAGCAGTTAAAAACAACAACAAAAACCCATTCATATTATCAAAATTAGCTTCAGGAAAACAGCAAAAAGCCTTGCATGCAGGAAGAAAGAAGCCAGCAGCCATGTTTCTAGAGGAACCAAAGACCCCAAAAATCCAAACCCCAGGCCCAGCTATCCAGAACTTCTAAATACTATTTCTAAATTAAAATAAAAAAAAAATAAAAAAATCTGGGGTGGGGGAGATGGCAGTGAATGTATTGGTTTTGCAAGCTAAGGAATTTTTTTAATGTTAGAAGATAGAGGTAGAGAGCTTTTGCAGAGCTTCTGTTGGTTAAAAATGGTTTTGTCTAATAAATGCCTAGACAAATGAGGCTTCTTGTGTAACTGTCTGCTGTTGTCTACCTGGACTCTTGGATCCAGATGTACAGCTGTTATGAATTGGCAGGTTCGTTAGCATGTTTTGGTCTTTGACAGCTTACAGTGACTGCAGAATTTTCTCTTTAGGAGCAGAGGACTTTATTACTGGATTTGTAGTTAGTGGAAGGGAGCATCTTGGTGTATAATGTGCATTTTTTTTACTTGGTTTCAGACTCTTGTATGATGTGTTGCTGTGATAGCAGGAAGCTGCGTGTGTTTGAAGCCTTTTCAATAGTCTGCAGTTCAGGATGAAAAATTAGCTCATCACATGTTTACCTCACTCATGGGTTGTGGGGTGCTTGTTGGGTTTTAATTTTCTTTTTAATGAGTTGGTCTTTTTGGTTCCAAGTGGTTTCCTGGAATCATTTTCAACCTGTTGTACTTGTTCTAATAATTAAAGGATATTGATTAGGACTGAAAGTAGGAAGTGTTTCATGGGTGTTTCTGCTTTGTGTCTCACAACGAAAACTGGGGAAACTTCATAAAAGGCAGCAAATTGGTGACAGGGCAGAAGGTGAATGCCTGCTATATCATGCATTTTGCAGCCTTTAATAATAGGGTAACGTATTTTTCCTTGTGTAGTTGTAATGGAGGATGTTAGAACAAAACAAGGCACTCTCTCTGAAGAACCGATTTCCTACTCTAGCTAATGCAAACCTACAAAGGTTTCTTGCCCATGGAGAGTTTTGAGAGATGTCTGTGATACAAGTTGCTAAGATTTCTTTGGAAGTAAACTTCGAAGAGGAGTTCAACATAACTTGAGATAGATATGGATGTCCACACTAGAGCTAAGTTAGTTGTTAAAGCTCTCTTTGTAGCCAGTGGAGAGATATAAGTCACTTGGAGGGCACTGCTTCTCTGACTTAATTTAAATATCTTGATACTGAAGATGGATCGGATGTGCCTTTTTCTTTTTGGTTGTGTATGAAGGCACACGGAGTGATTTAAGGTAGGTGGGATGAATCCCACAGTTAGAGTTGTTTACCTAATATGCCAGAACTATCCTGGAGAAGCCAATTCTAATTTCCCTTCCTCCTTAAAAGTCTTGTTGGTTTTCATCCCTTCTCCTCAGTTTTGCTTAAAATTTATGAGAAATGGGGTTTTGAAGATACTAGTGAAAAATACTGCTGACTTTGTCTTTCTCCATTAACATAGTTATTGCTCTACTTTCTCATGTAGTCTCCTGACATCTCCCATCCTCAGCGTGGAAGTACCTTACCTGCCACCGTTTATACCGTCAGTGTTGCACTCATCTGACACCCCCATGATAAAAGGAAAGGCAAAACTTAGATTCTGTGGGGAGTCTCTTACACTCTTTCTCTATTTTGTGGAGTAAAATGGGGGAAGGGTAAGTTCAGAAAATGGACGGCTTCTTTATCACACAGGTTGTCCAAATTTTAGTCAGTAAAAAACCAATTCCAAAACTTTAAGGTTATAAACCCCCTTCTACTGGATAGAAAATAAATTCTTTCCCCCTATCTTCAACAGTCTAGACATGATGTATAGTAATTAGGAATAGGTCATACAGTTTTTTTCAGTCGTACCTTTATTGTTTGTAACAGATGTCCGATTGAGTTATTTTCAATGGAAAAAACAGTTTTCACTGCTGTGGCAAAACCCCCAGTGATACTTTTAGTATTCTAAAGAAAATGTAATTTCTCTGTAGCTGTACAAGTAAGTTGAACCAGCTTATACTTGGCAGCAGGTAGTTTTAGAAAAGAAATAGGAAGAAATTAGATTGTGTAAATATTAAAGTCAGAACTCTTCATCTGTAATGTATCAAATAGAACTGTGAGTGTTTAGGTTATAGTATAGCTGGTGGTTTTTTCTGCCTATTATAAACTTGCTGGAAACAGCTTGTTAGAGGAAAGATTAATTAGCCTTTAGTGAGTTAATACTAATATTCTATTATATAAGGTACATGATTAAAATTTTAACTTAACTTGCCAATATTTTTTAATTAGAAATTCACAGCCAATTCCTCCCCCCAACAGAAGGAAAACAAAAGTTATTTGGGATACACTTCACGTGAACAATGAGGCTTTGTTAGTATTTCAGAAGTAAAAAAGAGGCCTGACTTGTATTTATTAATATTTAAGGGTTCTTTCACATCACAAGAGCAGTCTAGAAGTTATTCTATAGAAATTGTGGGGTTTTTAATTTAATATTTGCTTGTAGCTGTACCACGTAGATTTGTTTATCAATGGTTTATGTAAGTTTTTTCTTAATACTGCTTAATGCCTTCAACAAACGTTTTTCCAATAGAGTCAAACAGAATAGAATATACTTGTAGATATATAGCAAAACATACTTGAGCATCTGTTCTAATTTCAAAATCAGGTTTTTTCAAAGCATTGAAAAAATGGCTTTTTGTTGTTGTCTTTAAAGTGTTACATACCAGTTCACTACAGATTGCCACATAATGCTTGTTTTTAAGTCTTATATGCAGGGTTTTGTAATGTAAACACACAATATACTAAACTTATATACAGTAGAAGTTCTAATGACTACACTTGAGTAATAAGTGGGTTTTTTGCCTGGATAATGCTGTAGAGGCTTCTGCCACCACAGCTTTGTCAAATATGGCATGTCCTTACAGTTGTGACTGACAGCTGACAGATATCTTTAGTCAAGTTGGTCAAGTCTTTTGTAGGTTTATCAGAGTAAATAATTTTCTGCTTTTTGTGGAAGCAGCATATCTGAAGTATTTGGTTTTTCAGATTGTTTTAATTCGGTGAAGAAATGTCAAGTGTTGTAAGACTAGGCATGTTCTACGGCAAGTCATTCAACACAGGAAACATATTTTAGAGCTAATGGTTGTTTTCTGTCTTTATATGGTAATTGATTTTATAAGCACTTCCAGAGAATACGAAATCCTGTGGTTTTGTAAGTATTAGATGTATTAGTATGTTAAAAATAACTTTGATGTAAAATATGGGCATTGCCTTATAATAGGACCAGGTTTCAGACAGTACCTTTCTTGGAGATAAGTGTTGAGACGTGATTGCCATGCACCAATGGTCGTTGCAGCACAATTCCTTCTATGGCTAGAAACAGTCCTTTCTGTGATCTAATGGGAATGTCAAGCCACTGAAGACATAGGCAGTCAAATGTCTGTCTGTCTTATAAATAGAGCTCTGAAATGTTTATTGTAAAAACAGGAAATACTTTTAAGAAGATAAATTTCATGGAATTTTATTTATTTAAAAGGGAAAATAATTACAAAAACTGAACTATCATTATTCATTCTTTAGAAGGATAAGTACTTTAGAAATGCATCATGGAGAACGACATTTTAAAAAGTAAATTTTCAACTTTAAGCAACAGAAAATACTGAGTACTAAGCTAGTTCTTCGAGGAGCGCTGAATTTTGTTAATTTCAGAATAGAGTGACTCAAGGGCATTTGTAAACATTAAATTTATTCAAATTTTATTTCAGAATTATCAGTGGGTGTTTTCAAGAGGAAATTTGGTTTTAAACTTTAGATTCCTTGACTTTAAACACATCTCAATTTTTTCTTTATACATCTTCCATTCCTCGCTAATAGCGTTGCACTTTTCTACAATTTTGGAAAATCCTGGAAATCTGATCCAGGAATCATCAAAGCCACGGAAGAACAAAAGAAAAAGGTAAAGCCATGAGCTATATGAAACTTGTTCTTCAGCAGCCTTCCACCAGTTGGTCAGAGTAGTTTGCTGTTCAGTACATGAAATTTCAGTAAATTGTTGTATAACAAAAGGTCTGAAATGTTGAAAAGTCTTGTCTAGTCTTGTCTTCCAGGTTTCTCTTTTTGCGTTTGGAATATATGTTCGAGTCTTACTGGTCCAAAGTTGCATTTTCGTCGTCTTGAGTAACAAAATAAAATTGTAACTTAAATTTTCAAGATAAAAAGTTTAAAAAGCAGTTGGGTGAAAATGAAAATGTGAAGTTTCAGAGTTTTGCCTTACTGAAACAAATAACCCATTATGGGGAAAGTGTTAGTTAATTTGATTTTATAAAAACTTTCCAGACTTTTAAGTGCCTCCAGTTTTCCTTACTTTTACATCTAAAAGTATTAGACTGACAAACATTTTTGAGGCTAAAACAACTAAAACCCCTGGCAATCTAGGGTGGGCTTTTGTTTTGGTATAAATGTTAGAGGAAAATATGGATGATCTAATGATGTCTTTCTAAGATGTTAAAACACTTTTATTAGCACTTCTGATTTCTATTAGGTGCATTGTTCTCAGCAGCCAAACTGAGCATTGAATATGCCAAAATTATACAAGCAGCAGAAGCATTTTGTTTGTTTCATTTTGGTTAAGTTTCGTAGAAGCTCACATCCTTGAGCTTTTGTGGAAACACCTTTGTGGATGGATCGACATCAGAGCACTTGGAATTATGGCCATATGTAGGAATGGAAATGTAATAGCCTTTGAAAGGATGGTTGCAATAGCTTAAATGGTTTTTGTATTCTCCAGTAGGTTATAACTGAGTTGTTAGTCAATGCGTGGATTTACTTTGCAAATTCCCTTTCTATTATTGCAAATTTGCCAACGTAAATTCCAGACTAAATTTTCTTCCTGCAACTGGACGAAATTAAATAGAATAGTCAGCAACTGCACTTTGGTTTGGATTCAGCAGATTGCACAAATAGGCAATTTATTTGATCTGCTTGCTTAAGTAGTTAAGTGTGGTTACAAAAGCCTGGCCGAACTGGATAGGAATTGTAAAATGCAACGTCTTCAGGCAGACGCATATGGCTATGAATGTTTTGGGTAGCTGCAATGTAAGAAGTCCAAATTGTAAAATGATCTATTACCAGGGGTATAAACCCACACTGGAGGGTGTGTGTCTTACCTTCATGCAGTGTAGTGCTGTCTCACATTTACATAATTTGTCTCCAGATGTTTAAAGTTGAGTTAGCCTTTAGGTTTGGAATAAGCAACCAAAAAAATTCTTTTAATTCCAGATGACCAAGTTAAGTATGTTTGGAAATGCATAGTAAGCAACAATTTCAGATGTTTATCGTTCTGATATGTCATGACCTTTCTTCTATGTTACAAAATAACCCAAGTCACTCTTAAAATAAGTAAATAAAAAAAAAAAAAATTTTCTAATAGTTCAAAAGCATAGAAAATAGACCCAAGGTTTACAAAGCACAGCAATGTGGCTCTAACTTGAGAACTCCTGGGTCTCTATGTTATAAGCTCTGAATTATATTTAAGTGATTTATCTGCTCTTGTTCAATTCTGTTCTCCTGAGCTTTGGGATCTTGCTTGTGGACAATACTGAACTCCAGTGTTGAGCATCACACCATGTACATTCCTTGGTGCATCCTTTCATTAGGCTGTAGTGTAGCGTATACTCCCACTGAAATCAGAGGAGCTATGGATGAAATTGTCCGAAAAGGTATCCTATGAAATTGTCTGAGGTATCAAAAGCAGCACCAGCAGCATTGAAATCATGGTAGATACATCTCGTTGAGTTTTTTACTTTTTGTTCCTCTGGTTTATTTACAAAAGTTAGTCTTGTGAGGGAGGCCCTTTAATTTTAAGTCCTGTAGTGGGAAATGTTAGAGCAGGGAGGGATGGCAGAGGGCGATGAGAAAGGGCTGTTGAGTGCTGCAGTTGGCGAGAGAGACATGGAAGGGCTTGTGAATGGCGGCGGGTGGTTGGAGGGGGCGTCGGAAGGGCTGCGGTGGTGGAGGCAAGAATACTGGGCCAATAGCAAATGGAAATACAACAAGCAAGGAGAAAAGAATAGTCCAACTTTTCAGGGCTTAGAAGTGTTAGAAAACCGTGAAGACTGTTCCGCGTTTACCTGAGATCAGCAGGGAAAGCATTAAGACACTGATTTACCCCTGGACTGGTGACTAGCTTTTACTGTTTACTTTGAGGAAAAGTTTCCATAAATTTTTCTAAACCAGTTATTAAGTGCAGTATTTGGAGGAAGACTTCTGCGGCTTTGGTTAAGATGCCCACCTTAGTGGTCATCATCTAATTAAGGTAGTTACGTTTATATTACTGTGATGAGAAAATAGGTGTAAGGACTATTTTATTGCTTCTGCAGTTAGAAACCACTTTGATGTGTATGACATACATGGTTTGAAAGGGAACAGATTAATCTATTTGCCATTAGGCTATTTATGCTGAGCGAGTTCCTTCTGGTTCAAGGAAAGATATACTGGAAAAAAATATTTTCATGATATTTTCCATATGTTGCCAATGTCATTTAAGGCTCACATGGCATGATTTCAGCTGCTGAATTTTAAAAATTGTTGGAAACCATTTAATGGAGTAATAGGTTCCTTCTATTCCAACAACGTAGTGGGTACTGAAGGAGTGTACAAAATAAAAAAGGAAATACATCATTTAGTGTGAATGTATAGGCATGCTTAACCAATACCTACTTCTGTGTATCACTTGACCCATAAGTATAGCATTATCTGTACGAGGAGGTTTGGTTTGCATTATTTCTTTTCTTTCTTGAAGCTTCAACATCTGAGGAAAGAGATGAATATAGATTTAAAGGTTTTGATGGGATACCTCTGGAAAGAAAGTCTGTTTTTTAGACTGGCTGATCCTGCTAGCTAGTTTTATTTATGTTCCTGTTTGGAAATTCAGCTGCATTAATTTTAATAAGTTTAACAACAGGTTAGTCAAACCGATGCTAATCACTGTGTAGATGTATCAAAATTAGTATAAACTAGAATTAATTTAGAAGTAAATGTGCATATTGTTCTAATAAAGTAGGTTTAAAATCAGTTTCAGCTGAATTTAAGTTGTTCCTGTGTGTAGAAAGTACCTGAGATGAATAGCATTCACAACCCTGGATCTGAAAAGAAGCTGTTACAATGGTTGTCAGCATTTGTTTATGTGCTAAATTCTAATTTCTTTCTTTTCTTTTCTCTTTTTTCTGCAGACGATAGTAGAACTTGCAGAGACAGGAAGTCTGGACCTCAGTATATTCTGCAGTACCTGCTTGGTAGTGTATTTTTTAATCAATTGCAGCACTGATTTTTTTTTTTTTTTTTTTTTTTAAATGCTAGGCCAAAATTAGGTGTTCCTATACTGAACACCGTTTTGGCCTTAATAATGCAGTTTCAAGGGAAGAGTTTATTTGTAATCCTTAATTGAAGCAGTGTTTTCAATAAATAATATATCTGTAACATATCTGTAGACAAAAACCCCTGCAACAATAAGAGGAAGAAAAAAATGATCACTATGGAAATAATTTGCCAGTGTCAAAATCCAAGTATCCAATATACCTACCAAGATGGTTGGTTGTACACCTAAAAAGTTATGAAAATCACAGGTGACATTCCACCACCTCTGTAACTCACAGTAAAATTACATGATGCTTCTAGTAAAAAATTTCTTTCAAAAATCAAGTGTATTTCTCAATTTGGCAGTAATTGGGATGGGAGGGAAATCTTAATTTTTATAAAGCTTGCCAAATTGCAAGCAAATACTTTTCTTGGACTAGTAGTTTTACCACAGAAAATTTAAAAGGAAATAACTGCTTAAGGGGAAAAAAAAAAGATAACCATAGTAAATGTAATGCGTTTCTTTTTTAGGAAGTTAACTAGTAAATATAAAATTATCAGGTTTATCAGTGTTACACTATAATGCTCTGACCTATGTAGAACACGAATGATGTTAATATTCCCAAAATTTAATCTGGAAAATTATGTGCAGATGTGGCACCTTAAAAATTATGTGTATATGCATATATATCTCGGAACAGTTTAATAGCAGTTCTTTTTTTTTATTGCCATTTTATATTTCTTTCAAAACAAACTTTTAAAAGAAATTGTTGGGGGTAATTTAGCATTTTAAGTCCCACTGAGTTCCACTTGTTGCGTGTATTCTTGTCTTTAGAAAATAAGCTGGAAGAGTTTATGTTAGAGCTCAGTTATGAATGTTACTGACAGAATTATGGAACTCATTCTCTGTTTTCATTGTTAAAAAGCTGAAATGAAACTGGTTGCTATACAAAGCTCAATAGCTAGAGGTGATGGGAGAACTTTGTATGGAAAAAAATCCTTTATATAACAAAAATAGTGTGAAAGTGATTTCGATGTGGTTGTATAGAAGTTTGTATTAAACAGTGTATAGATGAAGCTTAATAGCTAAAATTGCTTCAAAAATTAGGATCAAGTTTGAAGTTCTCTAAGGGGTTAACAATAGCAAAATCAATTAAATGTAAATTGAGGGGTATTTTTCTATTTATAATATGTCAGGGGTTTTTGCTATTCTAAATAAATGTTAATAACCGTTACAGATACGGAAGCCGGTGAGGTCCAAGCACTGTGGTGTATGCAATCGGTGTATAGCGAAGTTTGATCACCACTGCCCGTGGGTGGGTAACTGTGTAGGTGAGTCATTTACTAAAATACCATGTTGTCTTAACAGATAAAGAAGGGAAAAGCTTCTGAAGCTGACCCTGGGTATTTTGCAGGGTTTTTTCTGTTCTCATTTCATGGTGAAAGTGACTTGGCTTCTGCCAAAGTCTGAGAAAAACTGTTAAGGACTTTTGGTAGAAGGAAAAACATTTTCGGTATTGAGCTTAATTTTTTTTCTACATGTGATTCTCTGCATTATTCTCACTTGTATTGTCTATTATATACCCATCCTCAAAATTGTTCTGTGTCTAATTCAGTTTCATATATATGTGTATATATATTTATTAACATAAACTCTAGTAACTAAAAGATGCAAAGCTTAACTCCTTTTTAAAGTCTGCAGAAAAGGCATGTACCAATTCCACTACTGACTGTTTTCCTTTACATAAGACAAAAATTTTCATCTTTACCAATAATTTTTGGTAATACAATGGGAAATTACACGATTCAAAAATGTCATGATTATAGCAGTTAGATACAGAATGACTTCCTCTTGAGGTATTCTCCTCTTTTTGACCCCCCAGCTAGTCATTTATTCTCCCCAGTGATGATGAAAGGAACAGATATAGAACAGGAGTAAAGTCTCTAAATGCCACTATTCCCTGTCATACATTTTGAGAAACTTATTTGAAAGCCATTATTATGCAGGGAGCACTGAAAGCTTCACAGCTAGGAAAGGAGTGCAGCTTGCTTCACTGGTTTGTTTTTTTTAGGACACAAGCAGAGGTAACCTTAATCTTGGGGAGCGGTTAGGACCTGGATTCATTGACAGCTGGCAGTCAATAAATGCTTCATTGTACTCCTTCCAAATATATATAATAACAGATAGTCGCAGTAGTTTGGTCTAATGATCAAGAGTAGTAAAATAGTGAATGCTGGTATTTGAGTTTTAATAGAACATCACTGAAGTCTCACTGAGGTGGACTTAAATCAGTCCATTCTATTTTATATTTCCTACTGATGTTACTACCCAAGCCACTTTTGATTTATATTTTAGATGTTTTACAGTGAACAACTAAGACATTTTCAATTACAACAGGTGGGGGGGCATGGGCTCAGGTTTTGGAGTGTGTTTAGTGACAGTTTGTTTTGCAAGAGTGCTGAGGAGTACTTGTCCATGGGACAGAAAGAATCCAGTATTTTAATCGGTAACTGGAAAAGCATAAAAAACAAATGGAGGAGGAAAGACCTTAGTTTGTGTGTAATAAGAGAGCATGTGAGTAATGGGATTAAGTTAGGTGAAGGAAATGTTTTTTAAAGAACAATGGTGATGGAAAAGCAGAATCCTCCTGCTGGTGGTGGTGGTCTTGTACAGACTGGGATAACTGGAGGTAAAAGTGAACATCAGGATGCTTGAAAGTATGCTGGGAAAAAAGCACTAGAAATCACACTATGGGAACAGCCCGGAACTGGAGGGAGTGATGGTCTCAATGGCCTTATATGGCTTCTCTGTCTCTCAGATTGGTACGTGGTGCCTGAGCACAGGATTACAAAACAGAACCCGTTCTTAAAACAGCATTCGTGGTGTGTTTGCCAAAAAGGGAAACATGAATCACGCCTTTCTGGAAAGGTGGAATTTGGAAATGTTTTATGTAGGCTTCCTTTGAATGTGTTAGGAGGATAAGGATTTTACTAAAGATAGGACTGAGAAATTTTGTAAGAGCGTGTACAGACACTCCAAAATAAAACCTTCGATGATAAAACGTGGTGCAAAAAGAGATTGAGAGAATATTTTTACCATTTTGAAGAGGCTGACAAAAAGTGCAGACTATTTGGAAAATAAATAAATTGGCAATAGGGGCAAATTATTTTCATCATACCTGCAAAATTTTAGTTAAAATTCCAGTGAGTGAGTCTCTAAAGGTAATTATGCTTATCTTTTTAATGGAGTATCAAAATAGCATTATGTTTTTTACAGTTGGTTGGTTGAAAATTAATAATAACAGGTTTTATGAAACTTGTAGTTACTTTTCAAAATCAAACTGCAGACTTGCAAAAGAAATTTAGTTTTCAAGTAATAGCATGAACGGAGCTAGAGCCAAATTTTAAACCGTTATGTCACATGGATCATGATGACATTGTACTGAATTATTGTTCTGATAGCAGTGACTCAGAAGGTAGGTCTTGTGTATATGAGAAATTATTTTATGGTTTAGAATAATGATCACTTTTTTCCCCCCAGTTAAAGATTCTTCTCCAAGGAGCTAAAAGTAGGAAAAATTAAGAAATGAACAAACAGTCTAAATCATGTGATATAACTCCATGTTATTCCTTATGTATAATATAAGCACAACCATATAAAAGAAATAAGCGACAATTCTTGCAGTGTTGTTTTAACTGTGGAAGATAACTGACTGTGTTCCTGCCAGTCCAGGGTGAAACTGTAGAAATAGCGCTGTGTTTTGCCCAGTCTTATTTAAGATATAGAAGAAAGGCAGTTTCTCAACTTCCTTTTTCCAAAGTCTTTTTTTTTTTTTTTCTAACTGTGACCAAGATTGTACCTGTGTCATTTATAGTTTCAAGTGCTACCCATATGTTTTTTACTTAAATACAGACAGATTTCCTGTTAAGCAGAATTTGGTTTAGTATCATTGAAGATTCTGCTGAAAGAAGCATCTCATCAGATGCCTTTCAGACGGACCTCTAGGTCACCATTTAACTTCCATTTTTTAAACAAATGTATTTTATAAAACTTACCAATTCTGAAATTTAGAATGCAAATGAAAGTGATACCTTAGGGACATTACCAACACTGGTTTTTTATATGCTCTTAGGTGATTGAAGGCAATGTTACAACCTATTTTATGTCCGAAGGAACATGTTTGATTTTCAAGGAAATGTCTTGTGTTTAGTCTAGCTTGTGTTATATGTGTATTTTTCCTCATCACTTACTTATATAGTTTCCAGTTCACTTGCTAAAGGCACTTGATTATTTTCTGCCTCCAGAGGATGCTCTTGTGTTAGCAGGCAAAACATTTGACATAATGAAGAAGTAAATGCTGTGCTGGTAGATGATGACAGCCAAATCTTTTGTAGCCCATTATCATCTCTGTGGGTTTAGTTTACAGCCTAGAGCTGTTGGAAGGTTGCAACAATGGACATACTTTACAAACAGAAGAAAGGCCAAGAACTTCAGAATTATTATGTACTTGCATAAGAGGCATCTTTTTAGCTCAATTAATATTAAAAATAGATCAGTCTTTTAGTAACTGAATTTTCGTGCATTTAAATTCTGTCTTAAGCAGAATGGGTTTTATCCCATTCATTACTTTAACCAGGTTGTTAGTCCTTGTCTGTTCAGTTACATGTATTTGTTTTACAAGTTCTAGTAGATATTTTATTTTTAGCTAGCTTCATCAAGCAGGTTTGCAACTAAGTTGTGAGTTAGCTTATTATCAAGGGAGGTTGTATATTTATACATATTTCTGTTTCTTTTAAGAATGTGAACTCTGCAGTCTGACGATTTTTTTAATGGAATTTGAAAAATATTTATTGATGTGTAATTCCTGGCTGTTCAGGGCTCTGCAACAGCTGTCACCAACATTGTTCTAAATATTGTCTATCAATTTTATTAGGTCATGAATGCTGTTACAAATGAAATGCATTCGTGTGAATTGCAGTTGTAATGTGGCAGAAATTGAAGAAAATAAAACATTGCTTTGAGAAGGAAAAAAAAAATCATAGTAAACCAGCTAATTTCACTGTCTTGAAGTTTTATTGGCTTAATATTGGAGAGTAATGTTTCTGTATACAATAATAAGCAATACTTCTAAGCAAGCAATTAAACTTTCTGGTGTAGTGTTGTCATCTGAAAGTGTAGTAATTTGATCCCTGTTGTTGTGCAACTTTAGGAGCAGGAAACCATCGCTATTTTATGGGATACCTGTTCTTCCTGCTCTTTATGATCTGCTGGATGATTTATGGATGTATCTCTTGTGAGTAAATGTGTGGGTTTGGCTTTTTTTAATTGCCTGTAAATACTTTGTTTATCTCCTGGTATGGAATTTTACACATTTCTGCCTTATCTGAGTTTTAGATATTTTTAATCTGGAATTGAACTGAATATTATTAATTGACTATATTGGGTATTCTAGTTAGAAGATTATGGTTTTTCTTGCCCTAGATTTTTTTTTTTTTTTTATCACAGCCAAGTATGTGCATATGTCATGTATTCAAGGAGTTGGGAAAGGAAGAGAGAGCAAGTAAAACTGCTTTAGCACACTTTCATTTTCTTATTTAATTTAATACATTCTAATGTGGACGTTATGTTGATGTATAGTAAACATCTTAAATCTTCTGTATGGTTTTTGACACTGTTTTTTCTCTAGATTGGGGTTTCCACTGTGAGACAAGTTATGCAAAGGATGGATTTTGGACCTATATTACACAGATTGCTACCTGTTCTCCATGGATGTTTTGGATGTTTCTGAACAGTGTTTTTCACTTCATGTGGGTGGCTGTGTTACTCATGTGTCAGATGTATCAGGTATGGAAGAGCATTTCATTTGTAATGCTGAGTCTTGGGAGTGACATGAGAATATCAAATAGTTCCGTCATTTAAATTTTAATGTTCATTATGCAGTGCTTTGTCTCTCAGCCGCGCTGGAGGAGGCAGGCATCTGTTGTCTCTGGATATTAGGCATCATTCACTTCTCATTCACTTGTGCTTTTATTTTTTTTGCAAGAGGTTAAAATACCTACTTCCTGCTATCCATTCTCAGAATGGCAAAACCACAAAACAGACCAGGGAAAGGCAATAAAGACTAATAGAGGATAAGATCTATGGGTCGAACTTGGAATAATGCACTATGTCATTAGCAGAAAGAGGGTGGTAGCTTCAAAGGGAATGCAATAATTTTTTACACTGCTTCAGTGTGATTTGAGATCACATTACTGTACTGTAATCTGACCAAACCCAAGTTTTTCTTTATCATTTTTAAGGAAAGACAAGTCATACTGAAAACCTTTAAGTATGACTTGAAAGTCTTTCAATATGACTTGTCATTAAAGAACCGTGGAACTTACCGATTTAATCTTTCCAGAGATCCTGGAAATAAAAATAATCTCTAAGGCTTAGGTAAAACTTTTCAGGAAATTTAAGTTTTGTCCTCCTTTCTCTACAATATTCATTTACAGCCTATATCAATTTCAAAATCTTTTGTGTGTGAGCAAGAGCCATTCAGTCTTACAGAGGTCTTTACTGCCTAAGAAAAATGAGCAGAGGTAACTACTTGTTTTTCAGGTGGCTTTCAAAGTGGTCTAACCCACCAGACTTCTAGCACAATAAGCATGTGACTTTCTGGAGAGCCTTCCATCATACTTATATCATGATCCATTAAGTTCCCCATTGAGGATTCCTATTAATGCGATCTGTGTATAGATGAATCTTTGAATTATGCCACTTGGAAAAATACGTCTCATAGTATTTTGTATCATTAGTGTAATTAAGCAAAATAATTCTAGCATTTGACTTCTTTAATAATCCTGGAAAAATGACAACTGAACACACAGTCGTATTACTAAGTTTCCTAAGAGTTTTACGCATTGAAAACTTAGGATTGTTCTTGGCAAATCTCTTTGGAGTTTGCCATGATGATGAAATTGATAAAGATACTCTCTCAATTGCTTCTTTTGGTTTGCAACTGCATAGCCCCTACTCTTGCTGCTTTTTTTTTTTTTTTTTCTCCATCATAAAGTTTGGACTTGTCCTTCTTAATGAACTGGCCAGAGTTATTGTCAAAACACTACCTACTATCTTAGAAAAATAATTTAAAGCCTTTACTTCCTACTACAAAAATTGGCCATTGAGAGCCCATTTGTATACATAGCTGTGAAACTTCACTGGGTTTCTTGGAGGCAAAGAAAATACTTGAGATATTAAGCACATCCAAGTGGGGCAAGTCAGCCCAAACTTACCTTTTTTAATGTTCTTGCTTTAGTAACATGCAGCAGAGTTGACTTTTTAGATTTCACTAAGAATTACAAGATTTTATCTTCCTGTAGTATAAGGCTGCTAAGGGAGCTCTCATTTTTGTTTCTGATTACATCACATTACAGTAAACTCCAGTTTTACATAAGATACCCTTTTAGGCTAATGTAGTTGGAAAGCTTTTACAGAAAATTGTAGCCTTTGGGCCAAATGATTCTGTAAAAAGGAAAAAACATGAGCAACATCAACCGAAAAAAACCCTTTTTTCTGGTCAGCTTTTTGTCTTGCAGACAGAAAAGTTATGTTATTGCAGCAAATTTATAAATGAGGGAAAAAATATGTTACTGGAGCTATAAACAGAATGTCAGGAGGGGAAGAAAGTAATTCAAATGCTGTGTAAAGTAACTCCTGAATCTGTTATTTACAGTACACTTCAGCTGACAATGTAGTAAAGGCATCTCTTTCTTATGAACTAAGTTGTCACGGTTTATTCAGTGATCATGATTTATTTCTGATCATTTTCAAAATTAAACCTTTTGCCCAATCTGGTACAGCTGTTGTATGGTGTTTTGTGTTGGGACGTGCTAATTTCCCAGACAAAAATTCTTTCTTCAAAAGAAGGAATATAAAACAGTAAATTTGGTCCTCTTTTTTTTTTGGTCTGGCTCGTGCAGGGCTTGTTTGCATGTTTTTACATGAGCTAAATGGCTTACTCTTTTTCTGTCTTCAGATATCTTGCTTGGGTATCACGACAAATGAAAGAATGAATGCAAGAAGATACAAGCACTTTAAAGTTACAACCACATCTATTGAAAGCCCATTCAAGTAAGTTTTAAAATGTAAACATATTTCTGTTTGTGTAGCCTTGCATATGTTTGAATTGTGCAGCTTGTTGAAACAGAACATAGCGAAATACTTTTAGAGTATTTTCACTACTTGGAATGCTGAATCTGTCAGCTATTTTTACAGTAACACATTTTGTCCAGTTAAAGGAAGTGATAAACGTTTTGTAGTGACTCTAGACAGGGATGCTTAAACACAGAAAAGAATGCTTTCCAGCAGTGGTCATATTTTGCTGTAGAGTTTATGGGGAATTAAATATCCTCTTTATAAATCAGATGCCCAAACCAGAGTTAGTTGCTTATCGCATGGTGCTGATGTTGACCTGGATCTTCACTTCTACACCAGGCACTTTCTCCCGATTGGTATTTAATGTGCTGTTCAGTTTGCTCTGTGCAGTAGCTCCCCTTGCTCTCTTTTTACTGTGAGAAAAGAGGCAGCACGTCCCGCTCAGGAGGAAGAGCATGGACAAAGCTGTTTGTGGGGAAGGGAGCAGGATGTCCCAGGAACTGAAGTGGGTGTTGCAGTATGTGAAGTGGGTGGTATCAGTATGTAAAGGGTAGGTCGGGATTCTGGTTTCTGTAGTGATGAGGCTGCAAGCTGAAAGAGGAGGGCTCGGGGATGTAATAGCACTGGAATGGGAATACGGTGGCATGGAGCAGCTTGTGGAGCCAAAGCAAGAAACAAATGAAGACGTGAGGCTGGTATGTTGGTGGGTTGAGGGCGTCTTACAAAAGGAGAAGCGGAAGGACAGAAGCATGTCTCATCCGTCCTGCTGCGAATGCCGTGTCTCCTGTGGGAGCTGCTGCTCTTTCAGGTGACACCCAGGGGAACAGGAGATAGGAGTTATTGTTGCAGTTTGATTTTTGTGCTAGAAGAGAAGTATGCGTGATCTTTTTTTAATGTCTCTCCATACAAAACTTCTAGTGAGATGCAGACAAACATCTCTGTATGGTTGCAGTCTTCCTACAGATTAGAGTTGCAACAAACCCAGATAATTATTTTGCCTGAAGAGCACAGGGTGGTGCACAGGATAGGGAAAAAACTACTGGTTTTATCCCTGAATTAATGACACGTTCACAAACCATTTTCACTGAAACAGCTGCTATTATAAAAATGATTCCTGAAAATAACACCAGATATCGAAAATAACTGACTTGACATCACCTGTCAGATGAAGCATTGACATCAAGTACTTGTCATCTCCTTGTTGCTTAGACCTGCTCTTGCATATATCATAACATAAGCTTCTCTTCCAGAAAACCGTGATCTATTCAGCCCATGTGTAATTAAGTTTAAAAAACCCCAGCTTGTTGGAATTTTGATGTAGGTATCTTAAATATTTCACAATTAATTGATTCAGCAGCAGAAAGCACTTGAATAGTTAATTCAGATAATGCTTTCTTAACTTTGTGTTGTCTAGGGACTTAATTGATCTTAGACCTGCAGCTGGTGAACAAGTATGTATGACAGAAATAGATGTTACTAAAAATGTAAATTATTCCAGGAAGACATTCACTTCATGATGTTTTGTCTTGCATCCATCTGTACAATGCAAGTTTCCTCTTAGAAAGGGATCTGAATTACCATGCTATGCTACATGATGGGGCACTGCCAATAACATGTTACATTTCTCCATACAGTTCTGGTAGATAGTGGAAGAAAGTTAGTGTCTTGCTTGTGTCCATGGATCAAACATTCACCAGTCTGGTGACTACTACTTCTTTCAGAACTTGCTCGTCAGCAAGCACTAGGACAATTCTTAACTGCATTGGTTTTCTACAGTTAGGAACTTAAAGGGTGAAGAATCCAATTTGTAGGTAGGCAAAAAATGTGGTACTTTGTTAGATGAGCTATGATATTGCTTACTAACGTGTGTGTTTGTTTTGCTTTTAGCCACGGATGCATAAGGAACATTATAGACTTCTTTGAATTCAGATGCTGTGGTCTTTTTCGGCCTGTTATCGTGGACTGGACAAGGCAGTATACAATAGAATATGACCAAACTTCAGGATCAGGCTACCAGCTAGTGTAGCACCACCTTCATCCTGTGAGCATATCATATCTGAGTGGTGCCTGAAAAATTTTCTCTCTCTCTCTCGAATCCGCATCCCTGAAGAGTAGCATGCTATGTGTAGGGCTGATGATGAATCATAAGGTACCTTCTCTTCATCAGAATTTTATTAACAAAAGTAAAAATGGACAGAATAAACTGCCAAACCCGATAAGGAAGAGGAGGAAGATCAAAAAGGGATTTTAACAGTTCTTAACGTGAGAATTATTCGCGACAGCATATTCACAGTATTTGTTGTTGGGTTTTTTATTTACGGTCTTTCACAATGGAGCATGAGATTATTGAAGTATTGACATAAGTAGTTACATTGTGCTGAGCAGAAAAATTTATTTCCCAATATGAAGAATTCCACTGAAACAAGAATCTAGAATATAAAACTAAATTTCATGATGCAAAGTTCACTGATCGCTATGTTGTAGTTCCTGTAATGTGATTTTTTAATACAGATTTTCTGTAGTATTATGTGCATTGAAAAATGTGCTTTTCAGTACTGTTATAAACATCATGTGGTGGGAATCCCCTGTAACGTGTTAAGTTATAGCAATAGGGCATGTCGGATAATGTTGAGAAAAAAATACGTTGCCCACGTTTTTTGGTGATTGTTTTTGCCACCAGTTAGTGGTACAACTAAATACTTGTAATAACCCTCTTCTGAGATTATGTAGTCTGAAATTACGCAAATAAGGAAAGCTCTTCTGTCAAAGTTCAAGCCCTGCTTAAATGCATGATAGGCCTGTAAAACTAGATTACAGTATATAATGTTTGGGGAAAAAAAGTTGAAAAAATTCATTATCTTTGAAGTAATTGTATAAGCAACTTACAAACTAGCAACGTTTTAACATTAGGTTTGGTCCTCATACAGTACAGTGTAGTGTAATTGGAGACATGTTGGAAGAGAAATTGCATGGGGGAAACCACAGATGTGAAAGCAAAAATCTCAATTATAAAAAGACAAGATAGTTTTAAATTGAATGCAACCGCAGAAGAACCCAAAGTTGTCTGAAATGCTTATTTTGTTTGGATGTAAAATAATGGAAACCAAACTTGAAAAAAAAAAAAAAAGAAAAAAAATTTAAAAATCCCCATAACAGCATGCGCACACAGAAAATGTAACGCAGCGTTCTGAAGAAGATGGTGTATTGGCACATGAAAATCACTCTTAATTTCTGGTTTTGAGTTCTCATGCTTACAGATATGTTTGGAAGGTAAGGAATGATCTGAAATTGCATTCCAAAGGGGCTTTTCTTGAATGTGATGCACTGATTTTTGTTATGGTGTTTTCATATACTCATAGTGAATTGTTCACTGCTTCCTTAACTATTGTTTACAGAGAGACTGAGAATCAGGTTAGTTCTCTTCTAAGTGCTGTAGCAACCCAGTGGTTCGAGAAACCTGTGAGGGGAGTTTGGGGAGGGACCTGAAAGCAGATGTCTGAGACCAGTGTAAAGAATGTGTATCTGTATATAAATAATTTATCAAATAGTTTTCTCTCTGTGAGTGTGTGTTTAGTGTATTTAAAGCTGCTCATTTTCATTTTATTCAACCAAAAAAAGTGTAGGAAGATATCTAATGAGCTTTTAGTGATGTTCAATATTGCTGTTAATAGGCATTATGCCCTGCAAATTCACTGCATGTTTGATGCTTGGCAAAATTAGCGTTTTCTGTAATATGCAGATTACAGGTAATAAAGCAATCTAGTGGTATTCCCGGCCCTTGCCTTAGTAAGAGGAGCAGTGAAACTGTAAATAGTTGATGTTCAGTATTTGCAAGTAAACATTTTTTCTGTAGTTGTTCATTGATCTCAAGACACACAGTTTGCAAGTACCAGATATCAGGATTTACAGAAGTGCAGCATTAGAGTACTTGAATGTTTAATACTGGAAGAATCAACATCGTCTTGGACACAGTTTTAATGGGAGAGGTTTGGGTGTAGGGGTGACACCTACAAAAGAAGCAAAAGAAGCTTTTGCTATTTTTGTCAGACAAAATTTGTAATCCTAACGAAGACACATTATATTTCAGTGAAAACAGTTGATATCAGTTATTCATATTTTTTTTCTAATCAGAAAAAAGCTTGAAGACTTTACAATATTTTTATTTTAATCACCAGTAGTGTTCTGCATATTTGTTTGTTTTGGTTTGCGTTTTTGGGGTTTTTTTCCACATTGGGGGTCGGTTGACTTGAAGAATTTCAATCCACTTTATTAAATATCGCCTACCACCAGAAGAGCAGTTCAGTATGTGATACAAGTTTTGGGTTTAGTTGCCCAGTAGCATTAACTGCCATGAATTGTGTCATGCAGTCCATGCCAAAAACATCTGCAAAAGAAGAGGTGATCTTTGGTAGTACATAGCGAGTTCTGCACTATTTACTTGTTAATAGCTCTCTGGTGACAGTTTTGTTGAGACCTGCAGAATTTGAGCGATAGTAGGTAGTTGTGAAAATTAGCTTGCATATATGGATTTGGGATGTATGAAGTTTCCAGTGCAAAATGTAACTTGTCTTGAGTAACACTGAATTGTTTGATGTGAAATCATAAAATCAAGCAGGGGGGAGCCAACTATGCAGCATTTTTCTGTCAAGTTATCAAACTTTAAATTCACTTGTTGAACCAAAACTGCATTGCTTCTGAAACTTAACAAAGCTGATCCAGACCAACAGCAGATCAGACCAACTTAATCTGACATAGGTAGAATAAATGGGAATTTTGTCTTGGCCCTAAACATGTGCTGTTTCTTTGCAGGTTTCTGTATTCTTTGATGTCCACCAGATTTTTTTCAATTAATGTGTAAAACAGCATCACTACATTTTAAGCTATGGATTTTTTTGTATATTCTTTATTTATAACTGTGCCAAGTATTATTTTAATACTGTTGAGATCTTGATGTATTACATTGTGAACAAAAGAAATCTGTAAAATGTTTAATAAATTAGCTCTCCTTACATAAATTAAATCTGTTAAATTTTGTAAGTTATTAATCAAATAAATATTGACTCTTAGATGCAGTGTTTGTCTTGACTTGGGATGTGATTTCACAGTGTTATTTCTGTCCCAATTTCAGAAGCGGTACCATGAGAAGGTAGCTGCTATCGTGTACCTTATTTTAGTAAGGTCTTTCCAGAAAGATTTATGGATGTCTTAAAGATAGCACACACCCAGTTCTGTGCTGATGTGAAATCCTGTGAACTACTACATTGAGTTTTGGTAAAGTACACCTTTGTACTACCAATTAGAGTTAGAATTACTCCTTTCTTTTGAGCGAAGCATGCTGGCAAGGTAACATTTCTTAACGGAAAATTTCTTCTAGAAAACATTTCAGGTGGCCAAGTGTACATATTGAACGACATCTGAGATATTCTGAGCGTAAAGACGACATCCACATAGGGCTAGGAGGTGTGACCAAGATGTGTCATACCTTCTAGGTGGCACTGGCAGGAGACGGAATACCTTGACTCTTCTGGTCCATGCTAAAGGTTAGATTTAAGATAGAAACAAGGTAACCATCCAAGTTAAAAATTAATCAGGATATTTATAACCAGCAATACGTATTAAAGTGTAAGGCCAGGACTTAAGAGCACAACTCATGGGGATAAAAAAGTCTCTGTTTTCTGCTGGCTGTGGGTTCGGTGTTGACGTTGAGAACTGTTGGTGCTGTCCTCCCCTTCCCCCAGCAATGGTTCGGGAGAGGCTGGGCCCAGGCTCGCCTCTGCTGACCACCCTTTGACTTGTCTGGTGAAGATCAGGGAAGGTACTGGCTTTTTTAAAAAAGGCAGACATTCTGTGCTGAAGATCTCCGTCAGAGACCTGCAGTGCTCTTGGGAGGTATGAGTGGGTTCCTGATGAATTGAAAGCTGGTTACTGGGTTTGTGTTATTTGGGAAGGAGCCTGCCCTCTGTGCCCTCATTATGGCTTGATTAGGGTTCACTCCCTCGCACCTCCCATGAGCTGCCTGTAAGTCACAATTGGATTTTTTTGCTGTGAAAGCAATGTCTGCTTGTGAACGCTTGCATTTGGATTTTATCCACTTTAGGCTACTGAATGGAGATCAGTAAAAATTGCACCTACTAATTCCAGGTTGAGTTTATTTGCAGTATCCTGCAAATTTAGTGCTGTATCTTACAAACTTAGTGCCATATTCACATTGCCTCCAATCCTACAGGCTACTTAGATCTCCAGATCATGAAGTCATAGTACTTTTGAGAACTGATCTCTCCTGGAATTAGGGCTTCAAACTGAGACTAACTCAAAGCATTCCTCTGGGCTGGGCTGAGGTTTTATTCATCAGTGCTTTGCTGCAGCTGAAAAGTTGACAGTAACCAACTGAAAGCACTTCAGTGTGGGGTATTCATTTCTTTTGACAGGTATATTGTCTTTATGTTTACAAGTTTTCTTTTTTCCCTTCATTTCTTTGTTTTTCTGTTGTTAAATAAGTTGTTGGGATGTAGAGCTGTGTGGAGCTGTGAGTTATTGCTCTGACTCCCTCAGGAAATGAAAGGAAAGCCCTTGATTTTTAGCAGTTTAAATCACTTCTAGAGTTCATTTTCCTAAGAATTGAAAGCTCTTTTTTTTTCTTTTCTTTTTTTTTTAATAGGTAAATGAACAATGTGTTAAGTGCCTGTTTTTGTCAGCATAAATTTCACCTGCCAGCTCTTCTGGTGTGGTGGGTTTAGATCTGCTACAGTAGCTACATCAGCTACATCAGCTAGCGGGGAGCGGTTTCATCTGCTCAGTAGTATGTCAAGAGCATTATTTTGGTTTCTGTCTATTGAACAGTTACAATGCCAAGTGGCAAATGCCTTTCCTGAGGAGAGGAAGCACTTCCATCAGGTAACAAGGCTACGGAAAGGAGATGTTGTCTTCATGTCCTCAGCTGCTGGGGCCTGGATACTGCTTCGACATTAGAGCTGTCCTTGCTTGCGTTGGAAGAGTCAGAGGGGATCAACCCTTCCTGCACAACTGTCAAGTTGGCAAAGGAGAAAAGTGGGGGGTTTATGTCTTTATTTTTTTTAGGAGAAAAATATTAGGATCATCAGTATGAGTAGCAGGACCAAAGGTTTCTGCCCAGGTTTCCTAGGCTGTGCCATTGCTTTCAGTCTCACTCCCACCTGAAATGTGTGCTGCTTCAGCCTTACTGTTGTCTTTTTCAGTTGTAATCTTTCTGTGAACCGTACAAGCTCTTGGCTCACATTTTGAGCTGGTTGTCTGTTCTTCCTCGTATCCAGATTGTTCCTTTGTAACCCGTACAAAATGCTCTTTGTGTATTACTTTGACTAGCATGCATTTTTCTAATTAGGCTTTTGGCTTGCACTGCTTCACTGCCTCAGACTGCAGTCATAGATCTTGCTTGAAACTCTGCCTTAGACTGTGCTGACACACTTGCTTACCATTTTATTGCAGCATTCCCAGTCTTGAATGTGTCTCCATAAATGCACTCCGTGAAGGTTTTTTTCCCCCCAGAAGTATCAGCCTGCTTCCCAAAGCAGACAGTTTCAGACCTCCTCTTTTAATTACCTTCCGTTGGGCACAGTGAAAGTTGAAACCGAACTTCCCCTTCCACCCCAGACCACCCTCAAGAAACTTAGGCCTAGGTTTAAAAAAAAAATAAAAAATTTGCTAAGCTGCTCATAGTAAATGCTGGTTAGTTGCAGAAATATAAGGCAAGTTCCCTTAAAGTGGGTGATTTTTGCATAACTGTTTTAGGCTTAAGTACCTCTGTCTCACATAAGGCTGTGGTGGTGGGCTGGTCCTGGGTCTCATGTTGAGGTGACAACTCCCATTTGCTTTGGAAGAAGTGCAATTGCAGGTGCTAGTAATTGTCTCCTAATTGTAGACCTTTAGTAGCAGCAGTTCCTGAAGAGTTACAGCAGCAGACTTAAGGCCCCTAACTCTTATGGCTTTCACCCCACTGGTAGATCTATGCTGCATGTGATGTGTTTAATCGCCATTACTCCTTGCCCATCAACTTGAGTTCAGGTCATGTTCTCTACCAGAGTGTTTGAAGACAGAATTTTATTCTGCTCTCATTGCACTGCAGCTGCCTTCTCAGATGCTGGCCTCAAACGCCTGAAACCCTCCACCATCTTCAGGCACCTAAAGGTCCTAGCACTACCACAAAAAGCTCCTCTTAAACCTGAGTTTGGTGTGGTTGATAGTCCAGAGCTTGGTCAACTGCTGGGTAGGGATGGTATTACTGTGCAGAAGGTGTACTCTACCAAAACGGCTGCAGATTAAGGCCTGTGCATTGCACCCCCTCAACACCACAGCAGGTATAATCCCACAAACTATTACAGTTTAAAAAAGGGTTGTTTCCCAGTCACTAGAGCCTCTAGGGCAGAGGCAGCTGGCCGTTTAGGCACACAGCTACTCCTCCCCTGGCACTGCACAGAGTGGTAGATTAAGATTTACTACTTCTGTGCAGCGAGCAGCTAGTTGCCTTGCACACACATATCATGGTGTGATGCTGGAGTACAGTCGTTCACCTCTGAAGGCCGTGTCCAGCTTTTAATCACACTTGGTCTGCACCAAGTCTATAGCATCATCTCACCAACCCTGAATTACCCCAACACCCCTCCCCTTACTTTGATTGCTGACAAAGTACATAACACTTGGCTTTAGGATATATCAACAAGCAAAAGTTTATTGAGTTGATACTCAGTATTAAAAGTGTTACAGTATGATACACAAAGCAAGGAAAAAGCAGTGCTTTTTGTTTTTCAAAAGAGAAAAAGAAAAAAAAATCATCTGCTGAACGTATGCCCAAGCACTACAGTAACTAGTGTCTGTTTCACAGTAGTTAGTAACATTTAGGAAACTCTCCCGGTTCTTGTAGCAGGATCTCAGCAGAGCCGTAAGGGGGTTTGAGCCACCCCCCCCCTCACTGGGCATGAACGAGGGCACCTGCTCCCTGGCCGTACCCAAATCCTTTGGGGCCAAAGTTCTTTGCGTAACAGCCTGCAAGAAAGACGAACACGTAGGAAGTAGCTGAGGCTTCTGGCTCGTTACTCGAGAAGAGCAGTGTCTAGGCTAAGCCCCTCAGCCCCTTCCCCTTAGTCACCAGCACCCACCCCCCCCCAAAGCAATGCTTAAAACCATTTTGTTCAGCTGCGAACTGCCACGACTGAACTCAATAGCCGTGGCTGGTCCATCCGTGCAGCTCCCAACCTACTCTGAAAGCAATTCCTACGCTGGTTCTGCGGCCGGCTATCTGCTAAGACGTGCTGTCATCAAACCGCCGGGCGGCTCAAGTTCCGATCCGTGACAGCACGCGAGGCCTCGGGGCAGGATGCTCGCTAGCTTGTTTCCTTACTCTGGTCTGCTCTCCGACCCAGGCAGAGGGCACAGGCTGCTGCTGCGTTTCTCAGTATGTAATATTTCATTTCTCACCTCTATTCCCATGACTTACAGAGCACTTCCATCTTGACAGCAGCCTGAAAGTTTCTTATTCCAGGAATACATTCAGCATCTGTCCTCATAACACATTACCTTGAACCATAAACAAATTATCTTTGTTTCTTTCCCCACCTTTACAATAGATTTCTCCCTCTTTTTCAGTTAGGGTTGTAGATTCTAGGCTTTTTCCACACTTGGCACATCGGAAGCAGTTTTTGTGCCATGGCTGGGGGGGAGAGAAAAAAAAAAAATAGTTTAAATACACAGAATGCCTGAGTTGGTAAAAAAAAAAAAAAATGCATTAACTGGAGATGCCTGCATCAGTATTCTTTATAGATGACTGGTGCAATAAAAAACCAGTTCAAGTGCACCAGTAGCAGACGAGAGCATCTGCATTTCTGCGCATGGCCCAAAGCCCCCGCTTCCACACAGCATCCTGCTCAGGGCAGCATTTTGAAAGGCTTGGGCTTGCTCTAATCAATTCAGAGCAGATCTTGGCTCTCTGTAGCAGGTCAGACAGCTGGCAGACTGACACACAGTTTTACATGGTATTTTCAGAGAATGTCCCCTTTCTGCTGAAACATGCAGCCTCCAGCATAAGCTGCCGCACTGCAAGACTGTTTTCTCGTCTGGGAGGAAAGCGCTCCTGCGGTTCGCTTCAAGGCTCTGGCACGGGATGATATTGAAACTTCACCTCTGAAATCCAAGGCGAGCACTCATCACCCTGCATTTCAAGTGGTTTTTGTTCAATTAAGTTGATTGATTTGACTATTTCCAATGCGAAGAAATGCAATTTTAAGGCAATTCTGCCCTGCAGTTGGTTCCCTACTGGAACGCACATAACATACTTTTTGCTCACTTTAAAGTCCACAGAGCAGGTACTAAACAGCACAGGCAGTTCCTTACCTTTCCAGCTCCTATTACTTTCTCTGCCGCATAAACAGAATCACCACACCTAGAGCATTTCTCTGCCCCTCCGAACTTCTGAGCGAACTTTGAAGTGTTTGGATTTGTTGTGGGTCGGTGGGGAGAGGGTGTGCTGGAAGATACAGGACATTCATTGTCTTTACTCTTTTACTAAATGACTTCTTGCTCTTCTTAACATCGCTAACCGAGCAGCAGCCAACACACCACACAGAATACAGTACTTTTGCAAAACTGGAGAAGTAAGTTACCAACAAGGCTATCCAATTATACTTAGCAGGAAAAAAACCCAAAACAAACAGAAACACACACACACACACACACAAAGGAGAAGAGCCATGGTTCAATGGATAAAAAGAAGCTACTGTAAAAGCTAGTCTTCTGAGGAGCCCTCACCTTTTTGCTTCTCTGGAAATGCTGAATTCTGTATCGGGACATGGATTTATCAGATAGCAAGCTACAAATAATTCTGTTAAACTCCTGTCCATTGATCATAATCTGGAACCTAAACTGATCACTGAACCTGGCTGGAGGGCATACATCATATAAACGTCAAGCAATAACTTGGGAACTCGCATGAAGCAAGTTGTGAGGCATACCTCGGCTTCTTTCCACATGCTCTGCTTTACAGCAAAAACTTAATCAGACTAGGAACATTTGCCATTTAATAGGCCTGTTGGTTTTGACTATAATTAAGCACAAGTGGTTCTTCATTTGCCAGTTCAAAATTCATTCTTCTTGTCGGCTCAGATTCTCAGCTCTCCAAATCCATCCCTGCCAGAACCTGTTGAACATTTGCATCAGCAGCTTATTTAGGAGAGCGACTCGGGACCCACAGCCACCTCCGCAGGCTCGTGCAGAGCCACAGCAGCTCCGTAATCCAGTCCCCTACGGCTCGTGCACAGGGGTAGCGCATCTTTCCCTGCACTAACTCCTGCCCACGTGGTGCCTGCTCACACCGTCACCAGTGGAAGCTTCGTGCGCTGCAGGTTAAATGCCCTGCGTTTGCTTATGCTGGGGCATTTTGCAGCATTTCTATTCCGGACAACATGAACTAAACAAAATCCAGCCTGAAAGACTCCTCTGAAAACAGTCCTGAAGGACAAGGGCCACCCTGCACCGACTCGGTTCACTCACCTCTCAGGCTTGATGCCTAGTCTCTCTCCCCTGTCCATGTTCAGCGTGCCGGCCCCTTGGCCGTACCCGTAACCTTTCGGGCCGTACTTTTTTCCATAGCAAGATTTGCAGTAAACTTCAGCGTCATGAATCGCTACAGTTGTGCTGTCCAAGTTTTTCCGGCAGACCACTAGAAGAAAGAAAAGTTAAACTGCCTTAAGGGACCATTCCCATCAGCACATGTAGTAAGCCAAAAATCAAGCCAGAAGTGATGTTATGGGCTTCCTCGTCCACAATTCTTCCTGTTAGGCTGTGGGACCACCAGAGATTAGAGGAAGCAAGTTGTCATTTGAATTAGTGAATTATGCTTAGCCCCATGAAGGGCTCTATTCCCTCCCACCTCTTCATGACCGTGACATTTAAAGCCTGGAAACTTGCTGCGGTTTGATGAATGAGGCTGCTCAGAAGCCCAGATAGTGCAGTCAGCAGTTTCCCTTGACAGATGCCCTACAGCATGAAGCGAAAGGCTATCGGTGCAGAAGAGCCCCTGTCCTGCCCTTTTGGCTAGGGTGGGGCTGGGAAAAAAGAAAAACAAACCCCAAACCCCACAAACCCTTCAATGTTTTCCCCCCCGCCTCAGTACTGGTTTGGGGCAGCGTCGGGACTGTTTCACAGCTGTCACCAGAGGGGCTGAGCTTCTCTGGCATTCCTACATCGTCCTTCAGCACGATGCAAGCACGCTGCTCAAGGTTACAGGAGAAGGTAGAACTATTTCCTTCTTAAACCTTCTTTTGTATCCCAACTGGCATGCTCTTTCCATCTGCAGCAGCATTGTGCCCATGATAAAGAATTTGGGGAGGAAGAAAAAAGGAAAAAGAAAAAGCCTTATGACTTTTTTTGTTTAAAAAGAATTTTAAGGTCTTCAAAATACAGGGTGACCTTTGCTTATGGCATTCATTAGCTCCAAAGTTCTTTTTATAAGACACAAATATCCAATAAGTAAGTCAACCAATGCATGTTTGTTAAGCCTACAGGCTTTAACCCCAACAGAACTGTGCGCTAAGGAAAAGCAAATACTCGGACACACTAGAGCCATTGTTTGACTGTAAGTTCCAGGTTTCTTTTAATAGAAACTCCCATAAAAGGCTGAAAACGAGGCAGCCGAGACATCTAATCTTTTTTTTGTGACTGCTGTAGAGCTAAGGGAAAGGAGCGTAGGTGTGCCGAGGCTCACATGCCAGCGCAGCGCAGCGACATTACGCCGCAGCCTAAGAGTGAGCTCGTTTTGAGGGGCCGGTTGTAACTGCGCCTTGTACCGAGAGGGCTGAACCCTA
Source organism: Elanoides forficatus (assembly GCA_025311575.1). Taxonomy (NCBI): domain Eukaryota; kingdom Metazoa; phylum Chordata; class Aves; order Accipitriformes; family Accipitridae; genus Elanoides; species Elanoides forficatus. Next base: position 5,369,190 of record JAOBAS010000060.1, read on the forward strand.
GGTACTAAACACCAGCAAGCGGGACAAAACAGTACCTCCTGTTTGTAATAAGGTAAAATTCTCCGATTCAGACAGACAGGCTGTTTGCAAAGTAGGAGCCTCCAATTCACAGTGACCCTTTGTTCCCTTCATCTAAGCAGAGGTCTTTTCAGCAGAGAAAGAGATTTTCAATGCCTCGCTGGGCTTGTTGGTTGGACTGGAAAATAATGCTTTGGACTCCTTTCATCTGAAATAAGCCACAGGCCCCTGTGCCAAGAAAGTCTGGGCTTTTGGCTGTGCTAAAGCATGGACAGCTCGGCCGTGCTCAGGCACGCTGGCGTCCCGGTCCACGCAGGACTTCAGGGCTGGGGTCTGGTAACCCTTCCCTTGGCTGCTGCCGGCCCCGGGACCACCGGGAGAGGTCCGGCTGAGCTCGGATCGGTGCAAACGGGGCTCTGCCACCGGGCTTTCTCCTCTGCACGAGCAACGCTTAAGCCAGGTTTCCATCCCAAAGATCCCTTAGACTCCCGAGGAGAAGGCAAACGGAGGAGAAAAGCATGGCGCGCTCTGTTTTGGGAGGCACATCCCATCCCTCCCACGTGGGACACTACCTCCCCGGGAGACAAGCTCTCCCTTCGGCACCGCCAGGCCCAGAAATCACGCGGGGAAGCGGGAGTCAAGCCCAGCACGTGATGGACAAAGCCATCTCTGGCCGCTGCCGTCCCCTGCGCATCACGGGTGCCGGCCGGGTCCACGTCTCCTGCGGACCAGCACCTTGCCGTTGTGACACCCCCCCCCTCCCCAGCTATTCCAGGAGAGGTTTTGCCGGGGAGCGGGAGGGCAATACTTACTGCAGAGGAAGCAGCACCGGTGGAAGCTCCTCCCGTCACACTGCACCTCCTCGGCGTGGTAGACGGTGCGGCCACAGGCACCGCATTTGTTGCCGCCTCCCCAGTTCGGCATGGTGGCTCTGCGGGAGGGGAGAGGTTCGTTAACGACGGCATCCTCCACCACCACCCCGCCTCGAGGGCCGTTGGGGTTACAGGCTCCTCTCAACCAGATCTGCCAAGTTCGTATACGGGAGCGCCAGCCTGCCATTTCGCCAACTGGTTGAAAAAGCGACCTTCCGCCGCGTGAGAAGTTCTTGTGTTCAGATCAACTTCTCAGCCCTTCACATCCCAGACCAGACTTAAAGGCTTAGGCGGGCTCTCTACGGCTATTTGTAAAAGCAGATGGACTGGCAAGGGGAACAGAGACTGCTGCTGCCGCACAGCAAGAAAAACAGAGGCACAGTCTTCACGAGACGTGTCCTCCTGTCCCTGCCCGGGGTTTTGAAAGTTACAAATTGGATATGCACAAATTACAGTTTCACGCACAAGGGCTTTACTGTACCTTGAGCGAACACCCCCCCAGATGGATGTAATTTCAGTTTCTATGCTTCATTAACGCTGGGCCTCTCGTCTGATGGAAGCGAACCAATTGTGCCAACAACGGCATTTTGTTTTACTGCAGGGCCTATCATTTGGGATGGAGAACAAGCCAAAGTTCACCTCACCGGAGAACCACTTACTAGGGCTGTAGGAACATTCTGCACTCCTTTGAGATCACGCCTGCACTTCAAAGAAGTTTAAGGGGGATTATTTGCCGGGGACCCCGCCGCTATTACATGAACTGCACCTTAACCAGACAGGTATATGAACCAAACCCAACTGCTCGAGGAGCCACAGCTGCTTTAAAATGAAGCAAAACTCCCTTTCATGCATTACTTGCAATGGACGCTCAGAAGGCTAGTGGGGAGGGACAGGCACCACGGCCCGCCACGCCAAACTACGGCCTTGGGAACAGTCTCCTACATTAAGCCAGAAGCAGCAACTGTCCGGTCTCAAGCCGAGCTGCCTCCTCCCCAGCACTCATGCCATCCCCACCAGCAGCTCCCACCCAGCTGGACTGGGAGCTCCTCCCGCTCCTCCCGTTAACTGCCCCGGCTTGAAGCACCGAAGCAGAGCACTGCCAGCCACCTTGGGCTCTTCTGGGGCTTTCCTCCTCCTGCCCCCAGCCCGAGCTAACACAGCAGTGTCCGTTGAAGGCTCATCTCCCAGTCATCACCGACCTGCCCTTGGCCCGCCCGAATGCCGGTTTGCTCCCCTGCGGCTCATCACCAGAAGACCACCCCTTCGTCAGCGCGGAGGCCAACGGCAGCCAGAGAGAGGGTTATCGATTCGGTGAGTCTAGCCCAGCGGAGCTGCTCAGGCCTCACCGCCCCCCCCTGCTCCTTACTGACCCTCGTTCCAGAGAGGGTTTCTGGCTGAGGACCATGGGTTTGCCCCCTGGAAGCCCGGAGGGCATCTCCTGCCACCCTACCCCCCAGCAGCACCATTCCCTCCCAGCAGGCTCCCTGTAGCTGCACTGCGGTACGGGTCAGCCATCAGGGAGCGAAGGAAGAAAGGAATTTGTCAGGAGCTTCCGATTTCTCTCGGCACAACTCACTTTCAGTTACCCTTAGAAGCTCTCCTACATCGGCCAGACCAGGAGAAGGGACACACGACAGCATCCCCACACGACACCCACAACCCGCTGCCTTCAGCTTCGCCGCTCATCCCTCCGAGCCAGAAGCAGAGGATGACCAACCTCCACTCGTCCCCCCGGCCAAGAGAGAGGAACTGGAAGCGCTGCCCTGACACGAGGAACCAGAGAAGAGCACTTTGCTTCAAGATCCCCTTTCTCTAAGGGGCTCTCACCGACATGCAGGAGAGCCCTCGGCGCAGAGCGAGGGGTCTCGCGGGCGCCCGGCTGCTGCCTCGTGCTCCCCAGGCAAGGTAGAACAGACACAAATCACATCTCGGAGCGACAGTTTTGGCTAAGCCTGAATTAAGTGACCCATCTTGCTAGTGCTGCTAGAACAAGCCTCCTGCCCAAGCAGCCTGCCCAGTAGTTCAGCAGTTTTAGGGATGCAGGGAAGGTTGTGTGGTTCCCGAGTAAGACATGCTGCCAAGACAGGCTGCTACAAGACCTTTGTCCAAGAGAAGCAGCCAGCCATTCATGGCATGTGGGAAAATAAGATTAGTTTATTAACCTAAAGTGGGGCATCTTAGGTACATTCCTAAGCAAAAGCTTAGGAAACTTCCTCAGAGTGGCTGAGCAGTGCCATTTGCACACTGACACTAATTACTGAGATAGCCCTTTGTTTAATACTTCCACAGGATTAGCACCATTACTGCTCCATGGTTTAGCACTAATACCCTGACCGAGCTCATAAAATTAGTTTTATGACATTTCCCACTTTGCTTTTGTCATTCTTGGCACAACTGTAGAGTCTAAAAATTAAGATTCCATTTCTTTTATTCAAGTGCTTGGCTGTGCTACCGCACAGCAGCTGACATCAATCATGGCAAAGAGCGTCCTTAGTTAAAGGGAATATAGGCTGCACAAAGCTTTGGAAAAGGAATGCATGGACTGGGGAAAAAAAAAAAAAAAG
>JAOBAS010000060.1:5374237-5386194 GCA_025311575.1 Elanoides forficatus
CCCCTCCCCGTGCCCGTGAAGCTCTGGGACGCTCTTTGGGACATCCAAGTGCGAGGGAGAGAAGGGGGGGGGTGAGGCGGCTCCGGGCAGCCCGAGGGTGGTATCCCGAAGGAGGTATCCCCACTCCGCTCTCGGACACCACCCCAACCTGTGTTTTTAGCCAGCTTTAGGACTTTTCTTTAAGTTTTGAACTGCTAAACCGTCCCGCGTGAGGTCGACGCAGGCACCGCCACCGCGTTTCACCGGGAGCAGGGGGGAGGAAGGTGTGTGGGGCTCAGTGAAAGGATTAAAGCCCCAAGGACAAGGGGATGCTGTAAATAAAGGTATTTTCCCTTCTGTTCCCTGAGAAGATAACGACCTTAAGCCCTTTTTCAGATAAATTAGCGGGTGCCCCGGCACGCGGGGAGGAATCGGCACCATAGCTCCCCACTGAACCGTTCCGCCAGCGGAGGCTAATTAGGAAGTTTTCACAAAAGGCCGGCAATTAGGCCTGTCCACGCCAGGGAGTCCGTGCTGTAGAAAACATCTCAGCGCTTGAGCCGCTCTTCAGAAGCGGCCCCGTCTCCCGAGTCCACAGCGCCGTCGTGCGCTGGCTGCATCCGTTCGAGATCACGCACGGGGCTCCCATGTGCTTGGAGGGAGATGGAGGTTTCTCTCCTCTTTATTAATCAAATACTAAATCAGCCGCTCATTACCCGTACAAGTGCCAGGTTGCTCCGTTTCAGCACAGGAACAACTTCTTCCAGCCGGGTGGAGGCAGCTCCTTACAAAACCTCCGGCACAAGCGCTGTACGGCGCAACGGCTGGCTGCAGGGCAAGCGTGATATCAGTCCCGGGGGCGGCTGGGTGGCCTGCGACCCGCCTTGTCCAGCGGCCGGTATTGGGGGTAAATAGCCTGTACCGTGAGATTAAAAACGACCTCCGCGAATGAGAAGGTTTAGCTGTCCTCCCCCCTTAAAATGTGCTTCCAGTGTGCTGCAGCCGGCGTGCTGGCAGCCACGGCTCGCTGAGGTTTTTTCCTTCCCGTTTATGATTTCCTTTTTTTCACTCGCAACAGACTGTGAATGACCAGATTTTGCGTGATTTATGCACGTCTCACAGCTCTGCTCCGTAAGCAAAGCCAGTATCGGTTCCCGTGGAACAAGGTGGTGTTCGCTGTGAGCGAGATCAAGAGTCTGACCTCAAGCATCGTAGCAAAAATTCTAGTTTAGGTTTTGAGGGAAGGGAGCACAACGAGAAGCAGAAATCTTAGCAGCTGTTGTTTCACGACTTGGAGGTTACGTGAAGGGAGAGGATCTCTCCAAGCCAGACAAATAAGAGGCGTATGAGTCAGAGCGGGCTGACTCCATTTATTGCGTGAAATGCCTGTGCTCTCTTGTCCAACCTGTCCCGCTCCCAGCCCTGCTGGAACTACATGGGATGATGCTGTAAGTTATTTACCGAGTCTCCTCAGGTAGCCTCCAAAGCTATTAGATTTTCCCTTTTGATAACGTTTCCTACAGACTATAAAAAATAACCAGCAGAGATCCCAAAGGGAGGAGAGTTGCACCGCACTTCTAGCGAGGTCTGACTGTACTCAGAGAAGGGAAATTCTCACTGGGACTAAGGGGCCATGCTGGGATGAAATAAAGCACTCTTCAAGGGTGAGGTACTGCTAAGTGAGCTAGAAGACAGTCTGACATCCAAGAATTAATCTTCTCCTGCCTAATATTTAGTCAGTCTGTCCGAAGCAGAGTAACTATGAGGGACAGACATAAATGTCAGTAAGTCCATTACTATAGGAACAATATTAAGGAATACATTGCTGCGACACTCGGGAGTAATACCTTGTAATGATGGAAAACAAAAGCAAGAATGAAAACTTTCACCACATACTTCATTTCTATTGATAAGGACTATTTCTATCAATCCATTTTATAAATATAAGTATGCACATATATATTTATTATCTATAAATACACACTTATTTTATGTATAAACATACATACTCTATCTCCTCAGCAGATCTCTTCTTCTCTGTCTCTGTCTGTCCTGAGGGCATAGTTCAGAATTTTTTAAAGATAAAGCCTGCATCCGACCCTGCCGCATTCCTCCTTGCTGTCCTGCACCCTTCACCCTGTCACCTTGAGCATCCCTCCCACTGCCTGAGCAGCCCCACTGCCCCCTTCGCCCTCCTCGCCATCCTCCTGACACCACCCCATCCTTCCCCATGTTCCTGCCTGACACCTGCCATAAAGTCCTCTTTCCAACTCGCTCGCCCAAAATCTCAGGTGTGGCCTCTTTGCTCTCACTGGCCTGGCGAGCGGTTCCCACCTCACCACCACGCCAGGTCCCTGCGGGCACCTGGGCTCCTGCAGCCTGCCAGCTTTTTGTCTGGTTTCTGCCATTCTGAGCTCAGCAGCTTATAATTAGGACAGTTTATTTCTGAGAAACAGCCTTCAAGCGTATTAACAGCTGCCGTTCGTTCCCCCTGCCGATTCGGGAGCCCTGCGAGCGGGGAGGTGTGCCTCGGTTCCCTTCTGCTTTCTTGGCCGTGCAAAAGCCCACAGGCTCTACACAAAACCAGTTAACCAGTTCTCCTTTCACTCGGAGAGTTGACCCAAAGCATGTTTATCACCTCGGAACAAAATTCTCAAGGTTTTAGCTGTGCCATAATTTCATGTAAAAGTTGTTTTCCATGTTTCGGGGAGCTGAGTAAATCATCAGCTTGTCTGACCTAGTTACTTCTCGAAAGACTTGTCCCACATCGGTGTCCTCAGGCCTTTTACAGCCACTAAATACCTTCCACTCTCCTGGGATTATCTTATCCCCGTTTGATCTTGTAAGCATGGTCCCACATGTCTGCTCATGGCAGAGCCAATCTGCTTGCTCTGCTGCTAATCCTTGCTATTCTTTTATGAAAGTTTATTCTAGATAGTCCAGATTTTACTTTGCAGGGGGTTTAGTCATATTCTGGCATCATTTTTCTCCGACTTACTTTTCTCCAAATAGTGCTACTGCTGATAGAGCTCCCTTAATTATGTTCTCGAAAGGGCATCATTTAGCTAATTTTCCCATTAATGCAAGATGGTTTAAGGCTAGCATTAGAGTTTATCGTTTACCAACCGTTGAGATCAGCCACCTCGCCGTGGTTCCCGTGGCACCTTGGTTGACTTCTCACTGGCCAACCCGCAAACTCGCCCCTAGTAAAAGGCATTTTCAAGTGAGCTGTATGCAATATCAGCTAGTGAAAAATTTATTCATGCCCAGAGTTAGCTGGATTTGCCCTAGCCTAGAAGGGAATATGTGTTTAGCTAATTTCCTTATCTAAACATTCATGCATCTCAAGAGTGCTATACGTTTCTTCTACTGTAAATATAACAATGATAAATCAGTGGAGTTTGCACAAATTAATGAAAATACAGCAGACAGTTCCAGAGTTTACCAGGGCTTTGAATCTTTTTTTTTTAATCAGCTCTTTAAATCCAAAGTACAGATCTTGGAGACATTCAGTATGAAAAGGCTGTGCTTTCCAAGCTCACTGATTTCTTTATCATTGCTCATATTGGTAAATTATTTTACTTCTAGGAAATCTTAATTCTCGGATAAAATTGATTACAAAATCCTCATTTGCCTAGTGATTATAAGAAGTAGCTATTTGGGTGTCCAGTAAACAACATGATGTAAACTAGCACAATTTTAAGAAAACTGTAAGCATTTTCATCCTTGCTAACCTACGTCTTTATATCAGTGATGCTTCTCAATATAGGAAACAATAGTCGGATTTGTGACCCTGTTTGGAATCTCTCCAGATCTTCCTTTTTATAGAGCATTCATTTTTTAATACTATACCACGTGATATTTGATTCCTAAGATGTAGGGACTGATAATGAAGAGCTCTCTGCTATCAAAATTTTAAAACTAAGAAATAAGGAAGATTTAAACTTTTATTTTGAACAATTTGCTTTGTTCTAAGTCATGGCCAAGGGAGATGTGTTTGCTTCAGCACAGGTCCTCAAAGGTATTAGGCTTTTGCAGCATCCCAGGTGTTTCCCACACTGAGGAATTCTCCGTCCTTAAGGACTGAAACGTCCAATATTACTCACAAAAAGGGTTGCAGAGGGAGGTGGAGCATCGCCTGGATACATCGCTGCGTGGGTTAGCTCTACCACATGTCCCCATAAGATCTGTGGTGATACGGGGTCAGTAAAGCCCCCAGACTCCTCCTGAGCAGGGCAGCACGCTGGTGCCACGCTCCGTCCTCCATCCCTCGGGCCGGCCCTGCCCCGGTGCTCGGGGCCCGGGCTGGTGGGGAAGGCGGGCACCGCTCGCTGTTTGGGATGCTGAGCGATCGCTCCTCACCGCTGACGGAGTTCCCCTTCTCCGGAGGTTAGGGCTGGAAAGATCCTGCCCGGGAACAGCAGCGCAGCCGTTTTCCCAGCCTCGCTGGTTCAGCCGGCCGGCAGCGGGGCGCAGAGGAGGCAGGGCGCTGGGCATTGACCGCACGGTCCCCTCCCCTTGCTATGAATCCAGGTTATTTCTCCCAGTATAAGAGTGCCGTGGGGAGAGGCTGAGAGGGAGCCGTCCCCCGTATCCAACGGCCTCCTGACAGCCAGGGCTGTCTCCCACCGCGTGGGAGGCTGTGGCTCAAACCCCTGCTGCAGCCCGAGGGGTTGAACCCCGTTTTCACTCCACAATGCCGCGAATAACAAGTTATTCGGGAGATGGAGACGTGCCAGCCCTCTCGTGCCCGGCGTGCCCCCAGCGTGCCTCGGCGGGGCCGAGCGGCAGAGCAATATCTGTCTTCCAGGGTCCCGCTGCCCTGGGGGCTTTGCTTTAGGGGCTCCGAGCAGAACCGGAGGCAGCTGTGGAGCTGCCCACTGTTGGAAGCGTGGGTGCTAGCGGGATTTTAAGAAGCCAGAGCGGTGGGGTTTGACTCAGAGGCTCTCAGACCCCTCTCTGGCTCAGCAAAGCTTTCTGGACCCAGCGTGTTCCTGGTCCCCCAGGGAGATGGATCTGGGCTCCTGCAGAGAGCTCCCGTTCCTTCCCAGGGTCTTGCACGCAACGCTTCAGCCTGATGTGAGGTTTATCTCAACCCCATAAAGATGAAAGAAACGCACGGTTTGCATCTAATCCTAAATACATTTAGTGAGGTAAAGCACAGTGTAGGCTGCCGGTGTTGATGTTATCAGGCGACGGCACTGTTAAAACCCAGAAAAACGCTGAAGTTACTATATTCACGTTCTAAGGTTTTGAGTGGAGGTTTCTGAAAAGCCTAGCAAAACATGAGCTCTATTTCAGATGCCAGCTCAGCAGAATACTAATACCTGGACTAGTGATGATGTCATCTCCTTGGCAGGAGGCATTAATTTAGGCTGAAAGTATTGATTTCTCTAGTAAAGCTCGATTTATTCACTCACAAGGCCAGATTATCCCTCGCATCGTGCCATGGAAAAACCTGCAGGCAAGAGCTTCAGTAATCTCAGCTATGTAGAAGCTCTGTCGCTGAATGACAGGATTTCATTAGCGCAGGACAAAATTCGAGGACCCACACAGCTTGTTCCAATAATACCGTTACTGATTTTTGAGGAGCGCAGGGAAATGTGTTTAATATTAGATAGCAGGCAGAGAGGGGATAGCAAGGTGAAACGGTCTGACTCTGCTGGTTGCGGAAAGCTTCCCAGCTCCATCAGGTTGCTAAGGCAGTTACTGGGAAGACACTGCCCGGATAGCAGATGGCAGCCTCGCCAAATCCATAACTTCAAAAAGCAGTGGTTGGGCTGAAAAAAGAGCCCCTGTGATTCTTTTCTCCCCCATCAGCCCCTTTCCCAGTAATGGCTGGGACCCTAAACCCTTTTCCGCCGCCCCAGCGCTGCTGCGTGTAGCTTCTTGTCCTGATAAGAAGAGGAAGCCCAAAGGCGAGTCGTGCCAGGGCAGGACGGCGATCGTGCCGTTCCCTGCCCGCCTGCCGAGCAGCACCGCTTCGGGCTCCGTCACATCACCTGCGAGCAACCTTCGTCAGAGCCACGGGCAGTCGCGGGCCAGGGCTCCCCGCTCGCTCTTGTGAGAAAGAAGAGGGTGGACGGTTTCCAGCTTGCATCGTGTTGCCGTTGCATGAAGCTTCCTGCGCCCTTACCTCAAAGGAAAAGCATTTCAGATTCCACAGAAACAGGTAGAGGGTGGTCACCGGTAAAGCCAGCAACGTGCCGATGCCTGCTGGAAACCATTGCTACAAAACGTGTCTTCGGTGTCCCTCCCCTCGGCAGCACAACATGCTAAGATGCAATGATGCCTCACCTTTCCCAGGCTGGGAACGTCAGATCTAGGGAGAGGGAGTGGAAGTTTTGGCAGGAAACCTGCCCAGCCTCAAGGGGAATAAGTTCTTGAGTGTGGTTGGTCTGCGTGTCTCCTTGCAGCCAGCAGTGTTTTAGCTACCCTGACAGTCTGCAGAGGGGCTCGGTGGGATTGCACATTGCTCCTGTTCTCATCTGAACAAAAAAATGAGCATCGGATGCCTAATTTGCAACTGACTGTAATGCCAATGACAAACGCATGTCACTGGGGAGTGTTTGAGCATGTTGTGAAATCTCTTTTTTCCAGCAGTAGAAAAGGAAAGGATAGGTCTACCTCAACTGACGTTGAGTCTCATGGTGGGAGAAAGAAGCACTCTCCATAAAGATGATGATGCTTCATTAACAGCCCATTGAAGGGGAATAGGTGGCACTGGGCACCTATTAGTGATGCTTCTAAGACTGGATGTGGCAGCAGCAACAAGAGCCAGCCGTAAGCAACAGCCCACCTCTGTTTCCTTTGCCTGGAAACTAAGCATCTGCAGCAGACTCCGACCAAAAAGCAAGGGTGTCCTGGCCGCAGGCGGCTTGCCGAGGAAGATCCGTGGCTGAGAGCTCTTCCCAGCCCGCAGAGCTCCTGGTTTGGTGCGTAGCAGTTGCCAGTCTGACCCTCTGCAATGAACTGGCAGCAGCACTGCATTCGTGCGGTGGCTTTTTCCAGTGGATGCTGGCTACAGGAGAGGCAGCAATAGCTCCTGCCACCGACGTGAGTTTCCGTTAGCTCTGGATGGACCCATTCCTGTCTCTGACACATCCCTGGTGTGCAGGATTCACGGCAGCAGCTGGGTGATACAACAGTAACACCTCACGTCTGCATTTTCCTATGTGTTTTGGGAAGAACTGGAGCTGAACTGCTCGCCTCAGTGCCATCTGAGGAGGAATGAATAGCTCGTGAGTTAAATCGGATAATGCTGATTATTAATTAATACAGTTATCATCACTGGTTGGAGTATTTTGGTTACCTCTATCACTCAATAACTATTTGAACCAGTAAAAACATGTAACAATAGTGCCATGGAAACACTGATTATACGCAAGGGCTTCAGCAAGGAGGCTACGTCAAGACTGAGAGCTCGTAGATGTCTCTGTGATTGTATTACTATTGTAGTGCATTTGCATTTGCAAATGTGGCCATTGTAGTGCACAGTGAGTTCCTGATGTGAGTTGCCCAGCAGAAACCGCTCATCTCGGATGCTTCCTTCCACCAGCAGCAGGAATATCCATCAGCCAGCACTGGCTCGGGTGCTGCCCGTGTCCCTTGGCCCCACCGCTCTTTCCTATTCCCACCCCTGTCTGTGCTCCGTCCCGCTCCTTGGCCACAGCATTCATCAGGGTGCACAATGGTTCCCAGTTAAAAGTAACTGTGCAAAAGTCATTTCTAAAGGCAACGCTGGCTTTGGCTGATCGTATAACTCCACCAGCAGCAACAAATCATTGTAAGGCTCTCTGCTTTTCTGTGGTTTCTTTGGATAGCAATTTATGACCTCCTTCCACACAGCGCAAGTGAAAACAAGCTGTGCTTGAGAAGATCACGTTGGCTAGCTATTGCACATCACACAGTTTTGGCACTGATCCCTTTTTCCTGGCACAAATACAGAAGCACTAGGAGGCTACAGGGTGCGAGAACCTCTTCTGTACGGTGCTGATGGTCAGCCTTCAGCGCCTGCCTTATTCATTATCTGTAATGCCGCATTCAAATTATGATGGCCATCGTCACGTAACACGCAGTCTGTAACGGCACACACACTGTCCTGCTAAGATAGAGCGGTGCCTGTAAAACACAGAGCTCTTTTGCTGAGAAATACAGGTGTAAAAAAGCAATGCAAGAGCCAAAATGATTCCTACAGATATTTTATCACTCAGAAAGGAAGATCCAGCTTTAACAAAAGTGAAATTCCATGGTCAGGAAAAAGCCCTAACAAGTTACAGTATTCTCCTTAATTGGATTACAAATGTCACCTTTGGAATACATTTAAAAATCAATTATTCTTTTCTCTTTGTTGTGCTGTCAGTTTGTTTTTCACACTTCATTAAGCAAGGCAATGAAACAAGGCTGTTGTGCTTCTTATTGATTCTGCTTTGTGTTCAAAGGCAGTTTATCTTTCTAGATGTTGGACAACAGTAAACTGTTTTCTTTTCTAGCACAGATGAGAGAGCTATCTGCACAAACTTTAAAGATGAGCAAATTGCCATTGTCTTCCACAGAGTCATTTCTGGTCTTCCTTCGGATGCACAATTTTCCATACAATTAATTAAAAGGTACATTGCACCATAAAAAGTGATAGCATGTATGGAGGTCAGAAAGACAGCCTGCTTAACCCCAAAGTTGATATTGGAGAAGATATATGAACAGAGGCTGAAGGGGAGGTGGCTGAGATTTATCGTCTAAAAGGTAAGGATTAAAGAAGGATTTAAAAAAAAAGGTTCTGGAGGTTGTTTTCTAGACATAAATGGGAAGACCGTGACAGGCAGAAGAGAAAGAGTGAAGCTCAGAGTAAGAAAAGGAAGCAAAGAGAGCAAAAAGGGTAAATGTGTAAATGGGGGGAAAAAGATGAATGGTAATAAGGGAGACTGGAACAGAGATAAGTAGGAAGATAATATGCAAGGTCCCAGTGGAAAAGGTCTCTGGATGAGGACAAAGAACCACTATTTAATGCTGTTTGAGACACGAAGACTGAACAAAGGAGACAGACAGTCATCAGCATGAGAGAGGTTTTAGTAATAGGTTGAAAAAATTATTTTAAAATTCAGAAGTTTATTATCTTCAAACTGGCTACTAGATGCAGAAATATATGTATTTTCTGTATTTCTTGAAAGTCATAGTACTGCTTGTACAGTAAGATTTATCTTTGATTTTTTTTTTGTCCTAAGTTCTTTTTTCCTGTACCAGTCCAGATGTTCCAAAGCTTTAACAAACAATATATTAATTGAAACTTTAGGATTTAATGGTGATTTTTCCTTACCACCAAAAGGCCATTCCCCTAACTCAAAATAATTTGTACTTTTTTTTTCAGGACTGATTTTCAAGTCAGAAATGTATACAGCCATATATATCTGTATGTATGTATGTAAGTATGCATGTCACCATAGTGATGCCTGTGTCATTTTCGATCCTTGGTTACACATATTATTATTTACTCTCCATTATTTGTTCTGTACATTTGAGCTCAGTGCAAGTACACACCGAGAGTACACTAAGAGTAAGTGAGCCCCTCATCTAGCCAAGGCTGAGGCCAAATCAAGAGCCCACTAATGACAGCTAAAAGAGGCCAATGGATTTTGGTAAGGTCTGGACGAATTTTCGTTCCTTTTCCTTGGCCTTCTTCCCCCACCTGTAAAGCGAGGATGACAGCAGCCAACGCAATAAGTTTTAACTCCTGAGAGCGGTATTGCCGTCACAGCTGGTTGCAGCCATAATCCTCTCACCAACTGAAGGTCCACGTACGAGTCTGAAGATGAAGTGCTAGGCGTTACTATTACGGTAATGTTAAGTCATTTAACAAGCAGTCTTCTGTCTGGCTCTCCTTCACCATACATGGTTGCAGTCTTGCTCCTGCAGGGAGCCACATCAGTATTTCCGACAGAAAAGTCTCAGCACGACTCAGGCCAAACCCTGCGGAAACAGTAGTGGAGCGGAAGTGCAACAAGCACTGAAAAATTTCAGCAGGTATTGCAGCATTAGAAAGCCTTCATATTAATTTTGCATACCAAAATCTAACCTTTGTGTTTGCTTTACAACAGCAATAGAAGAGTTTTGTTTCCAGCCTGTGTTATTTGGTATGAACTAGGCCTTGTAAAGGCCCCTTGACATTGTACACATCCTTCCAAAACTAGCTTTTAATGTCCTAAGAATTATTACATGGCCCTGAAATTCACAACTAAAATTTGTTTTGATTTATTTACGTGTAATTGTTGTCATGCAACCAGATACTGTTTTCAATTTGACATTATGTTCCCAGCAAAAAGGTTAACAGGAATCGAAAGTAATTAGCTTTTCTAAAAGCAGTCATTTTATGCAAAACAGAAGAGGTGGGGTTTTGTGTTTTTTTTTTTAAATTGCAAAAGATGTAAGGTAAAATAGAACTGCTTTGGAAGCTCGCACAATTTTTACTGTTCGATGATACTTTTAATGGTCTTCTCTAAACATTAGAGAAGGGAATGGGGCGATTCCATTGCCTGCGGCACATTTGGAGTCTGGTGCCAAAACCAATAGGGCAATCAGCTGAGAAATGAAGATTTAACCATTGGGTGAGACAGTTGCTGATAATTACATGTTCAGGATGATGAATGCTGGTAGTTTCCACCAGCCTGTGGCTGTTTTGCATTCAGGGAGGACTTGCCAAATTCAGAGCACGCAGCAGAAGACCTCTCATGTGCAGATTGCCTCCTCTCTCACCATGCTCGGGTTGCTCTTACCCATTTGATATTTCAGGAAAATGTTCTCAAAGTGCTGGTGTGCTTCAGAAGTACAGCTCTTGTTTGGAGAGATGACAGGCAGGCCGGTTAGACATCAAATCAGTTTTCGGTCGTGCAGATGAGACACCAAATCCCATTAACTGTAGGGTACCTGGACACCTTGGAGGCTTGGAGGTGTCGGAAATTTCTATCAGTTTCTTTCCTTGCTTCCAGCCCACCGGTTCACAGCTGGGCAATAAGTGCAAGGCTGGCGGAGCACTCGGCCGGACATTTTCTAGCTTGTTTGCCCACATTTTGTTCACTGTGCTAGCAGCTCAGAAGCAGGATTGTACGTGCTCAAGCAAACTCTATGCCAGCTCAGTGAGGCTTTCACCACTGAGGATGGAGACCCTGCACTTGCGTGTGGATGTTTGGGGCAGGGGGGGTCAGCACATCGTTAAGCCCTTGTTGTTTGAAATGAACTTTTATAACTGGGGAAATGTTGAGTCGCCCAGTCCTGCAAGTGGAGAGCGTTGACTGTTGTTGCTCCAGACTTGTACAATCAAACGCAGTCCTTCTCGAATGAGGGAAGTCAGTGATCCTTGGAGTTGGTTATTTTAGCTTCTGTAACTTCATATGCTATTCAAATCTGTGTAAACATAATCCTTTCCTGATCATCTCAGTAATGTGCATGGAAGTAGTTTCTAGGGGTTGCTCACTTGCATATACAAACACTTCCTGATAATTATTTTGCTTTCATTGCCTCCCCGCTCCTCCTGCTCTCGCCATATGGAAAATGCAAGACGTACCATGTTGCCAAATCCTTTGTTTTCCCCTTTGCCTGACAGTCTTTTCACTACCTCCACCCCAAAGCCTTATCTGGCTTATTTCACTCCTCCTTGCCTGAGAACAGCCCACAAGTGGGTACAGAATGCCCACACGTGTGTGGACACATGCACACACGTATACACAAATGTATTCTTTTCATGTGGACTGGGAGGACAACATGGTTTACATCATCTCACATCTATTGCCCTGACCTTTTCAGATAACTCATGTCAAGTTCCAGTGTTGTTTTCGTTTGTCTTAGCAGCATGTTTGCAGTTGAATTTATATAGTATTTCATAGTTTGATTCTTTTCTCCCTAGTTCAACTATACCTCAGGGAAGAAATGTTGGAAAAATAAATAAATATGAAAGAAAATTATTGCGCAATATACCACTCTAATGTTAG
>JAOBAS010000060.1:5386605-5401058 GCA_025311575.1 Elanoides forficatus
CACGTGCAGATAATGTACCATATTGTACTTGGAGGCTGCAGTGTCAGCACTCCTGCATTCGTCTAAGACCAGCAGCTGTCACTCTTGCTGATGTTCACTAGGTGTCAGATATGACGTTTATACTATACCATAGCACCTGGAGAAAGTAAGTCATATTTTTTTCCATGTGTAAGTGTTACCTCATTGTGTACAACTTGGAGTCAAATCCAGTAGAGGACTCGGACAGTTAAAGGAGAAGCATGTTTATATCTGACTGCAAAGCTTCCTCGGTTCTCGATTTTAAGGTTCCTGGACCTGCATGTTTAAGCAGACCCAGAGCTGCCCCAGCTCTTGCAGGGATGTCACCTCGGGGCGTGGAGGATGTCAGGATCCCAAGGGATCCTAAGTCAAATGTCCCCGCCCCACAGCCCTCGCCCTGCTTAGTACACAGGCAGGATTGTTCTGGCAGAAATACCATTGCCAGCTTCCCTGAAGGCAACTTGTGGTGCTGTTGTGAGCGATAACCTTGCAATTAGGGCAGTCGACGAGTCTAGGAAACCGGGATTTAGTACTCTTTCCAGGCGGAGGGGATACCAGCGATCCCAGAGAACTGTTCCCCTCGCCAGGCTCCAAGCTGCCCTGTGAGAGTGGGGCTGCCAGGGGTGGCTGCAGGAGAGGGGGAGAGCTGTTGGGGCCAGGGGTTACCCATCCTGCTCTTCTTTCTGCCCAGGGCTGCTTTAGTTCATCACTCAGGGACAGCTCCCTGTAAAAGCACAGTTACCCAGGCGAACAGGGAGCCCAGGGCTCCCCTGCCAGCGGTGTCCGGCCCTGGGGCAGGACAGACAGACAGCTCCTCCATCCGCTCTCCTCCATGAACTTGCTCTGCGGGACCAGGAGTGCCCCAGCCGGGGCTGGCCCATTTCCTCGGGTACCGACCAGAAAAGTGGGACTTTGTGCCCTAGGAGTCCTGAGCAAGGACTCTGACCAGTTACTGTCATCCATCCCTTCCAGCTGTGGTTTGAAAGAAAAGCAGGCAACCTGCTCCGTTTTGGAACGCCCTGTGTTGGGGTGTCCTGGTTTCAGCTGGGATAGAGTTAATTGTCTTCCCTGGGGGCAAAGGAAGGGATGCCCCTGAGGGCGGCCCACAGCCGGGGTCCCGAGGGGCTAGGCTGAAGGCTGCTTTTTGCCTCCTGGTTTCTACCTCTCTGTAGTAACTCACCGAGCGTGTGAGCTGAGCAGGGCTCTGCCTGCTCGGCGTTTACTGAGGCACCTGCGCGCACCATATGTGCAACTTAACTGCCGAGCCGTAGGGGTCCTGGTATCTGTGCTGGTCCCAGGTCTGTGGGCTTGATCCCAGCTGAGGCTTTCATCCTGCTACCCAGCTGGGACAGACCCTTGTTCAGCTCAGGAGGCCAGTGGGCTCCACTGGTTGACAGTCTGGAGCAGTTTGCTGGATTCGGGCTCCCTACTCTCAGTACTTTTATTGAAGAGGTTCCCAAGAATGGTTTTTGTTTGGTCAGGGCTGAAGTAAGCTCCCTAGTAAAATGTACACTTAAGAGCATACCTTAAGTCCCATCGGCCTGAAAGAATCTTAAGTAGGTTCCCCTTAGCAGCTTTGCAGAACAGGGCTGTGACCTCAGGACCTGATTTCGCAGCCCCCGCTCAGGCGTCGGGGTCGGTGGGATGAACAGGCGAGTGTTGCCACACCATGGCTCAGGTCATGGAGCTGCGTGAGGGTTTCAGGCTTTGATTCTCCATGGAAGATATGACCACTCATTTGGATATATAGCACAGAAATGACACTGTGCTGCCTTTCTGTACTCTCCTGCCATGGCACGCTTTCTAGGCAATTCAGCAGAGGTGGTAGGCTTAGAACGTTTATGCATTTGAGACTCATAAAATATCTTGCACTCCCCAGCCTCTTGAACTGAAGCACTTCCATATTTTCTCAAAGCACTTTTTAAAACAACAATCAATGAAAATGTCTGCAGGAATCAAGCTTTCCAGGAGACGGCTCCTCATTCATCTTGAGTACCAAGTGATGCTGCAAAAGGCCCAACTCAGCAAACACAAAACCACAAATTTGCCTTAAGTCCCAAGGGAGCCTCGCCGAGTACAATCTTGGCTTGTGTTAACATGTGTTTGAAGAGTCTAAGCACAGAGACCTGATGTCGGAAATATTTATAACAGTTTGACAGCATTTGTTTGGAAATGTCACTCCAGCAGCACGCGGATGCCGCTCCAGCCCTCAGGCGAGCAGCAAGTGGGTGCCGCTGGTGTCCTGTGCTGCAGGTGCTCTGATAACAAAAGCTTAAGTGATTTTTACAGGGATGAGAAAGAGACCCAGCTCCAAATTTCTGCTGTGGATTAAAATATGTTTCAGCAAAAGGTAGATTTTTATCCAACATGTGCCCACTCTGTACAATTTAGATGGCTAAATATC
This sequence comes from Elanoides forficatus, assembly GCA_025311575.1. Taxonomy (NCBI): domain Eukaryota; kingdom Metazoa; phylum Chordata; class Aves; order Accipitriformes; family Accipitridae; genus Elanoides; species Elanoides forficatus. The sequence continues at coordinate 5,389,028 of JAOBAS010000060.1, forward strand.
AGCTTGCGGTGTTGCTTAAAATGTAGGGCTGTACTAGGTAGTCCTTCATCAGTGGTTGCTTGAGGCTTAGGCATCCGGGTCTCCTGAAAACGCAGCTGAAGGAGCTGATGTGGATAGTGCCATGGCACGGGTACCTGCAGTACCCGCCACGACCCCCTTCTCCTGGGGCACGGGCTCCTGACTCCCCCCCCGCTTTTTGGGAGGCCCGAGAGGGAGGATGCGTTCCACCATCCTCATGTATCACTCCTTGATCCTGGAGTCAAGGGGCAGGCTGGCGAGCAGCGTAACGCTGAGGGTTTGAGAGGTCCATGCGTACCCTATTTCTGGCCAGATCCTGCAGTCCTCACGCTGCTGTTTGCTCAAACAGGCTGCTAACGTCAGAGGATTTGTCTGTACGAAGTCTATACAGAACGAGAGCATCGGCATTTGATGTCTCATAGCGAGGGAGGGAGCTATAAAGCTTTACAAAAGAATACCCTTTAAAAAACCATTTGAAGGGCAAAAGGGGAGTGAGGAGCTGGACAGGAAGGCAGGTCTTTTGCTCTATAGCTAGAATCGTTCTTAAGGCAGAAGAGCACTGCGGGTACGAGAAGGCTCAGCTTCTTTTTGATTCAGTGTTTTGGCCAACTCATTGCTTTGCTTGTTTTTGGCTGAGTGGCTGTAATGGCTTGTTTCCATGGTCGTTGCTGGCTCATCAGTTTTACTCAATTCTTCAGCCTTTTCAAAGGGCCCAATTAAGGCCATGTCCTTGAACTTCGTCATTAGGGACAGCGCTCGGTTTGTGCACTCCAGTTGCACGCCAAATCTGGTGCAGCTGTCCCGTGTCTGGGGACTTGTGTGCAGCTTCCTTCTGTGGAACTGGGATTTCTCCTGTCTGTAGAAGAAAAGTTTTCTACCTGACTTGAATTTCCCCAGGCCTAGAACGGTACCCAAGAGGAAACTGGAACCTGTGTTTCTTTTATCTTAAATAGATCTTCACAAACATCTGCCATAAAGGGGGCTTTGAATTACTGGGAGCAGGGGCAAATGGCGTCCCACCAGGAGCACTCCGTAGTGCAGGGGAACATTCTGTAATGCATAGGATTTGGATCTTAATTTGAGGTTTAGCCAACAGAAAGGTGTCCAAATATTGATCTTTCCAAATTGTATGGAGCATGTGTTAGAGCTGGCTGCTGAGATTTTACTTCAGCCTGCATCAGGATTGCTGATACAAGTCACTAATATAAATATTACTAAAAGGTTCATTTTTCTCCTTTAGGGTGGCTGCTAGTGCTCTGGAGTTTTCAGTTTCATATTTTTTTCCTGAATACTGCTTACAAAACCCACAAATTGAATAGGCTGCCTTTTTGGATATATATATATATATATATATATTTGGATATATATATAGATATTATGGTGTGGTCAGTGATGTTTATTGAAAAAAGCTACAGCCTGGGTCAAAGTCATGCCAGATTGCAAGTGTGCATTCTTTATACCTTTTAACAGGAAACTAATGTTGAAGGAATATAGCTACTGCCCTACAGTACCTGACAATGGATGCATTCTCCTACTTGGAAGATTTTCTAGCATCTTATTTTTGTGGGGAAATGAAACTTATTACGTTTTTCAGATTGGATGAGAGGCATATGGACATTTTCATCTTTGCTCTGCCTATAAACATTACTCCTCAGGAAGTTAGGATCAAGAAACAGAAATGATGCTTCATTTTTGTTTTGTTTCTTAATGAATTAAACACATTATTTTCTCTTGTCCTGGGCTCTGGCAGACCCGAAATGCAGGAATGATGGATGTGGTAATGGGCTGTTTTTCAGTAACAGATTCCTTCTCTCTTTTTTCCTCTTTCCAGCTCACCTATTTGTTTCAAATATGTCTATCCATTTCTCTAAGTACTTGTAACTAGGTTTAATTGCAAATACTGAAAAGTTCTCTGTTTCCAGATAGTATCATAGCTAGGAATGGAAATTCAGATTGGCCCAAGTTATGCTATACAAGCAGTAACTGTATTTCTGCTACAGCAAATCACTTCATTAGCAATGTTTTAAACAAATAAGCAACCAAAGTGATAAATGCCATCCTTTTACAATTTTTCTCAGTGAGGGCAATTTAAAGAAGACTAGATACAATTATTTTCAATTCAGGACTCATCTGGGTTCAGTTCTGAGTTACGGAGAAGCTGGATCCTACTTGTGTCTCTGCTACCCGTCTCAGCAAGTCACCTCAGCCTGAAGCACTGGGGGTTATCTCACATTAATGTGTTGATATATGCCCAGGACCACACGGACCTTCCCCACATGCTACGTACGAACACCCTGTGGTGAATAAACATCAGTCCAAGCGTTCCCATCAGATGCAATCATCGACAGAACTGGTTTAGGAGGAGGCAATGAACTTGGGCTTCCCTTTACATCCATGAAACAAGCTTTTGCCTCTGGAAACTGGAATAAGAAGCTCACTTGGCAGTAGATTTCCAAGTTGAATAAATGAATGCAGGAGAGAAGGGAAAGTAAGTACAACAGCAGATGTAGGTAAGGGGTTTATAGCCCAGAAGGAGCAATGAAAGTTTTAGGATGTGGACATTTTTCCCCACTGCAGTGTTATGACCCTCATATATTGTGAAAAGGAAGATGATTACACCGTAGCTGTGTTTTACTAGAATGTTATAAAATGGATGGGATGGTATCTTTCAAGGAGACTATCAAATGATTCAGTAGCATGCATAACTAACCGTGGATTTCTCTGCATGACAAGACCAAGTCGTAATAACAGCTTGGGAATAATGATGCTATATTTTCCCATTAAAGGAAGTTTTATTTCTGGAACCTTGACAGATTTTTAAAGTAACGTAGACTTTTCTTGCTGCTGAAGCCCACATCTTTATTACAAAGCCAAACTGTTCTCTCTGAAACCACATTATGCATGTTGTAACAGTACTCTCCCACAGACGATGAACACTTAGAACATATTTTTCCATGTGAATCATCCATTCACTTAAAAATAAATTCTCTTATTAAATACAACCATGTGACAAGTTTTGTAGGTTCATATTCCGTCTCTCCTTTTCATTAGTTTATTAACATTTTATTGCTTTTTCAAGTAGTTTTCTGATGATTGCATAATTTTTCCTCTTTACTGCTCCCCCCCCCCCTTTTCTTTTCAATGTAACATAAAGCAGTTTCCATCTTCACTTTGTCGCAAGCACACCTAAGTAAAATAAATGACCAAGAATGGATCCTGCAGTGGGATGAATGGAAATAGATCTGTAGTGCTCCTTGAAACCAGTGGTCACCCAGCTGCACATAAAGTTGCCTGTCTGCGTTTCTCCGCTAGATAAAGCCCTTAAAGAGAAACAAAGGCATCATTACGATCCCTGACACTGTTCGCTGAAGAAAACAGTCTCTGCAATTTTTTATACTTTCCTTCAAAGCTAGAAGGTTAGGAAGGAACATGAAAAGCATTTATTGTTGTTGTAAGGCTGGCATTCTGGGTGAGCATCCAGCAGCAGATGCTAAGGTTTGCCACTGGTAATGTGGCTTTTCATGGATATTATCTGTCCATTTCACAGCCCCAGATAAAAGGTAAACAAGATCCCAAGTTCCAGGAGTGATTAGTTTTGATAATTGGTCTGCTGCTTGCTTTGTGCAATTTACTTCTATAAATACACACCAGGGGAATCATTTGTCTCGTGTATCATGGCACAGTAATTTCCTATATAATTTCATCCAATTGCTGCAGGAACTCATTTGAGCAATTGTTAATTAATCATTAACTTCGGTAGCAATGATTGCTAATCAAGATTTCCATGCTGTCTTTTTAATTTCTGAAGGTTAATCATTAATCAAATTAGTAACATTTTTTGTTATTTGAGGAAAAGAAACAGCATGCATCCCATCCATTCAAAGGAACTGTTAGCAGCATCTTTGCCTTTAAAATCATTGCATGCCTTCACTCTGGCTGTTGTAAAAGGCAGAGGCTTTTTTGCTGCATAAATTACTTGAAAATATTTTGCAGTTTAAATTAACAATGCTTTTCTATTGTTCATGCTACTGACAATTATGCTGTTAGGAACAACCATGATAATGACACTGCTCCAACTATTTCCCTCATGGTTAATCTTCTTTGCGTCATACCTCATGGCTTTGAAAAAAACCCCAGCTATTTGTGATACTTTTAGCGCCACCTTTTTCTCAATGAGGCAGCTAATAATAATCTATTTTTCTATTAGAGTACCCTTATGGGCCATCAGCAGCATGCTTGCAGATGAGGTAGATGTCGCTGCATCAAGACTTTGGGCAGCTCTGCAATAGAGGAACACGTAATTCTAATTTTCTCTCACACCGCAGTGACTTTGCAGCGTCCCCTTGGAAAGAGGAGAGTGGCACAGCCCCTGGATGACACGCAGATGGAAACCTTCCCTTAGGAAGAAAGGCCAGCCAGATGTCTCTGCTCTCCTTCCTCCGCACCTTTACCTGCCATCCTCGATAGCGGGAAGGAAGGAGCAAGAGCGGAGCGGAGCTGCAGCCGGACTCCGCCACATCTCCAGCGAGCGCCTTCGCCCTCCGTAGCTTGGCCGGGCTGCACCAGCCATCTCCCGTAATCCCAGTCCCACGTGGGACTTTGGGCGACCATGTGGGAGAAATCAGACTCGGGAAGTCAAAGATTTCCCCTTTCCGAGGCGCAATGGAGAAGCAGCCCAGAAGCTGCCGTGCTCACAGCGGGGTGTTTGCAAGCACTGGCAGGACGAGGACGACAGGCTCCCTAAAACCCTGGCTCCCGGCTTGGCTCCAGCACCCCGGCCTCAGGCAAGCAACTCCCATGCCTGTGCCTTTACTCCCGCCAGAAAAAAGGGAGTAATAATTAACTCACAGGGCTGTGGCGTACTTGAACAAGAAAAGAGCAGCGTATTTGAACAGCACGTCCATCCAGCGGAGCCTACCTCTGCCATGCCCCCGCCAGCCGCAGGACCTGCCACGCCGGGGCTCTGCTTATCAAGGTGTGACCCACCAGCCTGGGGATGGAGAGATTAGCCGCTCCCGTCACTGCATTTACTGAGATAAACTGCTCACACGCTCTCCTCACAGGGAGCTGTAAAGATTAAGGTTGGCAAGTCAAGTCCCTTGATGGTGAAAATGCTATTCAACAGCGCTGACTTTTTATCACTGCTGCTTGCCGCACAAATACTTGCTATTATTACATTTATTATTAAAACATATTTCCCATAGAGCTGCAGATTGTGAGGCTATGAATAGTATCGGGCTGAAATCAGGGTGATCTTATTTCAAGGAATTCCAGAGGAATGAACAATAATTTGCCACTAATTGCAAAGAAGCTTTGATAAAAACTCTGAACAGATTCCCAACAGCGCATATTTTCCAAAGCCCGCCTGGTAATTTTCAATAAAACCCAAGAACAATATGACCATTAACTCTTATGTTAAATGTCATCCAGATTTGTTCATATCATTCTTCACTGCACTGCATCTTTTCTAGGCGTGTTTTCAGAATTTATGGTGTGTGGCCACATTTGGGCTCGCTCAGTTGTACGCCCACAGAAAAACATTAGATGAAGGTCAAATGAAGCCCACAAGGCATGGGTGATTACCTTTCCCATCTGACTCTTCTTTAAAAAGTACAAAAGTTATCTTCTAGCTTGTGGCTTCGTTTGTAGAGAGAGTGCATGGGCACAAACCCCTTCCCACGTGAAGGTTGAAGTCTGTGCAGCAGATACTTTCTTGCAACGGACAAGGTCACGAGCAGTGATGGCACCTGGGCTGCGTGGCGAACCGCACAGTGATGGCTTGTGGCAATGTCAGCAGCGCTGTGCACCTGCCCCCCTTCCTCGGTGAGTCTGCTGGAGAAGGAGAAAGCCATGTCCCACCCCTGATGGTGCAGCTCGGAACTGGGCAGGACGTCTGCTCCTGCCCTGGCAAGGTCCAGTGCTGCCGTAGGAGGTTATCGGTGGAGGTCTGACCTAAGACCGCTGTGGTCTGTGGAGACTTCCACTGACCTACCGAGATTTTCTCTTTGTGCTAGGGCATGCTAAATAACATGATATGCTTGTTGGGAAAAAAAAAAACCAAACCCAAACCAACAACCTTTTCATGCTTGGCTGGTACTGCTCATGTTGTTTGATGGCTGTGAATGTTCAGAAGGTTATCAGCTATTTGTGAGGTTATGCTGAAGGCTTCCCAGTTGTAACTAACAATACTGTTTCATTATTGGGAGCACTTATACAAGGCACAGGTTGTTTTTGCTTAATTTTGTTGCCATTTGAAGTTCCAATGGCGGTAATCAATACCAGATGACTTAAGTTACCAGCCAAACAAGAAGACTGGTGGATGGTTGAAACAATTTGTAATACTGTGTGGGAAAGTTAATTGTTCAAATTATTCAGCAAATATTGCAAATTTACAGACAATTAGAAAGTCTTTTGAATATTTGGTCATCGTGAAAGATCTATGTCTATACAGAATATTATTTTAAATTAATATTTCAACTGGCTCATGTTTAATTTATTCTATGTAGCTGGCCTGGTTTTGTCCTATTGACAGAGGAAGTAACAAATGTATGAATGTGCTCTGATTTCCCAATTCCCTATTTAATAAAATATATTAAAAAATTAAGAACAAGCTTTAAGGCACATCCTGCTGCATAGCTAGTTCTCTTAAGAAGATGTTACACCATCCCAGTCCTAGCTGTGCTGGGATCACAGCTGCCAGTTGCTGAAAGGCTGGGATCTCCCCTCACGTACGCACAAGTCATTAAAAAATATAATTGTTGATATTTTAAGTTGCCTAAATTAGGAGATGTCCTGATACTGCCTAATTGGGAGATGTGCATGATACTCATTAGGCAAAAATCCATTGCTGACATAAAGCCACAGAAAGAAATGTAATTAACTCTGACGATCTAGAAAGGCCTTCAGTACAAGACTTCTTATTTCAAAATAAAAATATCGGCTATCATCTCTTTGTGTTTAAACGCCAAACAATAGTGCAAATGAGATTCTTTGCATGATACATTGTACTTGCTAACCACGTAGGGAAAGAGGTTCTTTCTGTGCTCTGCTTTAAGGTGTCCTCTCCACCTCATGACTTTCATGTGGCCACCACTCTGTCCAGCAATATGTCAGACTGAAAGCACCAAAGAGAAACTTCGAATGTTTGAGTCTCTTTCTTATAATTTAAATGCACTCTGATTTGAAATGCTGAGCGATGTCAGGTACTGATGTATTTTTGCTCAAAAATAACGTGCAACTTGTCATGCAGCGAAGCCTCCTTGAGACCTTTTGTATGGAAGAAAATGGCTTGTACCCAAACAAAGCCCTGACACTTAGCTGGGACGTGTTGACCTAATTTTTCTATGGATGAGAACATGACCAGGTATAGCAGCAGGCTGTTCCAAGAGAGGACAGGAGTTTTCCCTCTGCATTAAGTTACAGAAGCCGGTTTGCAGGCTAGAGCTGAAGAGGCAGGGTGTTCCTCTGGTTTCTGAAAGCTTCTGAACAGATGGACATGCCGGATTCCACTGTGCACTTGAACATTCAATTACATGATAACTCAGGTTTCCTAAAATACCTGAAAAATTTGGTGTGGACACTCTCCACATATTTGATCAAAGATGTGTAGCTTACCCCAGGGACCAGCCAAGGTAAAGACCAAATGTTTGGGAACCGGTGCAAATGTTAGCAACGAGTCTTTTTCAATAGAAAATCCATTATAGATGCAATTCCAGGGTCAGGCACAAAGTAAAGACAGCACAAGCAGGACTGTCAGACAAGCTCTGGCAGATCTGTGGGGCTGAGAGGGGCAGGGCATGTGCATCAGCTTCCCCCGTTCGCGTTGCAGCCTGTTAGTAGACTCTGCCATTGAGGTACTTCTAGAACTGGAGTGGTCAAAGTGCAATTACATATTGCTATTTGTCAACTTTAGTCTAATAATAAGAAAAAAACAACCAAACAAAAACCTATAATAAAAATCACGATTAAGCAGAAACCTGGTTTTCATCCAGACAAATTCCAAATCTACATCTGAATTGTCCTAGAGAAAACAAGCAGCCCAGGAAATGCTTATCCTTTCAAATATTTATGCTAAAAAACATAGATAGCTATAGTATCTTCATTTTTGCTAATTTATGTCCTTTCGTGTAATAAGATATTTTTAAATGACTCCCTTCTGACAACTTTATAGAAGAGCTATAATTTCTCCCTTCCTCGCTGAGCTTTGCAAAGTCACATTACACAGCAACATTTAAAGCATGGATAGAATTTGACAGTACTTCATACAAAATGTACTTTTCAAGAACAGAAATAATAAATGCCCAGGAAATTGCTGGGTTTTCTATTATGGTCCATTAAATCCATGGAAAGGGAAAAAATATGCTGCAAAGCTGCTGAAAGATCCACCAGCCCAATCCATTTTTTTAAACACAGAGGAAACTTCAGTGCCATGATTTCTGCAAGTAGGAAATACTGAAACAAAGAAAATTTCATTTGGAAAGCACTAATATAATTTGTAACTTTATTTATACTTTGCCTTCTATTCTGCAAATAAGCTTTCCATATTTTTGTCCTAGTATTAGATGTTCCATTTCAGGCCAGGTAGATGTTGTAAAGCCAAAACCTCAGTTGTCATGAGATTTATGAATCAGTTTCGCTACAATAAGGAGGAGCTTAGAAGTGAAGTGAAACAATCTGATATTTCTGCTATAGGAAACAAATATTCTTCCATATACTCAAAAACATGTTTGGGGGGTTGTTTAATGATAATATTCTGTTCTTTTCCTGATTTACATATTTTGGCCCTTCTGAATGCCCTTCATCTTCCAATTAGTTTCCCCATTACATGTATAATTAAAGACAAATCAGATTATGGTGATTAACATATATTATAAACCATTTTACTAATTTCTGAGGGCATATTCCTACAAGGGATAACATAGAAATTAGAAGGCTAATTAGGCCAAAATTACCTTTGCTAATGAATCTAAGCAGTAGTTAAATCCTCTAACAAAAGAGACATTTTTGTGCTTTGGAGGTTGAAGGTGTGATTCTCAGGAACCAACATAAGGAATAAATCCGTGGAGTTTCAAGAAGATTTACAAAGGTCCTAGCTCCAAAACACCTGAGCTGATTCTCTCAAAATCTGCTGCCACCGGCTCTAACTGATTGCTTAAGACATTCATAATATTGTAGAAGTCTGAGGGGAGAAGAAATACCTCTCTGTGAAATACAGCTCTTCCCACTGTTCCTGGGGCTTACGGGGAGAAAGAAGGAGGTTTGGGGAGCGAATGCCAAATTTTACACGCGGTGCGAGGGTACGGTCAGGCAAGAATGACGGCACGCTGCCGGGGGGGTGGGCGAAGGCAGGTTTGTGGCCATGCGCTTGCCCCGAGCCTATTGCCCAGACAACGAGACTTGGCACTGCACGGGATGAGGAGTTGATGCAGGGTGATGGTCAAAGCGTCAAAGGCAGAAACCTGCAGTGGAGGGATGCCCTCTGCCTGTCTGTCCATGTTGTGAGTGCGGCGGTCCCACTTTATTCAGTAAGAAAGTGTACTGAATTCAGGAGCGAAGCATCTCTAGGTGTTGAAGCACGAGCCCAAGGCTCAGGAGACCCGGTGTAATTTGCAGCCACAGAGTGGGTACGTGGCCTTTGAGGGCTGGTTTGTCCCAAACAACCTTTACATGCATTTGAGTTCTTGACTCTCCTTTGAATTAGGAACCAAAATACCTCTGAGGGCTCCGATCTCAGTACCCCTGTCCTAGAGTCCCCTACCTGTAAGTGGGAAAAAATGGTATTTTCTACTTCAGATATGCTAAGTAAGCTGAAGAGGGAGGAGTGGTTCAATGATAGACATGAAAGGGCATAAAAGTACCTAAAATTCACCAAATAAGAACTGCCAGAGCTGTTGCAGGCAGAGTCCTTCCCCAGGCTCAGACTCGTAATGAAGCGGCACTATTCACTAGAGGCTCCTTTCCCTCCAGTTCTCCACTGGGATAGATACCCGTGCTCAGCCTGGAACAGAGTGCTTCTTCCCCTCGTTCTTCGTTGGGATGTGTATTTGGAATATCACAGTCAAACTGTTCCTGTTTAACAGCTCTATTTTCAGATGCCAATTACCTGCTGAAACTTTCAGCCTCTGAGCTGAGGCTTTCCAGACTACGTTTCTGCCCAGGATTAATTTCATTTAACTGTGTAAGTAACAAAGCACAGCTATTCTTGTAGACAGAGAAAATATTCTCCCTTCATCTGAAGGGAAAAAGAAGAAAGTGATAGATTGTTTTGAACAGCTTCGGTGTTGAAATGGGTGGGAGCAAGAAAAGACTGAAACACTATAGGAAAATAGCCCTTGGAGAGGCGACGAGCCTTTTGGTGTTCCAGTGAAGCTAGCCAAGGTTTGGGGATGATAGTTTCCATATGCATAACTGGTTTGCACAACAATTTCCCCGTATTCTACATAAAATGAGGCAGTGCTGTGCTTGGTGATACTGTTCTTCGTACGCACTGAAATACCTCCCTCGCTGGTGAGGTGGGCTGGACCTCCATCGCTCCGCAGCAAGTGAGGGTGTGGGACGAGTGAACACGTAGAAGGGAACCAGCTTTAATGTGCAAAGATGTCCACTGGAGGTGATGGGTTTTGACCTCTCCAACAGCTGGGTAGCTTTTTTCTTTAAAAAATAGGAAGAGACCTCCTACTGCAGTTGCTGAGCATGTGTGTATGTGTCTGTAGGCTGCTCTTAAATGAAACCTGGCTTAGCTGACTCCAGCCTATGTGCATCAAGCTGTCAAGATCGAGGCAGTGTACAGTATCAGAGAAAATGAACTATACCTTTCAAGAGGAGTATTTATGGACTTAGAAACGGAAAGATCGGCAGAGAATAGAACTAGGCAAAAGAGGTAAAGTGATTTCTGGAGAAATTGAGGCATATAAGGGGCTTGTAGCTGTTTTTCAAGTCTATCTCTAATACAAGGGTGGTGGTGTTTGCAGACCATCGTCTCTCATCAAAGGACTTAGCAATCCCAAATAGACCAATGGGGCTATTTGTAAACTACTGTTTAATAAAAGAAGCAGTTTTCAATGAGTGTCACTGGCAAAACGGTCTTGACTTGGGGAATTTTCCTTCATTTAATTTTTTGGCAAATTAGCATAAGATTTTAATACTGATTTGGATATCGAGGAAAAGAAGCCAACTAAGCAAACACTTAGGGAAATAATAATAACTTTCCTCTCCATTCCCCAGACTCAACTTAAGCCAGACACCTCCTGAGCCTCCGCTTCCCTTGTTTCCACCAGCCCTCACCCTCAGTCCCTCCCAGCTCCTCCGGTGGGGCGATGGGCAGCGCTGGATGTTGGGTCTGTGCGTAACGGTTTCTTTCAACTGCTCCTCCCTTCTTACTTGTTTTCCTCTGTCCACCGGCTGCAGGGGTGTCCCTGCGTGACCACGATCCCTCTGAGGTGCCTCCTCTGGCAGAGAGCAGCTCCTCCCAAAAGTGCATCTCCAGCCATGGCCCAGCAATGTCCTCCCATGTGTCTCCTCTCCCTCCTTTCAGCTATCTCCCACCCCTCTGTCTCCTCCTGTGTCTCCTGTCCCTTTCCTTAACCATGCTGGAGGCAGGCACTGGGCATGCCCGGGTGGCTGGGACTCTGCCTTATGCCCGATACAATGAAAGAAATAATGAAACTTGTTGAGACAATGGTGAGTAAGAACCAATTTTCCTGGAGGACAGGGTGGCCCAGGGTCCTACTGGCATCTCTGCATTAGGGAGACCTTGGGGTGCTGGCAGCTGGTGGGTTCTGCCATGGGGGGAAGAACAAGGTACCAAACGTGAGCAGTAGGTGCAGAAGAAATGGAAAGGAGGTCAGAGCTGAGTTGCTCGGCTGTGGTTTGGAAAGTGGAGGCAACATCCCTGGAGCACAGAGAACAGTATGTCTGGGAGAGGGGTGAGCACCCCTGCCCAAAAAGTGAGCCGTGGAGGGCTCAGGCTGGCAGTCCGGGAGCCTGCGGGATGACATCCAAGCCTGGGAGGACT
>JAOBAS010000060.1:5401158-5411223 GCA_025311575.1 Elanoides forficatus
GGGAGGATTGGGGGGGTGGGGGGAAGGTTATATTACACCCTTCCTTTAAGCATTTCCTTTTGGCTAGCTCAGATTTCTGCCTCTTACTCTTCGACACTGGCGTAGTCAAGGACTGTAAATCCCTCTCTGGGAGGCAGCCAGCTGAAAGCTGGTCACCACTGCAGCAGCTCTCTTTGTGGCTTTGGGTCTGTTTGCCTGTACAAAAGGCAGCTCTGCGCCACAGACGGTGGCCCACACCTCTAGCTTTTGTGGAAAAAAACGCTAAATCCCAGCCAGAATTAAGTGAACGTTGTTATGCACGCTATTGTTGGGCAGGGATTAAGGGGCTATCAGAAAAGAAAAAGCTGAGGGATTCCTGAGGATGTAGAACAAAATTTCCTTAAGTATGTTATTGTCTTATATCCTGAGCATTAAATGGATGGGTCCCCTTCCATTTTCCCTGGCCGTTGCTGCCATTCAGCACTTGTGCTTCCTCTTCAACACAAGGTCTTCCTACAGGCTTGTACAACAGTTTGCTGGTACCTGTGAGCTTAGTGGTAGCTCTTCAGCAGTGACATGAAACAGTCATAAATCACAGCTCAGGCTGACTCGCCAGAGCAGCTCTCACTGCTCTCCTGCGCTGGGTGTAAAGCCTTGCCACCAAAGTTACCCTCTCCACTTGGAGAAGACCTACACTGAAGTCTGGTCTGGCCAGCATGAGTGGAGCAGGTAAAGACATTCTAACACATGTAGTCCCCAACCTTTCCCTACGCCTGCCTGACTGTGCCGGGGTTCCCGTTGTTTGATTGATCTCTATCTTTGTCCTTGTCCTCTCAGGTGGACACCCCTCAGAGGGGTGTCCTTCAACCTGAGACAACTGGACTTGTTCACACTGACTGTCCATAACCATCACCGCACCACGTATTTCATCTTGTTACAGCATTTGCTTAACCTCAGGAAGGTTTTCTGTTAAGGCAAACCCTAGGAGATAACCTAATTAAGCTTAAGTGAGTGTCATTTTTATTGGCTTGGGAAGAAAGGTTTCCTGCAGCATAACATGCGACAACCTGTAACACTTTTCTTCCTTGTGGCACTTAGAGAATATCTAAGTGCAAAGAATTGCAGCCAAATATGGAATTCAAGACACAACAAACTTTAATTGATTTTCTGGAAGAATTTATCATGGGGGAATCAGTGGGAGGTGAGAAGCGGGGCTTGTCCCTGTATTTCATTTTCCTTAGCTGTATGTGACAGTAGCTGTCTCTCAGCATGACTCTTTCTCATAAGCATGCTCAGATGCAGCTGGAAGTTGGCTAGACTGCGAAGGATAGTGCCAAACCTCTATTGTTTGGCTGAAGATGGGTATTTTGGAGTGGTTTTCTTTAAAAACAACTATCCTTCAAACTTTCTGTTCTCTCTGAGGTCCAGGAAAAGTTCCCAGTGAGGCAGGAATCATGGGAAAGGTAGCAATTTAATGGGTGTAAATCTACCATTACTCTGAGATAATTTCTTTAGGCTGAGAGGTGAAAAAACTCAGAAGCATTTCCATGCCTGGGTAAGTATTACCGATGAACCATTGCTAGAACATCATGCTCCAGGACAGACCTTTCACCAACGAGCAGACAGACGCTGCTGGTTGCATACGCTCCCAGCCGGCTGAGAGCCCCGGCTAGGCTTACACTAGCAATGTTGGCTGCAACAGGAATGTTGGCTGGGGTAGAGGCATGTGTTTTTATACAGAAGATCCGTGCCAGCAGCAGCCGTAGTGTAGATGCAGTCAGGCTAACAAAAAGTGCTCTTGCCAGCACAGCATATACAAAGTGTAACAGCAACAGAGACTCCCTTTCCAGCTCTTGGCATCTACTTGGGGAATTGAACTAGAAGCATCTGCTGTTCCCGTGCAAGCTGAAGAGCTGAGAGGCCTTGGAGGCAGCGTTATCCTCTCCGGACTAGGCATAACACGCCTGCCAGGGGATGGTGGCTATTGCCGCTGTTCTGAGCGCAGCCCCAGAAATCGGTGGTTCCCACTGGTGGAGCAGGTTGCACCTTCAAACCGGGACAGGCTTTGGGTGCAGAGGGAGCTGGTTCCTCCCACGCACTGAGGATTGCATGGATGTGCCTGTGCCAGCTTCTGGTCTCCGAGAGCTCAAATCAGGGCTAATCCCCATTATTGATAAGTCCTTATAAAAATCCCGCTAAGAGAAGTAAATCTTGCTAAACAGCCACTTGGCAAAAATCACGACCAGCTGGCTCACGCAGGCTGAGCTGACTGGTACTGACAATTTCTTCAAACTGAGCACCCTTAAGGCCCTGCAAAACGCACCCGCTTCGATGTGTTCCTGCAGCCAGCATAGCGCAAAAGTCAAAGGGGTCTCAGGAAGATGAGATTTCGGCTTTGCTTGGGAACGAGGTACCCTGTAACAACGGCTTTCCTTGTTAGACGCTAGCGGGTGCCAGTGGGAGGGAATTTACCTTCGCTAGACAAATGCAAATTCCAGTGAGGAGATTAAACTTGTAAGAGTCTTATGGAAAATAAACATCCTGGTTAAGGAGAGAGGCTGGAGGACCTGCGCTACGTATAACCTTTGGGTACTTAGGCCTCAGACAGCAAAGAGTGTTAATGGATAACTTGATACCCGAAGTGCTGAAGAAAACCTTAAAAGTCCATTTGAAAGGGGTGACAGAAACTCTCTGTGTGTGTAAGATAAGGAAGGAGGCCAACAAACACAGCTCTGTTGAAGGCACTGGGTGTGATTTAAGAGGCAGGAAGAAAATACGAAAAGCTGTTAAGGCTCCGGGAGACCTTGCTTCCAAGGGTAATAGGAGTCTGATTTTCCCAACCTGAGGTGCCAGATACAAGCAGGAGAAAAAGGGGTTTATTCAGACAGTATCAGAAGACAGAAACAGCCAAATATAGAGCTGAATTCATTCTACCCATGGAGCTAGAGTGTGTTTGTTTAGATAACAAACAGATTATGCTATTAAAAAATGGTATGTTTTAAAAGTGGTTCCATGTCTTAGCATCCAGGACAAAAGCTGAGAAACCTTTCTAGTTCCTGAACTTCTGAAGAGCATCTAGGTGAGCTCACAGAGGGGATTTCAATGATCCACGCATTTGTTGGAAGGGCAACGTGGTATTGTGCAGGCAATTCAGGCAGATCCTAGACTGCTAGTGACACTTTTGTAATGTAAATTGTGAAAATGTCCATCAGGGTGATGCTCTCTTGACGTGTTATACACAGGAAGGGAAGAACTGGGGTCAGATGGGGCTGCAGTTTCAGATGCAGTGACCACAGAAGGGCTGAATTCAGGATGCAGAGGAGAGATGGGAATGTGAGTGGTAGAGTTAGGACTGGAGCTTAGGAGAGTGCATTTCAGCTCAGTGAGGAATTTGCTAGGAAGAGTCCCGTGGGAAGTGTCATGAATGGGAAGAAGGCTGATTTTCAAAGAAAAAATAGAGAGCGCTCAGGAACAAACCATCAAGTTGTGCAGGAAGACTGGGTGTTGCAGCAAAAGGCCAGCATGGTGAAGTGGGGTGTTGTGTTGGGTTTGTTGATGAACACAACAGGAGTTTCTTGATGAACTACAACACAAGGAGCACAGCAGGTGGTAATAGAAGCACAGGCAGCAAAGGAGCTGTATGAAACCATTGCTTGTGCATGTACATACAAAATTGGGAAGGTCAAAGCTCTGGAGCTGATATTAGTGAGGGATCTTAAGGATACCAAGAGTCCTACAGGTACGCTAGTTGCAAAAGTGCGTGTGGGTCTCTTGGAGGAGACAAATCAGTGTTGGACGATATGAAAAGGCTGAGAAACTCAAATAACTTTTTTTGCTTTGACTTCCACAAGCAAAACCTGCTCCCAGACCACTGTGTGTATCAGCACAATTTGGAGACTGGAAGGACAGGCAACAGTGGGGGAACAACACAGTAGGTACTGCCTGGAGAACCTGGATGTATTCAGATCTATGGGGCTGGATAAGATTTTCCCAAGAGTGCTGAAAGAATTGGCTTATGTGATTTCATAGTGTGCTGCCTGTTCTCTCTGACAAATCATGGTGATTGGGAGAGGTCTGCGACAAAGAAAAAGCACTAGCAGTAAGTCCTTAAGAAGAGCAAAAGAGACAACCTGCGGAACTTCCCTGTGTGAAGGCCAGCCAGCTTCACTTTGATACCTGAAGAGATCATGGCATGTGTCTTCATGCAATCCTTTCACAGACATGCAATGGGCAAAAGGGTAATCAGATATAATCAACATGGATTGCCTTCTACAACAGTGTGGCTGTCTGTGTGGAGAAGGTGAGAGGCATGAATGTAATACATCTTGACTTTATTAATGATTTTGTTGCCACCACCCTCAGCATTCTCATTTGGAAGCTGGAGAAATATGGGCTGGAGAAACAAACTGCTAGATGGACTGAAGAGCAGCTGAACCTCTGGGCTCAAAGGGTGGCTCGCATCTGGTTGGTGGCCATTTATGAGAGGAGTACTGCAGGGGTTGTTTAACATCATCATTAACAACCTGACTGATAACACAGAATGAACCATCAGCAAATTTATAGAAGATATTTAATTAGATGAAGTGGCTGACAAGTGGCAGGGCTGCAACCCAGAAGACCTTTGCTAAACAAGAGGACTAGGCCAACCTAAACAGCTTGAATGGCTTAACAAGGAGAAATGCAAAGTTTTGCACCTGTGGTAGAATAACCCGATGCATCAGCACAGGCTGGGAAGTGACTGGCTAGCGGTAGCCCTGCTAAAAATGCCCTGGGTGTTTATGGTGGGTGGGTGCTGGCAGGACATTCTCACTGCAAATAAGGCAACCCATATAGGGTTCCCATAGGAAGACCTAATGTAGCTCTCCATTAGGAAGAGTCTTGGGATGGCAACAGTCCTGATTTGAGCAGGAGGTTGGAGTAGATGACCTCTCAATGTATATTCCAACCTGCATTTCTGTGATCCTATAACTTCAATCTCAACAGCAGCTTAGTCTCTGAATAACTTAATGTTTGGGTTTTTTTCCCAGAAAATATGTATGAAACACTCCACTGATCTATGTATGTATCAGTGTGAACTCATGACAGTATAATTTTTCCATACAGAGTCATCTCCCTCCCCAGGCAAGAACACTTACTGTGAAATCATAAGGTGGGCAGAAGGTTATGAATGCGATGGATGAAAGTTGGGAGTTTGGTCATTTACCCTCCTACCCTGGCTATCTCCGGCTGGCTTAAAACTATTTGCTTTTTAGCTTAGTAATGTGATGCTGGTTGTTATGAAGCTTGATAGCTGGGAGGGACTGGGTAATAGTCCTTTCTTGTTTTCATTACGGGCCTGTATAATTGCAGTTAATATAAGCAATGATTTCTTAAAATGCACTTTGTGTATTGCAGCTGTCCTCAGGCAAGAGGACAGCATGTCTGGCTAAACACTCAGCCTTCAGAGCAGTAGCAGAAAGTCTGATATTTTCCTCTGAATCATGTAAGAGGAGAAAGAAGCACATACCTTGCTGAGGACAGGGTTTTGAAATTACATTCTCTGTGCTTGCCCCTTTCCTGGAAACACTCAAGGTCAGGTTGGACGGGGCTCTGAGCAACCTGACCCAGCTGAAGATGTCCCTGCTCGTTGCGGAGGGGTTGGACTAGGTGACCTTCAAAGGTCCCTTCCAACCCAAACTGTTCTATGATTCTGTGATTCTAAGATCTTGCTGTGGTTTCCCCAAACACTTTTGGTACACCGAGCTATACACCCACTCCCTTTCTAAATTGAAAAGGGAGTGCTTTGTGCTTTTGGGGATTAGTGACTTGAGCAGAGCCACTGGGATGAGATCAAAGGCTCGTGGGAAAATGATGAGCTAGCCTTTCTCCGAGTAAAAACACAGCAGCAACTCTCCCAGGGTTCTGCTGTGGCAGTGGCATGAACACTTTTGCCCAAATTCATCCCATCACATCATAAGCACTTAATGAGGCACCTAAATTAAGAGTGTCATCATCTTAAGCTCTCTTATTCCTGTAGACGAGGAACTCTGGAATGCAATTTAGTCCTCCTACGGCCTGAATTACTCTTTCAGAGTGCCTGTCTCTCTCTGGATGCTAAGGAAGCCTTGGGTGACTAATGTAGGCACTCCAAAACTTTCTTTTTGTTTATCAGCTGGAAAGCCAGGACCTAGATATTTTGTCTATGTAAAGCTTACAAGTGTGGCTAATTCTGTTGACTGAATGATTTGGTGTGACTAGTCAGCCCAGGGCTGACATATTGCTGATATACCCTACCCAGACAGTCTAGAGGATAATACAGAGGAAACAAAAGAGTCGTTGCCCTCAGTGACTCTGCTGTGGACAGACGGACAAGAGATAAGCTAAGGGTAAGGTCTGAACTTAAAAAATAGTTCCACAATTGAGCCAGCACAGCGGCTAAATGCTGTCAACATGCTGCAGCTGTCCTCCCTCCATTTTCTTCCTTCTCTTTCCTTCTTGGAGGCATTAGACCTGCTGTGAGAGCAGAACGGTTTGTTGCATTGGTCTGCACGTATTGAGGGAACAGACTTCCAAGATTTCCACAACCTTCTTTGTATAGCCATGTACAACAACTCTGACTCTGTTGCTAGCTGTTTGAAACTCTGAAACATAAATCTAGGTGGGAGAAGATCTGCTGTAGAGAACTGATAACACTTAGTTGGTCTTCTCTCTCTCTTTTACTTTACACCTCTCTCTTTTACTTATGCCTTCCACCAGTCCCCTTGGATGATCCAGTCCCACTGGAGAGGCAGGCAAGCATGAGCCGATGGGCTGCTCCCTGAGCCTGTGCCTCCTGCCGACTGAGCTCTTCCAGAAGGGGTGTGAGATGATTAGGGTAACGTCCTTCAGCGCATCGTTTTGCATGCAGGCGCTGCTGCACGTTAACTGGGTTGAGGATAGCATTTAGCCTTTCCTTAACCCTGTGGGATTGCCTCCTGCTAAATATTTCTGTACCAGGAGCTCATCTGGACTCCTCTTGGACCTCAGCTTCTGTGTTTGAGAAGGTCTGATTCAGTCATGTAAGACATCTCCAGACACTTCTTCTGAAAGATGGCATTGCATTTTCTTCTGCCTAGTCCCATTCCAAGGCACGCAGTGATGCCTCCCCTTCCATTTACCATGCTCACCAGGATCTTTTCTGGACACGCTAGTTCTGCCATACTTTAAGAAAAGTATCTATTGCCAAGGTATGGATGGGGGAAAAAGAAAGGGGGACTGCAGAGACAAGCTTTAGCTCTGACATCAGGAAAGGTTTTTTAAAACTGTGGCCTGGGTTCCTACCTCTTGTCTTCAGGTGCTTGAAAGAGGTGGCAAAGAGCCCAGTCAATAGAGCTAATTCCAGGTGGCAGTTGGGGTTTTTTTTTTAGCTTGCCTCAGGTACCACCAGCCCATCTTTCTCTGTTGTCCACCTTCGCTAGGCCAGGGCTGGACTGTGCTGTGACTCCTGAGGCGTTAAAGAAGATTGTCTGCATCCTGCAAATCCTCTTTCCTGCTGTGAGCCTGGAAAACACAGCCCACGCCTTCAGAGTTGTTCCTATGAAATAAAAATGTTGGTACCCATAAAAGATGCTGGCTTTCCTGTTCAGATGTCAAAGTACACATTTAGCTTTTGTTTCATACAGCTACCCACTTGTTTGAAGTTGCGAGCACATGCTGAGTGTTAGTTTCCTTCTTTCCTTGTTTCAAAGTATAGACTGCATGTCTGTATAAAAGTATCTCTAAGTGTAGGAAATCCTTCTTCCTTTCATTGTGCGTCTGTTGGAGGTATCATCCATTTGTATAAACAAAAAGACAAATTTTAAAAAAGTGGAAAATCCCAAGCGCTTAATTGAATTAACTCATTTTTTGCCTTTCAGTAGATTGTATTTACCTCATTTTGCAGTGTAACACTCCTGAAACTTTCCACATGTTCCTGAGGGATCCAAAGGCTCTGGGGCCTCAAGGCATCCAATTAACCAGAGATGACTCAGATGGCTGTGTAAGCCTGGCCACAGGCAGAGTGGGCTCCATCTCACTGGAAATCATCTGAGGATGTAAATTTTATATATATATCTATATAAACCCCAGAAGTTCTTAGTTTATCTAGATAGAGCTAAGTTGTGCAGAGACAGTTAACTGCTGCAGTACTCAGAGGAGCTCTTCTGCAGGCTGTGTGCTCTCAAGCCACGTGGCTAGCCAGCCAGGCCGGGGAGCGCTGGGGACGGCTGTCACTGCGGCATCTGGCCTTCCAGCCATACAACACCAGAAAACCTGGGGCAGCCCTACAGCCTCCAGCGGCCAGCGCAGCGCTGATCCAGCCCGGGCTAGCGCAGGGGACCTCGCTGGGTAGGACTACAGCAACAGCAGCGACTGTGTAGCCAAGTGTTTCCGTATGACTTTGAAGTGTATTTTTTTTCTTTTTCACAAATAGATAGCTATCTTGTTTCCCCAAAGAAGAACAGAGCATGGTTTACTTCCCAAGGACACCCATGTGCCTGTGTGCAGGAAGGAAACATCTGCGGAGGTGAGCAGGAGTGGTGAGGCGTTTTTGCTCTGCGCTGGTTTGTGGAAATTTATTGCAAGCCACTCAAAGTTTTCATATAAAGTGAGTAGCGTGCTAATGTCCTGACACTCAGGAATCTTTCAGGGCTGAGGTTTTCCACTTGTTTTACTTTTTGCTTGTTGTGCATGAGATGCCAAAAAGAAATTAATGGGAGGGGCCGTAGCTGCAGCGGCACCGAGTCCGAGTGATGGCCAGCAGCCTGCCTGGAGGTCGGGTCTGTGTCTGGTCCGACTGGGAAGTGTGCCCGGCCTGACCAGCTGCAGACCTTCTCCAGGGGACCTGGTGGGACCTGGAAGGCGTCAGCTTAGCACCCCCGCTGTGTGCGGTGCCCACACGTCCTGCGGCACCAACGGCAGGGTCCAGGATCCTCGGCCGCTCCAGTCCCCGAGGAGAGGTTGGCACAGCCAGGGCATCTGCGGGACAGCGGGGAGCAAGTGCCTCGCAGCCCCTCTCCCTTACTGTTACCTACCGACAGTGTTAGTGGCTCACATTGTATGGGAGAAGGTGCACAGGTGGTTTAGAGCTGTCAGAAAGGTGGAAGAGATGAAGAGCTTAGAGGCCATCAGCTTCAAAAGAGAAAGAAGCCAGAAAGATGTTACACAAAGCTACTGTTTGCGTGCTGGCCGCTCTTGCTGGTTCTGGAAAATGGTTTGGAAATTTCTTATGGGGGGTTCAAGCTGCAGCAAACCAACATTTAAAAAGAAATAAGTTCTCCTGCCCTCCTTATCCATTAGACCATGTTGCTGATCCAAAATGTTTACAGTGCTGAAAGGCCTATTGGAAGTGATAGGGGCTTTGAATCCCACCTGTCAAGACCGGGTCTTAACAAGTGTCTCCTTGGAAATCAGTGCTACAGGCCTAATCTGGCAGTCACTGCTTTGGAAAAGCCCGGAAGATTTTTCTGTAAAAGGATGGCAGGAGGCTGTTTTGCAGCATTTCTAATCCCAATTGCTATAAACTGTAATAGGATCTGTAATGCTTCAGTTGTTTGGGCGGGTGTCTTGGCAATTGTTTACTTCTTCTTCTGGCATTTTCCCAATTTTTTTTTTCTTAGTAGAAATGCATATATAGGATATAATATTCTATTTTACAGAATTGGTCAGAAACTGGACAAAAAATAAATAAATCAATTAGACCAAGCAGTGACTGATCCCATTCTGAAGTAATTCCCAAATTAAAAATGTTCCTCGGCTCCCCATTTCTCCAAGTCTGGCAGCTCTCTTCATTCCCAGGCTTTCCGTTCATTCCCAGCTTGTAATGTCTGAGATGAAACACTATTAAATATAATTCAACATATTTAGGAGACACAATCTGCCACTCTGCCGGTATCTATAATAACAGAGGTGCTTAAAAACTGCACAGAAAAGAGAACTCAATTTTTTCAAGTGTAGCACACCTACCGCTCGTAATGGCTCTGTCAAACTGAATCTCCATGCCCTCCTGTTAAAAACAAGGCAGCCGGTATAGTGTTCATTTCCAGAAATCTTTTCTTCTACTGTCTGAAAATGGCCTCTTACTTTACTATG
>JAOBAS010000060.1:5411323-5434438 GCA_025311575.1 Elanoides forficatus
ACTTTACTATGATGATTATAAAACCCACCAGAAATGTATTTTCCTGCATAGTTATTCATTCTGCTTTAAGAATATAGAAAAAACAGATGGGACTCATTTTCTCTTACTTGGTCCAAACATTTCAACAAGTGGGTTATTTTCCTTACCAGCCTTTGGACTCCCCACTGTTCTTAATAGGATTATTTGGATAAATAAAGTCATCCAACTTTGGCCCTTTATTAATCATACACCTGAGGCAGAACATGCAGAAGTTAATGGAAAGACAGGATGTCTGCTCTGGTAAAAAATGAGCTGATGTTGCTCTGCTATGAAAAGACATAAAATTCTTCTTGCCTGAAACAAAAATTCTTTTTTTTAGTATAAATCTCCAGCTTTATTTCCGCTGTAGTTCAACAAACACCAAAAAGTGAACAGGTTGGAACATAGTTCGGGAGGGGAGAAGAAGGCAGACTCATTTTAACCACCTTATGGTTTACAGATGTTCCAGGTATGCATATAGATGTCTTTTTTGTTTCAGAGTTATCCCTGTACTATTTTGCCAATGTTCAAAGTAACTTCTCCCTTTAAGGCTCTATCTACCTTAACTACAGTTGGAGGAAAACAGGTTACAGTCTAGCATACAGGAAAAGCAAGAGAAGAAAATCAAACAATGAAACAAAACCAGTTTCCACTATAGAGAGGAAAGGAAAGTTTTCAAAAAGTGAAATGATGAAGCAAAATAGGATGGATGTTCTGCTTTTCCTTCAAGGGTGAATGAATTAACAATGCAAGGGTGCAATGAGATACACATATCAGTGATAGATTTCAACGACAATATTGAGATGGAGATCCTGAACAAGGGAAATTAGGAGCAGAGCAGTGCTGTAAGTATGCAGATCACAGATGAGGTGCAGGTTAAGCTCCCGTATGTCATCCTAGATGGCCTTCATCTGCTTCCCAAGCTCTGATCATCAAGGAGCTGAAGCTGTAGTAAAATGTGCCAACAGGGCTGTACCTACCTTTAAGATGAAATATTTTGATGTTGGGAGTGACTGCCATGACTGAGGTGCTCTGATAGGACACCCTGTGTAATGTTTCTTGTTTCTTCTCATCATCTGGCCCTTTTGCAAAGGGATTACAGGATTATAGGCACGACGGAACTGATGCTATGATGGAGTGGAAGTAGGAGTGGGACTGTGAAGCATCCCCTCTACCTGATGACTGAAGGTGTAGGTGACATTGGTGTGTTGTCCAGAGTGCAAGAAAACATGCATTGCAAACAGATGCAACAGTGGAAGAGGGCATTATCTGCTCCTTTTTTTTCCTGCTGGGCTGCCAAAAGCTCCTATTTGCTCAGATCTGCTAGTAGGGCTATTCATGAAACTCCCTTCCTTGGTTCATTCCACCTGAGCTGAGTTAACCGATACCTACGGATGGCGTTGTTTAGACTAACAGAAGTGATTAACGAGATGCTTTCCTGAGGGGCAGGGGAGAGTGGTGATGAGGGGTTTGCAGCAAGCTAAAAGCACTCACCTCTTCAGCTGGTGCAGTTGAGTTTGTCCTTGCTATCAGGTCCTCCTGTGAATTTGTCTCAGCAAATTTACCACCCTGTAAACGTGGAGCTGGTTCCAGCTGTGAATTTGAAGAGCAGGCATATAATTTTAATGTTTTTACCAACTCCTTCAGCTAGAACTGCATTAGGATGGTTAGCTGTGGCACCGAGAAACTAGCCAGATCTGTGAAAGAAATTTTTCTCAAGCAATCCTCTTATTTTGTATATAAAGTACTCATTAAAAATAAGTCAACTTGTGGAAGAGTGTGTAGGTAATTGCACTGTACTATAATTTTGCTTTATATGAGATACTCTGGGAATAAACCAAGGAGACAGAGCAGCATATTTGACAAGTGGTCGAGGAGATGACCCTGCACAAGGTCGTTTTGTTTCTGGATGGGGCATTTGTCACAGCTGCAGCACTGTTCTGCTTTGGATGAGAAGGTTGTGCAATATATTTTTTAATGACATATTTAAGACACTGTTCCCAATGTGAATGTGGTCTAATGAACATTGTATACTAACCTCTGTTAATGTTGACTGTGCCTGTGACCTTGGATAAATCGTTGCATCCCTTTGTGCATTCCCTCATCTATAAAATGTCTTCCTTACAGATATGTAGTGCAGATTCATTAGTTAATGTTTACAAAGTGCTTTGAAGACATGAATATGGTTATTACTTTAATGACTATGAAGTTTATGAGCTTAGAAGGCATCTTACCCTTTGCATCCTACTTACCAGTTGGGGGGCTGCAGTAACCATCCCACAAATAAATGCATCGTTCACATCAGTCTTTACACATAGCTGTTACCTGCTACTAAATGTCTTCGTAATTCTACATGGTCACTGGCTGTCCGCTGTCTGTGAGTGCCTAATCTTTGTTAGCAATTAAGGAACATATTACCTTCATTTTCACAAAAATTATACACTAGAGATGACATTTTTTTGCATGTACCGGTATGATTTTTCACTCCAAGGAAATACAGGGTGATTTTTTTCAGTCATTCCTTTATTCATATAATCTAGAGCACCTCATTTCCCAGGCAAACAGCAGAAGCCTATCTGGACCTTGGGGTGCGATTAAAATGAAATGAGATTGAAATTCGTAAGTTTATTGTGTGACAAATCTCTGGAAGTCACTGGCAGGTATTGTTGTAAGTGTCTTTTCTGAGCTTCCAGATGAATATACCCAACTGATGTACCTCTGCTTCTTATGCTGTACGTTAATATGCTACAGGAGATCTCTCTAGCACAGCAAAGCAATAGAATTCTTGATGAGAGCTATTGAAAAAGTGTGAATGCTCAGAAAAGTGTGACTCGAAATCATGTGTATTGTTGAACCTCCACTACTGATTTCCACCAATGAAAATTAAATCAGACTTTGTTCCCCCGTTGGTTGGTAACATATTTTTTGGTCTTTTTGGCAAAAGGAACTGCAGTGCCATGGAAATAAGCGGGAGCTGTCAACTCTTAGAGTAGTTCAACATTGCTCTCATTTACATGTTGATGTATGGTCCCTGTACGAATGATAAATAAGTGTACAGTTATTGTCCATGCCTCTATTTCCCTAAGTTCTTCTGTTCTTTTGTATTGGGGTTGAAAGAGTTCATTTCCACCATGAAGAAGGGAAGGATACATGGAGATATGGGGAACAACAGCTGTGTGTCTGGCATGGCATGAAGCAGGCCATGAAAAACTGGATGATGCTACTTTCCTTTACCAGGAAGGATTACCAGGAAGGAAGACCAGGAAAACCATGAGCATATATTCACTGTTGACAAAACCAACTGTGAAGCAACAGGTTTTTTGGCTTTGCTGCCATCTAGCAGAAGACAGACAGCCTGACACTCACCCACCCAGCACGACAGAGAAGCAAATTAGATTCCTGAGGTAGATGGGGGATAATGTGGATTATGGTTGAGGTCTGAGCTGGCTATTCTGGCCTAAGGCCTCTGTATGTTGCTAGTTGACTGTTAAAAGATGGCTTGGTTTTAGAAGAGCAGTTATGAGGCTGCTATTCCTTCCTGCTTGTCTTCACTTGCCTTAGTTGGAGACATCTCCCTCAAGCGCAGAACTAGCTGAGACTCACTCACATCACCGGAGGAGTGAACCAGGCTGCTGCTGTCCCGCCAGTACCGTTACATTGAAAGAGATGTGTGGCAAGAATAAGGAGACTTAAAAGAATTCAGATATGCCCTCTAAAGACAGCAAGACAGGAGACTTTTTCCTTTCTGGGGAAAGGAAAGCACTCCTCATGGGTACAGAAAACATTTAATAATAATCAGTTAATATTAACAGTCGCCTTGATCTAGGTTTGGTCAAGGCTCATGCTAAAAAACCCTTTAGCTTCTAAAGGATTTCAAGCAAGTCATTAGCTGATTCTGAGTTTATACTGCTTTATCATCTGAACGGTCTTGAACAAAGCTTAGTTATGTAATGATCATGTTAGGCTCCTAAATGAGTTTCCTTTCCTGTAATTATTTATCCTCCAGCTTCCCTCTTTCTTGCAATCTCATTTTCTCCTGCAGTGTATGTTCCTTTCACAGAGACAGATAACTAGATCTTGCAGACAGTCATTTATGGTCTGTGTTCATTAGTTCACAGGCAAAGGAAGCTAAGCAGACTCTACTCTGATTTTCCTTTTGTTCAGTGGAAACTGACCATTTATCATGGTTTTGTTGCTGAGAGAAAGTTCAATTGCTAACGTAACGCAAGCTAAAAATTCACAGAAAGAGAAATGTTTCATGTTCTGGAACAACTGAGCTCACATATATTTTCCAGGGAAGGAAAAAAACTGCTAAACCTGAGTTGAGGTAATCGAAATGTGCTTGTGAGGCTAAAAAATGTTATGAGAAAGTTACAGTTAGGCTCAAACGAAGGATTAACCAGATCAGTCTGCCTGAAGTTTAAGTTTTAAAAGAAATGGAGACAAGTTAAGATACAGGAATATATAGACAAATCACCCAGATAAGTTTGCCCTGTAGCAGTGTTCATTATATGATTGGAAGTAAGTCATTTTTCCTGCCAGATCAGATTAGACTGACTTTTTTTAAAGATAAAGTGAGAAGTTTCATTCCCAATCTTTTTCTTTTGGACATCACAATATGGCAAAGGTCATTTGTCTGTAAGGAGCATGTCGGAAGCAATGAGAACCACACTCAGCTGAGTTTCTGGGCTGCTGCTTTTTCCTAGGGCTTATGAATTCAGCACTAAAATCACATTCGAGGTCTCTAAATTACGTTAGATGTCATGTGAATGCAAATATGTGTTAAGTAGTTTAAGAAACGGCCTGGGGAGGGGATGCTGACCAACCTTCCTTCCCGCTCAGGCGCAGGTGGCCGAGGAAGGGCACGGGGCATTCCTCACCTTCCTCGCCGGAGCTCTCAGCTGGACAACCCCCTCCAGCAGAACCTGGGGAAGCTTTCGAGGGGAGCAGGCTGGTTCGACGTGCAGCACCTCCAGAGCCACAGCCCTTCTCAGGGTGCTCTGCATCAGGATGGCGTTTGTCAGGGCCTGCGGCTGGGGTGGGATAGGCATCACCACATGAACGGCCACTGCAGACTGGCAGGGTGACGGGCTGGAGGAAGGCAGCTCGGAGTGAGGGTGTCCAAGAAACCATCGTGGCCCATCAGGATGCATGGGCTGCTCCGAGGACAAGCCTGGGTGCTGTGGGATGCTGCCCTACTCACTGTGGGTGCTGGGTTCTCCTTCCCTTAGCCTCTTCTTAATTTTGCAGTATGGATATCCTTAAAATATTTTCTTGTGCAAGCCTCCTTCAACTATTTCTTGTCATCAGGCCCAGTAGACCAGAAGGGAATGGTGTCTCTGCTCAGGTGTGCACCAGCAACCAGCCCTGGAGAGCTCGTCCCCTCTAGTGCGGTGACATGGGCCACGTATGCCCCTTGTTGGGCTCAGCCTAGCAGAATTCCGAGGTTAGCCTCTGCACCTAATTGAGAAGGGAAACGTTCATGCATACTTAGGTAAAATAAATTACCTGAACCAAGAGAGAAAATGAGAGAATAAAATAGCTTTCAAAGCATGTTGTCAGTGTCACCCAAACGATTTTTTTAATCCAGTAAAGTTAAATCAAACAGAGTATTTTGTAAAAATGACAATATCTCATGCTGCAGAAATGTACATTTAAGCCAGCCGAACAACACTACTGTGGCAGTACAATTATGATTTCAAACCAAATTAAAATAAATTGATTTTTGCATCAACCTACTGGTGCCTTTACAACCATTTCAGTCTTTCTGAAGTCCACCTTGGTGTGTGTTTCCTTTATGGACTGGGAACTCCTAGAAACTCGAGGCAACATTCCTCTTTTATGTTCACCAGCTCAAGACTGGGTGAATTAAGGTTGTTTTGAAGTGAGAGTCGTACCTGCCAGCCAAACCTGCCCTCTGAAAGCAAAGGGTCTGTAAAACGATGTGCCAATCACATATCAAAGAAGGCAGAGTTATGTGCGTGCTCCTTATATTATTCTCAGTTACTGCTTCTTCTGTTATTAAATAACTCAAGGCCCTGTAAGCGCTTTCTGTGATAATTTTCTTACAGTTGGTCTAGTGATTGGAACAGAGCATGTCTATGCCAGCGCAGTCTCCTTAACTGTAGGATGTTATTGGTGATCCTCTGTGTATACTTTAAGTCGAATTAAATTTTCAGGTCAGGAATTATGTTTTCAGATGTGTGTATCAGTTAATGGGGCTCTCTTCCAGCACAGGGTCCCAGGATGCTTTTTACGCAAGCAATAAATGTAGCTAATTAGAGGAGGCAGAGAGTTGTGTCCTTCCTTTTACAGAGGGCATGTGGTATTGCCCAGAAAAGGACAGTTTGTCCAACCAACACAGAGTTAGCTAATGCAGGTTTACAAAAATCCGGTACCGGGTGATGGATTTATGGGCTACTGATAAGTGACCAAAAGCAGGAAATAGCAAAGCTTCCTAAACCACCACCGTCTCTCTTATAAACGTGGGTTTATGTCTTTTAAGATACATTGCTAGTATTCATTTACTGTTTAGTGTGTTTTATTCATTCCTTTTAACATAATGTCTGTTTTTCACAGAGGAGGAAAAGGTGGAATTTTTCATGTCCCCTCTGTAAGATTTTCACTCCCTCACTCATACCAACAGTTCTTTGTCTGCAAATAAGTGAATGGACAATTTTGCTTCCAGCAGTGACTTACAGGTTGAGCAGATGTCAGTTAGGCGTAGTCGTGGAATGGTGCTACAGGAACCGCAGTTCTGAAGCATGAAGTTACACACACTGAGACTATTTATTCTGTCGTGTGGAGGCCAATAGCTTTGTGGAAGAAATGTCAAGAGCTATCAAGGAAAATGCTCTCTGAAAATTCTCAAAAGCTGAAAGCTTTTAAAAACAGAGAGAGAGAATTTTCAATTTTGCAGAAAATGTGAGGAATAGCATCTTTCTCTCCAAGGTGGAAACCATGAGCAGAAATAGAAATCATTGTCTGTGTACCCCTGCCATTGAGATATTTCCACTCTCAGAATATTTGTGGCTACTTGGAAAAGCTCCTATTTGGGTAGGACCACAATAAATGTAAGGAAAATGGAAAGAGATGCCAAGACAGTGTTATCTATGTTATTTAAACTGTTTGTTTAGAAACTGGAAAAAAAACCCCTCTGTTTTTATCATGCATAGATTTAGTTTCTTGCTCAATAAAGCAAGCCAGGATTACTCACTGCTTTTTGGAATATGAGTGCCATATGATCACTCTGTAATGCTGGGGAAAAGAGTAGGGGGTCTTACATGACAGAGACTGTCCCTGGAGGCAGTAGCATCATTTGAACCTTGGCACAGCCAGTATCTTCGACATCATCTGAGACCAAAGACTGTCAGGTTAGTAGCTATTAGCTTTCATGAAGAGGCAGCAGTTATGCACCTTAACAGTTGTTTGAAATGCCCATCCAGCAGCATAAATGCCCAGTACACAGGTTATACACTGCATTATAGCCCATAACCTGAAGAAATATATGTACCTGGCTACAAAGAGAAAAATGAGGGCAGGCACTGGCAAGTTGGCTGGACCCGGAGGCCTGTTTCATTCTTGCAGCTGAGCTACCGTCAACAGTGCTGCATTTCTAGGAGCAGATACAGCATTCGTTTCAGCATGGGACAGTGCTAGTGCTTGCCAGAACCCCAGATCAATGCATTGACTTGCTCAGGGTTCTTCTGCACCCCTCCTACATGGGGCTGTATGTCACATACACATGTTAAAAGAAAAAACAATTTTGGTTAAAGTATATTTGGGTCATGAGCATATTTGGGTCTTGAGTGCGGGGCTACAGATTTGTTTATCTAAGGTCACCATCAGTTCGAGGTCACCTGGTGAGACCTTTTGTGATGCAAAACTGAGCGGCTGTAGTTTTGCTGCTGCTGAGGAGGACTTGTGGGTGGTTAAAGTGGAGCTAAGAAAGCTTCTTGCTCAGCCTCACAGTTGGTATTTACTTAGAAATAAGCAAGCTATTCACGTGGACAAAGTTTTGCAGAAACCGAGCTTGTCAGTACTTCTGTAGTGAAGGATGCTCCCACTTGTCTGTCCTCTGAGATCCCCATTATTGAGACACACCTGTGTCTAGGACTTTCTGGAAACCATAGGTTTCTTAGGGCCAAAATAAACCTTTTTCATGTTCTGTCTGAAGAAGGTGTTTGGAAGGGGAACCAACTGCAAATGCACGAAGAACTGTGAGAGAATGGTGTTGAACAGACGATGAGGAACACTGTTAGCTGTGCTGTTAAGAGCTCCTGGAGACCATACCACTTCCACCTCCCCAAGCCTCCCTTCCTGAAAAAAATATCAAGCCCTACATAGTCAAATAGTAGTTTTATAGGGTAGTGGACTTCATCTGTCTGTGTTAGCTAGAAAACCCATTTAGCACTTTTCTCAGCTCTTCAGATAAAACATACTTGGTATGGATACTAATGTGATTTTCCTGGCCACAGCAGATAGGGGTTCGGGCATGGCAGTGATGTGCTCACAATTTGTTGCTAAGCAGAAATGTTGCTCACTTTTATATCAACTGCAATAGTTTCAATGTGTATGGCTCCCATTCCAGATGAGCATTTCAGTGGTTTAAAATCAGAAGCTATGAACAAGCAGATACCCTGAGTCATACTTGACTCCAGGACCAAACTGTTGACAGGACAGAATTTCACTGAGAGTAATGCAGTGAGAAAAAAATATTATGCCATAAGACCTTACTGCAGGCATTTAAAAATGTCTTGCAATGAGATACCTTAGCCTAACTAGCATGCTACCAAGATATTTTTCTTAGACACTAATTTTCTCAGCATCTCCAGATAAACCCATCATCCTGAATTTACTTAGTCAGTCTTTTTCTCCTCTTTTGCCTCATTTTTCCTCCAGAAGTACAAAGTTAACTCCTGTTTACTTCACTTCATTAACCAAACTGCACCGAATGAGTTCCTGATGCTTCATTAACTTCATTAACTTCAGCACATTCTCACCAAGGATTAGCTTGCTCTGCTCACCAATCCTCAAGAGAAGATCAATCCATTTAATCAGATATAACCGACATAATCAACGAACAGCCTGGGTCTTCCTTACCTTGAGGTCCACTGTCTTCCACATGGCATCTAAAAATGGCATGAAGTGACTTAGGCACTCTTAGATGCTTAAATGCCTTCAGGGTGGTGTAAGTGGTAGCCTCACAAAATTGAAAGCCTTAGGAAGCAAAGATCAAAGCAAGCTTCTTTTACAGTTTTGCTGTTTATGCAACAAATTCTTTCCTTGTAGTATGTCATAATATGAATTATGATGTCTTTCGAGTAGTATTTAATCCAGGTCCCAAGTGGTTTTTTTTTTTTTGTCTACACTATGGCACGATGGATGTCCCATACAAGTGACTCATCCCTAAAATGTCCTGGAATTCTGTCACTACGCAACAGGATATTCATTGAAAAAAATCTATCTCTGAACAACAAACCAAAATTGCACTGTTGGGTTACAGACTCATAAAAATAGGAGGCGATTGTGGTAAGGCTGAATGATGGATCCATTAAATAGAGAGTTTAAAAATTACCTCTGGTGTTTTATATATAGATATATATGGATATTTTACTCATGGTATAACTTTTACTATCTTGAGAGGAAGCACAAAAAGATTTGACTCCTCAAACAGAAATCACAAATGTGCTTTATGGATTCAAATCGATCTATGGATTTCTGCTGACAGAATTCATGACTTCATCTAAACTAGCAGAAGTTTTATGCTGCAATTCCAGTAGAATCAATGACTCAATAATACAGGAGAAAAGAAAATAAAAAGGATTGTTACTCTTTATTTGTGAAAGCTCAACCACACTCCAACAAGGACTCAATTAAAATGTAACAGAAAACTTCTGAGAGCAGACTGAAACAGATTCATTTGATTCCTTAAAAAGTACCTACCTGGCATACAAATGTTCTTCTGGAGAAAGTACTGTGCAGAACAGTCCTCTGTTACCAGAAGGACAGGACTGAAAACTCCTCTCATTTTCAGATGAATTCTCTATTGTTTTTTTCAAGAACTGCTGCAATGAGGGTAATTCGCTCTCTCCTCCTTCCAGGAGCTTCTCTGTATTTTCTGTTTATTAGAATTGCTGATTGCTAAATGTCAGCTTGGGACAAGAAAGCAGGGACCGTCCCTATTGAAGCAACACAGTTATGTGCCCCTTCTAGTCCTGTCTCAAAGGATGTGAACAGGACGCTGGAGACAAGCTTCTCCACTCCCCAACTCGCTAGTACCGGGTGGGAGTCCTAGAGCAAATTACCCCTGAAACAAAACGGGTGGGTGAGAGCAGTTGTGCCCCAGAGGGCTATGCCTGAACAGTTGCACCACCTTCCAGGCAGCTCACTTATGAGTTTGCCTCAAGTTGGAACATTTTTCCCATTTTATGGAACTTAATTAGGATGTTCATCTGGTTTGCAGTGGGGAGAAGGATGGAACCCATCAGGATATGTCATAATGCAGTGATATAACAGGAAAACACGGGAGGAGACCAGATGTTCATGCAAAGGACTATCTTCTGGAAATGCAGGCTCTTTGACACGAGGGGTTTTGCCCTCAGTTAATATAAACAGGCAGAGGCAGCACCGTCTCCAGCTGTTGTACAGCGCTGTATGAACGCCAGAGCTGTGCCAGCTATTGCAATCCCAGAGAAGACCAGGTGAACAGTTTCAGGGAACTGTCGTGAAAAAGCATCTCAGTGCAATACTCAGTAACTGACTGCTTGGATTTGCTGACATTGTTCACTCTCTGCAGACTTGTTTCCAACGCTGTGATTACAGTTGCTTCACATTTTCCTAGGTTGAAATGGAAATGATCTAGCTTCTATTCTGGTTCAGCTGTAGCTGACCAGCTGGCTGGCTGTTGTTACCGCAAAGGTTTCTGAATTTCTTTTATTATTCTCCTCCTCCATAGCATCGGTTTTAGTTTAGCATCTTGTCCTCCAAATTGTTTTCAATGTCTTTTTTCCCCCCCCTCTCACATACATTTTCAAGCTGCTGTAAACAAGCTGTATTGCTGGTGAGCAGACAGGAAACAGTTTGAAAGGATAAGAACAACATCAAAAAATGAGTTCCCATCAGAAGAGAGCTGGAATACCATCAGCTGTGTTTAGGCAGATATTGCACTTCTGGTGTGGCAATTAGACCTTTCAGTGCTGGGCTGTCGGAGGCGATACGCGAACTTCTTACAATACAGCTTTCTGATAAGCTACTAAGAACAAAAAATCCATCAGTTCTGGCAAATGCTAGGTATGCTTTGAACCTGTTTGCTAGAAGAGAGCTTTAGCCGGCTGTGGTTGGGCAGAATTCCCCCTGTAGCCCAAGGGGGGGTTCAGTGAGCGGTGGCCGCTGCGGCCATCCCAGGAACGGCTGTGTTCACCTGCTGCTGCGTGGGTATGATACAAAGAGTGACCACAGATCCTCTGGCTGGAAGGTTGTTTAATCCAGCTCATCCTGCTGCTAGCTGTTGATCCAAAGGTCCTCTGTTTGACGCACTGCTGAAGGGGAAAGTTCTTTTTTACTCCCATCTGGTTATGACTACTCTTCTCAGCCAGGCTCCCTTTGGCCAAGGAGGGGCCCAGAACAAGAAGTTCTCTCTTCCTCTTAATTACAGCCTTTACCCTTTGGTTTAACACGGGAACACTAATAATTAGAGTACAGAAATGTCAGTAGGAATGTGTGAACATGGAGTCGGTTTACAAGGCGATACGTTAAAGCTGATTCAAGCCTGTACACAATGTCTTCTCATTATGGAGGTGCAATTAACCACTTTGTCTCATTATCACGCTACTGGATTAAATAGAGTCATTTTAACCTTCCTCCCCATCTTGGAATCTACTCTGGCACAACAGAAGCCAATTTCCTTTGGAAAAAGTGATTGAGCTTTTGTATCTGTGTGGAGGTGGCTCTGCAGAGATCTTCTAGCCTTAAGTGGATTTTAGCCTTTTCATCAATCACCTGAACTTGAAGAGCATGTTAAAGTCATTGCCTTGGAGAGCATCCCCCCCTCGGGGCGCCTCGCTGGCTAAGCTGAGGAGCTCAGCTGGCTGCGCCCCAGGTCGGCTCCTTTGCTGACGGGGGCTGCGGCGCAGGCAGCTAAAGGCGAGGGTCTGCCTCTCCTCTCCCTCGGGAGCCGCTTTCCAGCTGGTGGGCTTTCCCCCCGGTCCCGCCTGGGTAGCAGCTGGGCCTGGGCTCATACCTCCGGCCCTCACCTTGGCCGGGACCCAGGCCCACCGGCTCGGCCCCACAGCAGCCTGGTTGCCCAGCTGGGCCATCGCCAGGCTGCCTCTGGCCCTGGTCGCTGTCTCGGGGCCCGATCCATGACCCTCACGTACCTCTCTGTGTCCTGGCTCCCTGCTGCCTCCGCCAGCCTTGCGACCACGCTTGGCTCCCGGCTCTCCTTTCCCGGGGAGCAGCTAGCCCTTGCTGCGCCCTGAGGCGGGTTTTTGGGACTCCCCTAAGTCGACTCACAGTGAGAAGATCTTCCCCATGTCTCCTCTCCGTGGGCCAGCTCTGAAAGCAACTTCACCCGAGTGCTGGGCAGCCCCGAAAGCCATAAGCTGACAGAGCCCGAGGCTCTGGGCTTTAGCCCTGTGTTTCTTTTCAGCAAATCAAGATTTACTGAGTCACAGCACCTACCCTCCTGCTTGTCAGTTGATCCCCCCAGGCGTTCGGCATCCGTCACCCCATTCCTGCCAAACTTGTGCCGTGCTGTCAGTTGTGGTGGGGATTAGGTTATGGCGAGGGAAGCTGACCACGGAGGGAACAGCCTAGGGGGACCTAGGGGTCCTAGGGGGACCCGTAACGTCACAAAACTTCACAGGGAAGCTGGTTTCGTGATTGATGTTATTCGCAAGGCAGAACAATTGCGATGCAAGGCAGAGACTTTTGTGCAAGTTTGCTGCAGTTTATCTTCTGCAGTGAGGATGGGCTCAGGCTTTGCAGTGGTTTGAGTTTTGATACCAGACTCCTGCAGGCCTCGCTTAATCCCAGTCAGACTGCTGTGGCAACACAGGGACCATGGGGTATGGAGGAAGCCCTGCCAAAACATAGACCTCCACCCCCTTCCCAGGTTCCACAGACCAGTAACACACTCATTTGTGGGCTATCTGGTACCCAATCATTTATAGCCGGACTGGAAATAACAAAGTCCTCTCCATTTCACCCAATCCAGAAACATTTTGAGCGGCACGGAGAATCCCGCGTTGGTGAGCGGGTGTTACAGTCAGTGGCAGGGAGTAGCACCAGCTGGGTGTAAAATGCACACCAGTGCAAGAGGCGGCCGGCAGCCGGGTTTAAGGGCTTCCCTCAGAGCAGCTTTTTCTTACCTCACAAATGCAAAAGCCCCACGGGGCACAGAGCTCGGCAAGATGGGGGGCTGAAGCGGGAGTGAATCCTGTATCTCTTGTGGGGTATCAGGAGCTGCTTCTGACGGCTTCTTGAGACCAGAGCCAGGCTGTAAGTTGGTGGCTGTGCTGGGTAGGACAGGGCATACCAGGAGGGTCAGACATACCTGGGTGCCCTGTTGCAGCCTCACCCTGCCATGGCCCTGAGCCTCCGAGCCCAGTGCTGGACTGGTAGCAGAGAGAAGCCAAGGCTGCAGGCGAGTCCTTTGAGCTGGAGAGACTTCCCAGCGGCTCTGAGCAAGGAGGGAGCGTAGCACGCCGTCAGGCACATCGGAGGAGCAGGCACCCTGAGCTGCAGGTAGCAGGAGCAACGGCAGAAGAAACTGGGATGTGGACCTCCGCTGGGAAAGGCTGATATTCTGTTTCCTCTGCCCTCACTGAGGAGGAGTTCGGAGGTGAGAGATGGTGCAGAGAAAAGGCAACGGTGCTGAGCACAGGCAGTCGGAGTTTGCAGAGCCAAAGGCAGAGGACAGGCTGCTCCATGCCAGGTGGGAGACCCATGGTTTGTTCCCAGTTGCTCGCACCTTATAAATTGGTAGCCTGCTTCTG
The DNA here is from genome assembly GCA_025311575.1 of Elanoides forficatus. Taxonomy (NCBI): domain Eukaryota; kingdom Metazoa; phylum Chordata; class Aves; order Accipitriformes; family Accipitridae; genus Elanoides; species Elanoides forficatus. The sequence continues at coordinate 5,425,339 of JAOBAS010000060.1, forward strand.
GAGATATGGATCCAAGGACTCACCCCCCCCCTCCCCCCAGGTGACCTTGGAAGCTGTGTGGCCCCAAGAGCTGTGCAAGAATTCCCAGCAGTGCCTCAACACCGGGAAGGATCCCGGTCTGTGTCGTGCATCGGACCTCACAGCCCCGCGGCGGTCAGCGTACCTCGTCCAGGGGCTGGCCTGGCTCTCCTCTCCACTGCGATCCATTCAGGCATTCTTCACCTCCTCTCTGTTGTGCTGAAAATGCTGAAATGTTGGGGGTTTTTTTTGCCGCAGGGCTTGGAGAGGCCTTCCCTTGCTAACCGGCTGCCTGCTGGTGACTGGCTCCAACACTGGGCTTGAACGCACCTCGATGCTGCCCCATAGCCCCGCACGGGGAGATACCTCAGGGAGGCATTTCTGCTTCTTGTCATTGCATCTCTGGTTTTCTTTTTAATTTTGGCCAGGCAGAGTCCCTCCTTGAAAATGAAACAGATGAAATAAGTATGACCTGGTTTTGCGTAGAATTACAAAAATAACATTTTTCTGTGCCAAATCATAACCCAGACCAAGATTTCCGGGGCTTCAACAGACTTAAAAGGTTTATGAACCTCTGAGATTCATTTTGCTCTCCTTAATTAAATTCTGGGTATCTTGAGAAAGCCAAACGGAGGCTACAGGCGTGTTTACCTGGCATAACAAATGGCGGGGACTTTGCTAGGAAAAAGCTGGTGGGCTGGTACTTTCTTTCTGTCCTCTGATTTCTCCCAGAGATAACAACTCACTAGGGTTGTGCAGGACTTTGCAGCTTGCACTAGCTTGAAGAAATATCTGGAGAGACTTCTTAACTGGGGGAGGAGGGAGGCTGGCGCCTGAGTGAATCCTTTTATCCTCTGCAGAGGCTCCTGGAGCTCAGCCCTAGCTACTCCGGCAGGGCATTGCGTAGTTATCTGATTATAGCAAAATATATTCCCTGACTGCATCTGAAATGTTCTTTCCTCTTTAATTGTGCATGCTGGGAAGACTGAAAAAGCTTTTGCTTTCTTAGCCTCTTAAAATAATCTTTTATCTAATGCATTTTGAAGTGTTTTTGTAAATGCCTTATAGACGGAATGGGCTCCAACCTATGTGATTTCAGCCTCACACTTATGAAGTGGAATCTTTCTTACATTGAAAATCAATGGTCAGACAGCAAGAGAAGGTCACTCCAAGACCAGCAGGCTTGTACTGCAGGAGCACAAGGACAGGTTTTGATGCTAGCCCAAGTTAGCAGGCTCTGACATGTCCGGAGGGGCAACCTCAAATAATGTGAAGTCCCAAGCAAGGCTGAGCAAAAAAGCCCTAAATTATTTTTCAAATCAGCGAACGTACTTGTCCGACCGTTTCTTAACGCCTGCTCAAGGGGGCTGCCCCTTGCCCTCTCCCCACCTGCCTTTTCGCCTGCACACCACCTCCACAAGCCAGATCCTCAGCTCTTGTGAGGCCGGCTGATATTCCTGCTTGACTGTCGTTGCTCTGGTTTTAGAGAAGTCAAAGACTGCTTTGCTCAGTGTGGTGCAGTTGATGATGAGTAGAATTAAGCCTAGAACCAGCAGATGGATCCTCCTCCCCTTCAAGCCGGTGTACGTCAAGAGAGTCCACTGGAGCCACTGGCATTGTGTTAATATAAAGGCAGATAGGAAAAGAAGTGTTTGAGCGTTTGCCACTGAGGCCTAGAGTGTCCACAGAGACGTTTTTCAGCAGCGTCTTCCAAATGTCCTAGTTTCAGTGCAGTAATGATGGAAACCCTCAGGTAGGTGAGGTGCCAGCGGCTGGTTTTGTCACGACTTCAGGCAAGCCTTAGAGCAGAGCTCCAGCCACCTCCTCCCTAACATCTTCTTCTACCTCATGTTCATTTAATTCCTGGTGCGTTTTAGGCACGGAGCTAACAGTTACCAGTTAATCAAGATTTTAAAGGGGTGTAGGGTGATTAAATCACATGTTGGCTGGCTATCGGTGAGGTGCAGAGATTGTGAAGAAGCAAAGTGTTTTTCTTAGCATTGAAGAATTGGCTAACAAGGTAAGGGAGATGTTTCCTTCTGGACAATTTGTTTTTGTGGAGTGAAATCTTTATACCTGCATCTTATTTTCTAGGCTTTAAATTGTTTCCCTTTTCTTCCCAAAAGATTAAAACTGTTCCAAATTGGCCTATTTCGGCTGTTGTTACAGGCACATACCACATTGCGGTATTTTAGAAGTGTTGCAGATTTGTTTGATTTCCCTGCAGCGCCTTCACTACCACCCCACACCTAGGGGGTAAGTCTGTAAACTGCTGGTTCATAGCTGTCAGTTTTGAGACAAGAAAGCAACTGTTGGAAAAACACCTTTTATGCTGCCCTCCCACCCAAATTTAGTATGTCATCTGTGAAATCAAACTGCTGTCACATCCAGAGTGAAAAATACCCAGCCAGAGATGGGGGAAAGACATGAAGTCTGGCATCTCATGTTCAGGGTGAAAATGAGAACTTTCTTTATTTGGAAAATGGAGTAAAATGGAGACGCTCCGACTGAGGCAGGCCTTTTTGTCCCCTAGGAAGTTCTGCGATATCGGACTTTAAGGTCACGGCATTTTGCAAACAAGCAATGCAGCCTTTCGCCCACTCACCAGCAAAGTCGCCGTGATCTCCAAAGGGAGCAGGGGAAGGCTTCGGGCTCTTGGACCTTAAGCCGGTGCTGACTGACACAATTAGGATTAATTTCATCACTCCAGGAGACCTTGGAGAAAGCACTTGAAAAAATTTCCTAAATTCTCATCGCATTTCTGGTGCAATAAATTAATTTGGAAAGAATCTAGATGTTAATACTTACTGCCCACATGGATCTTCTCAGAGGATCACAGTCAGCATGGCTTAAATTTGCCTCATTTGTGTATGAAGCCTTTCTTTTCACCCCCTTATGTCCTGAGCTATTAAATTTTAAATTATTACGCAGGCCACAGAGCCTTGCTCAGGAACTCCCTTGGGCTGGAAGGAGAAAGCGTTGCTACGACCCAAGCACCTCTCAGGAAATCCTCCTTGTTGACCAAGGGTGCTGGCGAAGACCTTCCCTGGATGTGGCGGGAGCAGGCTCTGCTTTGCCGCCCGTCGGAGGCTTCCCTCTCGCTTCTGCCTCTGACCGGGTTTGCTGGCAGAATCCAACACCTTCCAGCGTCAGGGCGTTATTTTTGTCTCCCAGCTGGCTCTGGGCTGCCCAGTGCTGTGGAGCACTAAGACGTTCATCCACAAGGGTACTGCTTCTAATTTTCCCTTTTTATAGAAAGAACCAAATCGGAGGGAGTTCGATATTCCCCTCTAATTATTTTTTTACTTCAGAAGAGGCAGTTTTAAGTGTACCAGTGAGGACGAGAACTGCTAGAAGCTACAGCCCTGCTCCTCCATAAGGAAACGATGGCCATGGTCCTGTCAGCGGAGCTGGAGCAGGGTTGGGGCTTGATAGTACTTCTCATACCACAGTTAATCTTATTAAACTTATCATCCTTCCTCTGTCAGTTGAAAGGGAAAATTTTTATTGGTGGAGTCACAGGTCAAAAAAAACCCAAAACAATATTGAGTGAGCTGCTGAATTTTCCTTTTAGAAATGAGTTTTGAGGAACTTGGCGAGTCACAACTCACAGGCATTTTGCAGCCGTTTTTGGTGACATGGGACATTAGCTCACATCTCTTTAATTCTGGGGAGGGGGAAATACTGGGCTTGCTGAAATCAATAGTGAACTTGCTATTTATTTTAATGGGACCAAACTCGGGTTTGGGTCAAGCTGTCTTGTGTGTGTGTGCGTGATTAGGGAAGGGGAAGAGAAAGGGAAACAGGGCTATGGCTGTGTTCTCCACTTGTTTTTTTACGAGCGGTGGGTGGTTAATAAGCACGCACAAGCCAACGCTGGCTTCCACCTGTGGGAAACCAGCCTCTGCATCAGGGCCTGCCTTGTTTCTTGGGTGTCTGCGGCCGGCGGTTGGGCAGGCATTGCTGCCATCCTGTGGAAAACCAGGCCGAGGGATGACTGTGGGGGCACGGGGCAGCCCCACAGCAGCAGTGGGTACGGGCCCCCACGGTGGTAGGGCTGGGGATCACCTTGCGTGGTTTTGGGCCAGGACCATCGGGTGCTGTCGTGGCCAGCTCCAGGACTTTTAAGAGCCACTTTGCATTGCACTGGTCCTTGTGCCTGCAACAGCTGGAGTGGGAAATGTGCCCGTGCTGTGGAAAATAGCCGGAGGCGAGAGCCGCTGGGGTGAGCTGTCGTCCTCTGCTACTTATTCAGTGCTCAGATCCAACAGGGGCTGCTCACCTGGATGCACAGTGGATAGATATTTCTTTTCAAGGGTGCTCTCCATACTGAAATCACAGTCTCAGCCTCGGCTTTAATTCCATTTTTATTCTGTAAAGGTTTAATATTTTGATGAGTATTATTCTTTTCCTAAGAGATAGTATAAAAAAAAAATAAAAAAAATTAAACCAAACAGTGTGATTGGAATAAAGCTATATGCAGACAGCTAAAAAGATGGCTAGAGAGCAGGAAAAGCAGGACACCTAATCACTGAATAACAGTTATAAAACAGCAATAAAATTAATATCTATATTAAACTAGCAGTGCAAAGATACAAACTGGAAGCAGCTTTACATTAAAAATACAGCTTTTTAAATACAGAAATAGCACCAATTTACAAAAGACAATCAGAAATGTAAACGTGGCAGGTAGATTCAAGTATAAGTTATACGCTCACCCTCCTCAGCAACGGTCTTGGACAGAAAGGTTTCACAAACCCTGCAGAACATCCTGGGTACACACTTTGCCTCAGTGCAAATACAAATTCTGCTTTTCCAAAGCTACTTTGCTGATGAGTTGTTCCTAGTTTATTTTACTTCTTAGAGCTTTCAGTGAAGGCAAGGATAGGAAAGGTAAACTCATCCCCTCCTGACAACCAACCCTTCCTCCTCACCAGTCTGGTTCAGCAGCTCAGATACTGCAAGTAGCATTAATCCCTTTGCCATCCGACTGCTTCGGTGGTCCCACTCCTATTTTAGTGGGAATTTTGCATTGACAAAAACAAGACAGCATATCAACCCCCTTCTTCTCCCAGGCCCAAATCTGCTTTTGCAACCGTGACCCACTGAACAGCTTTGATCCTGAGGGAGTCGATCCTCATTTCTAGACCTGCTGTATGGAAACTCAAAAGTGGAAGCAGAAATTGGAAACTGAAGATCCGTTTTCACTCCCTGCATTTTCAAGTATGGTTAGGTTAGTTATGGCACAGAATAACATTACCGACAAAGCAAGGCAATTTTCGTGATGACGCTTCAACTGGAGCAAAGAGCCAATACTAGCTCTGATCCTCCTCTCTGCTCCCAGCTGCCATTTCACTAAAAGGCTGCACTGTACTAGAGGGGAAAAGACAAGATTTGGAGAATCAACATCCACCACGTCATCCTGAACCCTAGCAGTCTGTTTCCGGCCCCAACAGCAACAAATGCACACTAGTGGAAGTGCAGGGGTAGCACCATGCCAATTACACATTGCTTTTCAAAGTGAAATTAATTTAAGTGGGCGTATAAGAAGAAATAATTCAGAAGCAAAACCTGTAAACTTTCACAACTGTAGTGTAATTTAAAAAAAACAAACAACCAACTTAAAATTTAGCAGTCTGAAGATTTCTCTTCACCACCCCTGAAATTTCCTATGATAATTCTACTATAGATTTTTTTTTCAACGAGGGCTAACCAGCCCTCCTTATAAGGCTGTTATTGGTCTATTCTAAGATAAGGCCACATTACTCAAACTCCCAGCTTCACTAAAATTCTCTCTTAAACTCCATTTCCATAATACATTCCATTATAAAAATAAAAAACCTCATCAAATCCCCAACCCCCGAAGTCCTAGCTTCCCTCAACCAACAAAGTAGCACATCTGACAGTGATTCTACCCTTGGAAAACCAGTACCAGTACCAATGAGAAGAGCTGATAATGCTGGCCTTATGTTTACTAAAAGTCCAGAGTAACATGATGTCACCAGCAACACTTTCTGTCTTTTAAACAAGAAACAGCACAAATTTAATTGCAGATTGCTACACCAGTGAAAACATACCCAAGCATAAGAGCATTAACTCTTAAAATTATGTCCTGTGTTATTAATAGCACCATGCATTATTTGAAAACTCTGAATGTTAGCCATTAGACTTTTCTTCCTCTTTATCTTCTTTTAAGGAATACAGATTAATTTTTTTCCCAGTTCCAAAATTCATGGCTCCTGCTTTTTTCAGCTTCTTTTTTATGGTTTAGATAGATAACATGCCAAAAGATAAGATCTCCCTTGTCTTCCAAGTACGCTCAAATGCACTATTAACTAGTTATGAAATTCTTGCAAGTGAAGAGTTAGGCACTTAAGTACATACCCCTTAAGTAGACTTAAGTAAACCACTAAGTAGGCACTTAAGTAGACTTAGGTAAGACTGAATCTAATCATGTGGTTAATGACTTACTAGTATTCCTTGGTCACAAAGACTAGACTATATATTTAAATAGGAGATGAAATCTTAGCACAGACCTCTCAGTGGCTTGTCACTCTCAAATTACTTTGTCAAACTTATTTAAGGAATCAGGTTTTGTATTCTTTACATCTAACTCATACATTTTGCTCAGAGTGAAAGGAAAAAACCCAAGGAATAATACAGTTCATTAACACAATTATAAAAATGTTAACGTTCACAGTTATTTTGGTCTTAATATTTTTCACATGTATACATTCAATCATACTGTGTTATTATTAGGTTTTTCTAATAACAAGTGCTGGGCAAATTGTACAACCACCAACTGACATTCAAGTAATCCTACCCTGAGAAAATCTGTTATTCTGAAGCTGCAAAAAAACCTTTTTTCCACTAAATCCCACTCCAACACACAAAATAAATAGCAAAAGGCTGCACTGCAGAGGCAGGATTTGACAGATTGGAACCAAGGAAGCAGTTGCTCTCACAACTGGAAAAGTTTATCATTTTCACCACAGATTTACTCAGGGTAAGTAGAGTACATGCAAAAAAAAAATGCTTACCCCAGATAAGTGCTAGACATCTCACTTAAAACCATGAAAAAAGAACCCCTGGGGACTCCAAGAAAATCTGTTTGCATCTCCTCACAGCAATAAAGAGAGTTTTCCAAATTAAAACCACAAATACAATTTGATGCCCACAAGGCCATGTGAAGGACAGCATCTGAATTCAAATCAGTACTGAAGGAACAATTCAGCAAAAGGTTTTCAGTATCAAGGATGATTTTTGAAGAATGTGGTTAACAGAACCAGTGGGTGAATAGATAGGAGGGAAGCATGCCAAAAGGGATGACATTCTGACGTACTCCTCTTGTCATGTAAGAGATTGTTCTCTTGTAATCGATACAGGGGCCTAAGACAATCTGCCCACCCTTTGCAATGAGTGGAGTTAGTCAGGGCTGGTACTAGAGATTTCCAGTCTCCTCTGCACAGAGCTGGCATTTCTGGTCTGGTTGCCTTCATTTTTCTTCCATGCAACAGGGTCTCCAAGACTTCCGGGAGTTTTGAAAAATGCCTCGTGATGTGCAGGACGAATGCTCTTGGGAGTGAGGGGAGTTGACGAAGGCTATTTGTGAAACAAAACCGAAGCGATTCAGTAGGGTGTTCTCAAAGTCTACATGCAAGCATGCAAACAGAAGACAGCTTGTAGACACTAAGCCCTGTACGCTGCCAGTATCGGGAACCACATCACACATCCTTTCAGAAGCTCCACAGGAAAAGCTACAGGCTTTGCCCCTTTCTGTTCTGGAGCTGTCTGCCAGTACGTCATTGCTGGAAGCTGAAGGCCTCTATCTCATTTCCAACTTAAATGTATTCATGACTAGTTCACACTCATTCATTCTTATGCCAATCTTGTCCTTTAGCTTAAATGGCTCTTTCCCTTCCTCGGTGTTTTACTTGCTTTCTTTATTTGTTAGCATCAAAACAGATCTAAAATTAGACTCCTAAGCCCTGGCCACTTCTCTTGTGAGTGCCACTGTACCGCAACCTCTAATGTTACTATCTGCCATAAGATTGGCTGCCAAGCAGTCTCTATTACAGACTTTTTCTAAACCTTGAACAAGATAAATATAAAGTAACATTCATAAAGCTTCCAAAAGTTCATCTATTTGTCACTGCATTAGACAACAGGAAAACAAATCACAGATTTAAGAATATAAGCTAAAGCAGTGCCAAAGTGGCATTGCTAATAATTGTAAAGACCCAGGTAACACAGTGTGACATGACTGTTTCATGTCACTCATACTTCAAAAAAAATGAGTGAGTCCTTCACTTCTAAATTTCTCTTTTTCTCTAACTTGCAAATTCTGTTTCTATGGTAGATTTTTAAAAAATATCTTTATAAAGAAGACCAACAAAACCCACAAGAATCGTTGTTTTCCCCCAGTTCTGATGCTGAACGGAGGTCAGAATGGTGTGAGGAGGTAACCCGGGACACTACTACCTAAGAAGTGTTGCAGCCACTTGACTCCTGAATTATGACAATCCATCCTTCTGTCCACCTAATGTGTTTCTGTAGCCATTGCATAACACACTTACAATGATAGTGTCAAATGGGGAAAAATACTGACTCAGATTTCTAGGGAAAAAACCCTGTAAATAATTTTTTTCTCTATTCCTATAAGATTTTTAAAGATTAAGATTTTTATGATTTTAAAATTCCTGTAGGATTTTTAAAACTCACCACTTCAGGGCTAGATGTGCTATGCTGGGCTATATCTTTAACACTGTCCCAAGCCCCACCACTACTACAGATGGACATGGAAACTAAGTAGAAGACACCAGCTCCCAGCGTGCCAACTTACCACTCTGACACACCAGCACTAGCCTGCAGCACAAGCTGCCTTCAGGCCCAGTAACCCGGCACTGCTGTTTCATCGTCACTCAACCCCCTTTGACTCTTACCTGCTGCAGCTTCAGAAGGGTCACTGGATGCCCCATACACACGGGGGAGTCCAGTTTAACAGCACCGCAAGACCTTGCAAGCACAGGACTCAGGTGCAGGGTGGGGTGAGCTGGTTGCTGGGGATCCACCGAAGGCGCGG
>JAOBAS010000060.1:5451466-5470832 GCA_025311575.1 Elanoides forficatus
GGTGTCTGTCGCTGGGGAGCTGATTCCTGACAGGAAAGCGGCGGGGAGGGGGCCGGGGACCGTCTTTCCCGGCGCCTTCTTGGATCAGTCCTTAAAATCTGCGAGGGGGGAGGAAGGGCTGAGGCGGCTGCAGCCTCTGCGGCTCGGCCACCGGCTCAGGGAAAACGCCGTCGGGTTGGGTGGCGGCTCGGGTGGGGAGCGGCAGCCCCGGGCCGTGGGGTCGGTGCCTCGGCTCCCCTCAGCGGGGGTGGGCGGGCTGCGGTGCTCGGTGCGGGGCCCGGGCTGCCGGCAGCTCCCCTCGGGAGGTGTGTGCGGGCAGCCCGCAGCGCAGACCCGGGCAGCCCGAACAGGGCGTGATTCTTCACGGTCGTCCCCTGAAACGAGAGTGCTGCCGGGGAGATAGAGGGAGCAGAGGCTTTGGGGAGAAACTTTTCACGAGCCCCGAGTCGGGCTGCTCTGTGGGTTTCCCTCCCTTGGTACCTCACAGCGTACCGAGGTAAGGGAAGAGAGCCTTGTCCGAAGTTAACACGTCAAATCCAGCAGCCTGTGGGGCTGTGCAGTGGTGAGTTTTTAGCTGGCCCTATTGTGACTACGGAGGCACAACGTTACCAGAAAAATGATAGAAAAATTGTCAAAATAATAGCTTGCTGCTATGCAGAACTACTTCAGAGCTGAAAGTGATTGCTCTAAGCTCGAGACCCTTTCTGGAGAAATTTCCTCCGTGCAGTGTAATTAATTTTGCTTTCTAAATTGAGTTTGTACTTAAGATTTTTTTTTTTGTTATGCTAATGATAGACATGCTGCTGCATTATTCCTGTCTTGTTTTGTCGTAGGAGGATTTCCTTCTCAAATCACTCATGGGTTAGTAACGAGTTGTCACAGAAGAAAAACTCCAGTACACAGTTCTGAAAATTTCTAAAAATATTTGTCAATTTTTGAGGAACAGAAAAAGTCAGTTATTTCAATAGAAATGTAGATAACGAGTGGACATTAAGTATCTAATTTACTTGCTCTTAACCTACTGATTTTCAATTTTCAGCAAGTTCCAGTACACCACAGTTTGTTGAAGATAATGAAATATAAACTCCCAGAGAACCTCTTTTTAATAAAAAAAAAATTTAAAAAAAGCCCTTTATGCTTTTAAGTCTTGGTCTTTCTGTTGCCTAGAGGAAAATTAATTCCATAATCGCAAAGTATGTCTCTCAGTATGTATTTGCATCCATAGCAGTTATATAGAAAGAGACATTTCTAATGAGGAAACTATTACTACTGCACTCACTCACAGGAACTCTGAAAACAGACTCATGAGAATCATCAGTCATGGAAAATCTAAACAAGAATCTGGCGTTGCAGACTGACGTGCCCAGGCATGAACTCTAGGCCAAGGTAAAGAAGTTGAGAAGAGAGTTTAGCAGCAGAGAACCTGCTTGTATGCTGCACACCCCGTGATACAAAATTGCCATCTGGCCCCTTTAGTTGTCTACTTAAACTAAAATGACAGAAAAATACATTCTCAGATCTTTGTCTTAGATCTACCATGGGCAATCGTGTATGCATTGCCAATTAATAACATCTATGATAAGGTATTGCATGCTGTGAAAGTTTAATAGGTCTGACTGCTCTTGCAGCTCTAGTACAGAGACTTTCTGGTTAAGAGCTTAATGGTGGTCAGGACCTTAATATTTGGGTCACTTGCTGAAATACTATGGCCTGTGCATGTAGAAGGTCATTTGACCGTTACAATGATTGCTTCTGGCCTTAGAAATCTGGTCGTTTATAAGTGATTAAGCAGAATATCTGTAGGTCGGCATGAGACCCGGGAAGCCTAAGTTCAGATACCTGTCAACACCATCCACAGGCTATGGAGGCAGCGCGGCACATCTAGTCGAGATGTTACTGACTCGTAATACCATCATTTTGCTGCTGGAATGGACCTGGGGCCTTAATCGACGCTCAGGGCTTGTGGCTTTTCTTTAGGTTAAGGATGTCTCTGAACATAAATTGCGTTACTACTAAAGCTCTCTACAAGTCATCAAGGGAGAACTAATTTGAATCAAGTTTGACACCTTCATTTAATTTTGCTGACGTTTTACGTGCGCAGTATTCTTGGCAGCTGAATTGCTTACTGCTTGAAGGAAGCTGGCTGGAATTATGTAATGGCTCTGTTCCGGAAAAGCCGCGGTCTGTTGAACATGAGACAAGTGAGTCGGATCTCTGATGGGCTGGAAGCCCAGACCCTCTGCTAGATGAAATTCAGCCCCAGAAGGGGTTGTGGAGCCTAGCATGTGGACGAGAAGCAGGAAAAAAAAAAAGAGTCAGAGGGAGAGAGGCGGCACTGCTCTGCTTCAGGGGGCTGCTAGAGCCTGCTTTGGCACGGGGTACTACAAGGGCGATGAGTTGCGTATATGGACTAAGGTGGGAGAAGCGAGATGCAGCACCAGATGGGCAGCTGTGGGAGCTGCAGTGGGTGTGAAGGGACACTGGGTGCTGGTTTAGCCTGAGGAAATGATGGGATTCGGGTTGGAGAAGCCCCTTTCATGGGAGGCATTGGCAGTGATTTGGATACAGTAATTACTCTTCTGTAATATGGAAACAAGAATGTTCAGAATTAATATATTAATCCTAAGCTGTTACACAATGTGAGGAACATACATAACATGAAACGTATACTATAGTGTTAATCAATGCTAATCTTTTCCATAAGATCAATAAACAGTATTGTAATGCGTTTAATAAGCTAACTCTTTATTCAGTGAAATAAACAACCGAATTTCCTCTGACAGTGAAATGCAAGCCTTAGCTGGTGAACATGTTGTGAGTTAATCAGAACAAAACCATGACACTACATTTCCTTTCCTGGCTGTAGCAGCTGAAAGAAGCTTGCTGATTATCGCATAAGATTAATTATTGCAGCCATAACACTTATATCATAATATGCTCCAAGATGATTTTATATCTACCTCTATATCCACAGGTAATCTACTATGACTGGCAGGAAAGAGTTAACAAATTGACTACTAAATTTAGGTACAAGTGCCTGTTCTTGAATTTTTTTTGTTATATAATTGTGTTACAGGACCAAAAAAACCTGTTTGATTATTTACAATTTTGTATGAGTGATACATGGACAAAAATATATATTTTTCTATTTAACATCAATATTATTAAGAATTAAGCATTCCCATTAATATCCTTCCATTTGTTCCCAGATTTGAAAATACAGTATTTCATGCAAGGTAGAGGTGAAGCTGCCAGTTCTTTGTGGTAGAAAGCCAATAGCTTTGGCAGAGGAGATGGATAAAACCAGATCATATCAATGTATCTAACAGTACTTTCCATCACAGAATAGGAAAGAGTTTTGAAGACGTGAGTACTTTTAAACCTGTATGACTCCTTTTAATGCAAAAAATATGATGAGTCAAAGACCTAGTAGTTCCCCTCTTGTCTCTCCTCTTCCCAGCTGCCTTTTCCTATGAGCTCAATTATGCTGGAAAATTATATTTCTTTGTCTGTTTTGGCTGATATTGGAAAGTTCAGCTCAAAAGCTATGAGTGAGGAAGAGACAGATCCCCACACAGATCAGATTATGAGATTTTATTTCCATTAAAAGCCAGACGGAGTCACCCACCCGCTGAGCCATCAGGGGATCTGTGGACACCAGCGCTCTCACCAGTGAAGGCAGTGGCGTGCCTGGTGCTGATCGTTCCCCAGGCTGCCGCTGGCCGAGGTGTCATCTCCTCCCGGGGCCGCTTGGAAGTTCCCACCCTTCAATGTCCCCAGGCTGCCTTGGGCTAGGCGTGTTCTGCACTGCCACGGGCAGTAGTCGTGGCCCTTTGACGTTCAAGAACAGCCGGGAGAGGTTGCGTTAGAAGTGATCCTATGGACATTTGGCATCAGGAGTCGTGGCTAAAATACAGAAGCAGGGCTGGGAGCGGGACCTGGGCCCAGCAAGGCCCTTCTCTCACCTTGCTGTGGGGTCGCGTGCTTTTGAAGTTTGCATGTGATACAGAGCCCCGGCTCTGACGGGGGGGACAGAGACGGGCCACAAGTAGACCACAGCTCTTGCGGTGGCTCAGGTGAATGACAGGTAGGGTATACACATTGGAAACCATTCCAGCAGGAGAAGGCATTGATAAGTCTCCTGTTTTCCGAGCGCTCTAGTTGCTTAACTGCTCTATTGGTGCCATTGCTTTGTCCCTTGGCTCTGTCTTAGCTGCAAAAAGAGTAGGCGATTTCCCTGTATCCAAATGAAGGCAGGCGCTGATGATATTTAACCTGAGGCTGCAAGTTGGTAGAAGAGCTTCAGATCTTCAGTATTTCCCATTGCCTAATTCAGGTGCAGCCTGGCTCAGGGTTGCAGATTGTCAGGAGTCAGCCAACTGTTTGCCTACTAGGTAGTATAGGCATGCGCTCCAGCTGGTTCAAGAAATCCCTTTTGGGAGCTGAGCAACTGGCACGGCCATGCCTCCGTCCTTTCGTGGGTCTGATCTCAAGTAACCTGCCAAAGGGCGCATCAGGAAGCAGGTAGCTCACTAAATCACATGTCTCTCTAATCAGCTTTGCACCTGAAAATCGCTTCCAGCTGGTGCTTTTACAAAAAGCTGAATCCTTCACAAAGGTAGCGTTACACCCCCAGTGATTATTGCATACTGAAATTAAATTGCTCTTTGCATACTGAAATTAATGGTCAGCTCTGTATAAAGTTATAATTTCATTACTCTTCTGTGTGGGATATAGTTTGCTTAATGTCCCATAACATAAACCTTCTCTACTAGGGCTTCAGGTAAATAACTTTTCAGGAAAAAGAAGTGAACAAATAATCAATGTGTTTAGTGCAAAACAGTTTTTAAATTGTTTAAACAATTACTAAAGTATTACATGGTGACATCAGAAGGCCACGATGATAGTTCGTTGAAGCCCTGTCTTCCTGCACACTGTGTAGCATCTTTACCCTGAACAGCCTAAAAGATAAGGGGCTATGGTTATCTTTCAGCTGGTTTCTGTATTGTAAGGACACAGTGTGCAAACTGTCTTGTCAGGTTACCTTTAGGGAAAAGTGCTTAGCTTGTTTAGACTCATCCTAAGATGAATCAGGACCTCACAGCATAGGATGCTATTCAGACGTGAGACCACACATCTCCCACAGAGCCGCAGTCTCCATTGATTCAAGTTAAATTCTAGAGTTCTTTGTTTCTTCTGTGGAATATCAAGAAAATAGTGGTACACAACCACTTCTGCCTAAAATTCACAGAAAAAAGATTTGTTGTGTTTCATAAAACTGTCAGTAGTTTAACTCAAAGAAGGATGCACTCTGTACTGTAAATATTCAAAACTAGTCTCTAGTGATCATTTACTCCTATTTTATTATGCAGAAATGTTCAGCAGTGCTGGTTTGCTCCATGGACCTGCTACCTGAAAGTTTGGCTTTTTGAATTGGCAGTGAAACAGAATGCCAAGTATCTTCTTACAGATGAATGGTTTTCCTCCTGATTTCAGTCCAAAAACAGGACAATGGGCCTTCCTCAATCATTAAGAAATTTCTCTTGAGACCAAACATGGAAAATACGAATTTGAAAAGCAGGCTTTTACCTGGAGATTATGATCATAAATGTAACAGAAGTCCCAATATGACCCCAGTGATGCCCCACCCAGAGAATTCTGTAAGTACATTTACAGTCAGTGATGCAATCTCTTGATTGGAGGAACAAAATCAACAAAATATCTCCTGATGGAGGAACAAAATCAACAGATGGACAGGCACAAAAGAAAAAAGAAAGTCCCTTACTTCTTAATTTTGAAGCACAGTAGTCCTGGCAAAGACTGCCATACACACTCCTGACTCATTTCATTACTCTGCCCTGTACACTTTGGTCTTACATGATTGTCCCTAGATTATAAAGCCAGAGGGACCATTAGATCATCTGGTCTGACCTCCTGTGTGTTGCAGGCCATTAAATTGCATTCATTACCCTTGTATTGATCCTACGGACTTCTGCTTGGCTAAAGCTTGTGTTCCAGAGAAGCATGTGGTATTGATCTGAAGACAACAAAAGACCGAATCCATCATTTCCACTACTATTTGTTTAAATATTATCCCATTGTCCCTATTAATTTTTTTCCCCTTATTTCTAATTGGATTTTGCCTGGCTTCAATTTCAAGCCATTGGTTCCTGTTATGCTTTTCTACCCTAACTGCAAGGCCTTTCAAGTATTGCTTTTTCCTATGGCAGTACTGGAACCATAAGCAAGGCACCTTTTGCTCATTTTAACAGACTCAGAATAAGAGCCTTCATTTCTCACTAAAAGCTATTTTCTGATGCTCTCAAATGACTTCTGCTTTTTTAACAGCTTCTCCAATTTTCTTGCATGTTTTTAAAATACAGACACTCAAGCTTTATATTTTGTTACTGCACCAGTCTCACTAATGCTTTATGCAGCTGCAAAATCATTGCCCACCACTGATCTGCACTCCCTTAGAAAACTGCATGCAGAAAGATTCTCCTTCAGCAGAAGTAAATTTGAAGCTTGATATGGAGATTTAAAATTGCATTCTATTTTGGAGTTCTTAATTTTTCACAAAGAGAGTTGTCAGACAAAGTATGTATCAATCAAAGTATGTGTTTTGATTTCTTCAACTGGCCATCCTTCCATGAAGCTCTTGGTTTTGGTAAATTTAGCATTTCAATCAGGATGGAAAAATGTGTTGCAGAAGTTTCCATACTGCTCTGCTCCTTGCTTCTGATACAGAGATTGCACTAGTCCTCCTTATACCTGCACTGCAGTGAGAGCTCAGTAACAAATGATTGTCTGCTATGGTCTCTAGATCTTCTGAAGTCACTGCTGTGTAGCCCCATAGCTATTCAAAGGGACATACATTCCCTCTTCCTAAAAATGAGTAACTTGAGTGTGTACATGCATTCCCTCTTCCTAAATGAGTAACTTGAGTGTGTACAGATGTTTTCCATTCGCAAAGGGCTCTTCTCATCAAGCAGTCTGTATCTCCTATATGACAACTCTTCTCTTAATTTTTGTCTCTGTTTAAAGCTTGCACCTGCTGAGAAGACAGGCAGGCAGAGCTGTCCATTTACAGTATGTCTTCAAAGCTTGCTGCTTTGGCAAGCTACCATGCATCAGCGAAACTGTCACTGGACTCGCTGCCCATCGACCTAGTATGGAAAGGAGAGCAGCTCCCACTGGTCTCTCACATTATGCATGCGCTGTGCTTAAACAAAACTGGCCTGTCTGGTGCCAGCTCCTAAAGGCACGGCTACCAAAACAGGTAAAGAAAATCACTTTTCAATAAGCAAAAATGGGGAAAATCTCTACTGCCAGCAGAACTGAGGAAGCTCTTAGATATTGATAAGGAATTTATCAGATCCAAACTTGAAGTTAAAGAGCACCTCGTGCAGACTGCAGCCTCTAAGAGTGGAAAGTGGTTGCCAAAAAAGCCTCTGCATAGCAAACACGAAACCCCAGAAGTCAGCTTTTCTGGGCAAGAAGGAGACCTGGGTTTTCCACCTGAGCAGTTCCTGCCACCTGGGAAGATACTAGGCTAGAGCCAGGGCTGAAACTGGGCTACCTACCTCATCACTGTCAGCTGTAGCTACTGTCAATAGCTAGCTCTAAACTGATACAAACATATTAGCATGGCTGGTACAGCACGATGCTTTTGCTTTATGTAGTGGGAACCAGAGCTAAAAAACGATTTAGGCATGTAGGGGACGTCAATGCCAGCTTTTAGGTCCTTCACCCTCAGAGTGGAATCTGAAGCCCAGTGCTAGTCACATTCAGCTTTTGCAGAGGTAAGTGCTGCACCGAAACATAAACCTGCCGTGCTGAGTGAGGAAGCCCTTTTCACCCAGACAATGGGAGATAAGGACAAGGCTGAGCCCCTAAGCCTAGGTTTCTGAAAGTGTCTGTCCTGTGTGATAGAGCCTGGTGCAGCAGTCTTCAGAGCAACTGAACTTTGGAGTGAAATCTTGGACTCAAAAGTGTACATCGCACAGACAGTCTGGTGAATACATGCCACATAATCTGGAGGTTTTGGTTTCAGAAGTGTGTTGCCTGGATGTTGGACCCAAGCTGGTGCCATCTGACCCTGCACCCAGGCTAATAAACCCTTTTGGAGAGCAGAAGAGCTTGTCACTATGGTCATGTTTTCAGCCTCCTTCCTTCCATTGTGGGTGGAGTAGCAGTCAGAGCTACTGTTCCTTATGTCACTTTTCTTTCTTCCTTGCCCCAACTCTTCCTTTTTGCCCCAAAGCCACTAGCCAGTTTGCTTGGAGCTGCCCTACATCTGTTGTCTTGCATGCCGTGGTATCTCTACTGGTTTTCAATATTTTATTTCTTGGACTTCTGAGCAAAGACAGCTCCATGGTTCTTCAGGGGACTAATTGCAATCTGGCAGAGCGGTAGTATTTACTAGCTGGACTGCTTCCACCCAAAAGCATTGCTTCCAGGCTGAAAGGTGAAGCAATACGGGTGCACTCAAGCAGGGCTGTCCCTGGGGTAATAAGCTAGCACTAAGCTGGTTCTGCACAGAGCCATACGATGCGTCTCCACTTGCTGCGAGGTTAGTCTGTAATCCAGATAAATTGCCAATAAGTAACAGAACAGAGCTGACTATGTATCTGAAGTCCCGTACAACTGCATTTATTAAAAATAATGACACTAAAAGAAAGCAATGCTTCAGCATCGCATTTGATAGATGGTAGGGGCTTATTTGACCTGCAAAGGAATGAAGACATTTAGCACCTTCCAGGAGCAGACCCTGAATCTCTTGGTATTTGTAAGGATTTACTATTATACTTACGATGCACTTCAAGGAAAATAGAAGCCAGCTGATACTTATGGTTGGCACATGAAGGCTGTGATTGAATGAAATTTCCTCCCTGATATGAAAAGAGGCTCTTAGAACTGGAATAAACTGAAATACCTATGTGTGATGATCCTGTCAGGACTAGAGAACCTGTAAGTTTTGCAGGATATACGATATTACAAAACGTGTCTTAAAGATTTCTCTAAATACGTTTCCATTTCTCTGAAGTCTGTAAGCCAAGAGTAATATTTTCCTCTTTCTTTAATGTATGAATGTGGATGATTTGGCAGGGGTCAACCAATGCCATAAAATAACACTAGAACCCTAACCTAATAGGGTTTAAAATGCCAATACAGAATGGAGCTGTGAGTCTCTTTTAAACAAAAAACTAGTACCATTTGTCTGATGCTCAAGACGTGCCCTACAAGCCTCGCAAATCAAGCGGGGAACTGCTAGGAATTTGGTGCATTTTAAGACCTGACTTACAACAACAGCTTGTCAGTCGCGGTGCAAGAAGGGATTGGATACGAACCTAGTTTACAAACCAAGAAAGGCTGCCTACCCTCTGGACAGTTGCTCTTTGCATTTCCCTTTTTCCATTTCTTGCTTCAGTCCACTATATGGAAAATCAGGGGAAAATACCCTCTCTCATCAATTAGTCAAATTTCCTATTGAACTCTTTTAAAAATTTTTTTAACTTAACAACCGGGTGCTTAAGCCTGATATAGTTCATATGAAACAAATGGGGAATAAGACTTTCTGTTAGAGCCTTTGGCATGTGTTTTGATCAGTGCTTTACTAGAAAGATTCTCAAACTCACTTACTTACATTCTTTTAGAAAAACACAAACAATACTTCTCTTGGAAGCAGAGATAACATTACCTTGTCTGAAATATAACTCTAGCATATGCCCTGTGGGGGAGATGATAGCAAGAAATCGGAGGAAGGACACAGAAGGAAGTCACTCAGATTGGGTCTGGTCAGGCCTATTGGCTGCAATTAACTTGTGTAAACACTCTCGATATCCACTTCCATGTATAGACATTCTGTCGGTTACAGGAAGGATACCAGATGCAGGGAGGTTACCTTGAGCAAAACTGTACAAGATCCGTGCCACCCAGAATTACCGTTAGTGCTGGTGAGTATAGGGGAACTTAAGAATGGCCGTGTTGGATTAAGTCAGAAGTCTGCCCTGAGTAGCCTTGTGTCCCACAACAAGCAGTAGCAAACACTTAAGGGAAGTGCATAAAATCAGAATATACAGCCAATGGTCCTTTCCCTGATCATTCCTCCCAGGTCCAGCACTTCAGGGAACTTCCTGAGAAAGCGGTCGCCTCTGGACTGTCATGTTGAGCGGCCGCCTCCAAACTTAGCCTGCACAAAGTCCCTTTTGAACTCTCCTGCACTTTTGGCCGCGCCAGTGTTCTGGAGCAACAAGTTCCACGATGCAGTTACACAGTGTGGAAAGCACTCTGCTTTGAAATATGCTGCCTGCCTGAGTATAAAGGTTTTCTTTACATTAAGCTGTATGTTAAAACAGTAAAAATGAACAAATGAAAGGTCTGCTGTGGTGTCCCACTATAGGATTGATCTCCAAGTGTGTTAATGCTACCAGTTGATTTGCAGGTGTAAATGGTGTATTTATGTGGCAGTGCTGTTCTTATTCCCCAGAGCCCTCTGGAGTGTATGAATGAGCTGCTGTGTTTGAGCTGCAGTGTGTGCAATCAGAGGCTTCTGGTTCCTTTGGGAATTCAGTTATAGCGTGAAATTAATCTCTTTCAGCTACTCTGGTTGAGCAGGTGAAAAGTGAAAATAATTATCAAAGCTCTGTGGCCTCTAGTAATTGTGTGAAACCTCTGAATATGCCTGCACTGCAGCTTGCTAACATAGTTTGCAATTGTCTGAAATGACACAGTGCTTAAAATAGGTGACAGCACTGTTTTCCTCTTGAAAGCCTGGAAAGCTGAAAAAAACAGGTAGTCAATCACACGGCTTTAAAAAGCCACTCATTTTCAGTGCAAGCATTGAATTAATTGCTTATTCAACATAGCCAATGTTCTCCTGACATGTCCTGGGTAGCTGGGAATACAAGTAATCAGGCTTAGTGCAGTGACTGTCTTTTTAGATGGAATAGCAAGAACTGATTTTACTGGTACTGCCTACACCATCAAGAAAGAATGCAGTATCTAACCTGGGGAATTGGCACCAAACCTTAAATGGAAGCTACAGCTACTTTTTTTTGGCTGAACACCAAGGATGGCTAAATACAAGCTCAGGGCTTACTTTCATTGCTTGGTGAAAATTGTTAATAATCTAGCCTCTTTACTTAACCCTTCTCACTCATCCAGGAATCAGAATAATTTCCAGAAAAGTCAGTGACTACTTTTGCTCTTTTTTTCAGTTAGTCCTTTTTTTTTTTTTTTTTCTTTTTTAAATGTTCAGTACAAATGAGAAACTTAAAGATGCTCAGGAGGGTTGTTAAGGTACTGCCTGTTCTCGCTCAACAAATATGTAAGAAAGTAGTAATGAAAAAATGTTAGCAGATATATTCTGGCCTTGTTTACAATGGGCTTTGTTCCATATTAGGCTTCATGGTCCTTTTGTTGCTGCATCAACAAAAAATAATAATTACTAGAGCCAGTAAAGTACCTGGATGTCTAAAGCTTGGGAAACACACCTGAGTGGACTCTGGAGTCCACAGTTAGAGGCTCACACTCCTGCCTGAGCGATTGGGTTATCTTGGAATAATGACTAGATAAACCTGCCCCTGACACCTGTCCCTGTGGCTTTTAGGAAAATATCATTAGCAGCCACTAGGACAGCTCGGTATCCAAAATCCAGGAGATGTTTTCAGTCTTGCATTTCCAACCAGGTTAGGGCCATGGAAGGATGCTTGAAGTACTGGTTGCAGGCCCAGAGGCGAGGCAGGATTTCACATCATCCTGAGGCCAGCTGGATTAAGCTTGTCCCAGGTTCAGCACATCCTGTGCTGAATACCTAATTCTGCCCTTTCTGCAGCAGGACCTTGGCTTTAGGAATTCCACACACAGCCTGGCAATGCCCAAATTCAACCTCAAATTGAGATCTAGCTGGGGTTCAGGCATAGATGCTGAGCGTTCCCAATTATGTTGCATCTGGGCACTCCTATGTGCTTTGGAGGCGTCACACAGAAAGGTATTGAGCAAATTTAGGTTCCTAGGGCGCTGGAGGGAAATGCTGAGTGATTTGGAAGAGGAAGTTGCATCCCACTGCCATCTCCTGTGGGACATCTTTGTTACACTCAGTCCAAGAACAGCAGGTATTCTTACGTGTTCAACTCATACAAAACCATGGCTTTTTGTACAAAACACAGAACAAATGGATCTGCTGCCACTGGCTGGTGACTGGTGACACTGATTCAAGGTCAGAACCTTGTTATCGTTGCTAGAGATTGGCAAGAAGTATTTTACAGACATGAAATGTCCTTGCTTTGCTCAAGACTTGATAACTCCTCTAGCTGAGGATGGGGAAACACCTCTTTTCTTGTAAAGAGGCTTGTATTATAAGTCTTGCAAACATGTAGATGGATTAGTTAAAGCTTCTGCATTCCCCTGGAAATTGGAAAGCATGCTAAGGACAAATTATTCAGCAGGTACATGTGCACATACAGTGAACTTAACCACATCAATCACAGATGTGCCTAATTGAAGCTCTCAAGGTTTTGCTTTTCTTATGCTGTCTGTGTAGATATAGTGTGATAAGGAGTAAGATTTGATTCATGAGGATGCTCATATTTAGAATGACTGGCTGTTAGTCAGTATCGATTCTGGAAATCAACTGTTGCTGGAACGAATTTGACAGACTAAAAGGTCTAAGTGTATACCTGTCACTACTCATTTGTCCTTCCTGGCCATTTTTATAGGTGTGACACTGGCATCTGAAATGAAAAAGCATGTTAATAGTTCAGAGGTGAAAACAACAGTTGATGTATAGGATGTGGTAAAAAAAAATGCAATGGGGAGCCTTCTGTTTGCCAAGTAATTTCAATGAAAGTACATTGATATTCCATCTGTTAACTGAATAAGGTAGCTCAAACTGAAGTGTGGAAGGCCCTAGTAAATCAGAGGGAAGGACAGAAGGACAAACCAGCTACTGTGTTTAAGTCCTTTTAAGACTCCTGAAACAGCTTGCGACTATTTTATTCCTACAGAAAGATCCACGACTTGTACTATGTATGTCACGCAGGAAGAGGATAAATTCAGCATGCTGTGGACAAGAACTGTGAGGACTTACGTGTGCGCTTATATCTGGCTGGTATATTTTGCTCATGCACTCTGGTTTATACTGTCACCAGATTTGAGTTGAGAGATGATGTTGGGTATTTTGTCCCTTACTGCAGCATGGGATCCTGTTCTCCTGCTGATTTTTCCAGACACATTCCACTTCAAAAATTCCTTGCCCTCTTGGGGCTTCCAGTATTACGTACTCTACTTGTAGCAAGCCCATGACGCACCTTTTCAGATTTTTAATAATGGAAATATTTCCCTTTTGGTAAGAGGATGAGATATCTGTCATTTCAGAGTAGACACTCTTGGCTTTTGTTCTGTGAGACTCTGAAAGGTGCAAGGGTTTTGATACATTACACAGGACAAGTGTTTGAGAACTTTTGTGTCATTCATGTCTATTCACCCTGTGTGTTATTATTGAGAACAATAATATTGACACACCTCTTCTAAGTAAAGACATTCCCTTATCTTATGGAAGTACAGTATGTGTTTCTGCAGAGTATTTAAAGAGGCTTTCTCAGAAAGGAGTGTGTTGTGTTTCTGTGTTTTGCAGGAAACTGCCTTTTACTAGCAACTGGACTTCTCTGTTCAATATGTTGTTCGATACAGTCTTGGGCCCAGATTCAGACATCTGATTTTGATCAGCTGGTTGTCAGTAGCATAATTAAGTAAAAGGATATGACTAACTTGATTCAGCTGGGACATTAGTTTTAAATATACTTGCTATTTCTTGTCAGCTTGACAAAGAAGTGACAGGAAAAGAAAATGGAGATGGAAAGCAAGTTAGATTATTTATTAAACGTTGGGCGTGACTGTGCTCAAGGTGTAGTGATTGTCCTCGCTGTTCATTCCAGTCTCTCTGCCCCTTGCCTTTCTGGAGGTCACTGCCAGCTGAACTGTTTGCCTGACACCTCTTTAAATCTCTGGAATGATTTGGCTTAACAAAACACACTCTCAAATCATTTCATAGTTTCTTTAGCAGACGTGCTGGTTTAGGAGTTCCTGCCCCTGGGTACAAAAGGATTACTTCTGACTGGGAGCAGCTGCCTGGCCCAGCTCCCAGCGCAGGTCTATGAGCACTTGACACCGTGGAGAGGGACCAAGTATCTGAAGGTGGGAAGAAGAGAGAAGCAGGAGCTTCTTGGGACAAGATTTGCCTCTTACAGGAGACCACAGGCAGCCCAAGGACAGGGCTGGTATCCCATGGATGTTGTTTCTGTCTGCCAAGGGACTGATGATCTTTCCATAGCTCTCTCTCTTCTCCCCATTTCCATTCTGCAGTTCACCAGCACCCCTTTAATGTGCTGATACAGCTTTTTCTGTGGATGCCATGTATGCCAGACTGTAAGATACACCAGACTTCTTTAAAAAATGTCTATTTGTGGCATGGTTTTAATCTGGATCCATTTTTAATCTGGATCATTCCACTGATATGGTTTAGAGCATGATAAGCTAAACAGTTGCCTCAGCGTAACATAGGAGAAGAGTGAAGGAAGTAATTTCTGGAGTCCAGAAAGGATGGACAGGGGAAGGAAAAGTCTTCTAAATTGGCTTTGCAGCAAAAGAAAAAAAATGATAGTGCTCAAACTATCTCCTAGAGAAAAAGCATTAGGGTTTTGTTTTGGTAAGACTTGGCTTGGAAAGCCTTCTCCCTTCAACTGGCACAGCTGAGCAAGCTGCGGACTCCTGTGGGGCGTGGGGGTGAGGGACCAGTTGAATCTGGAAGGTATAACTTGCCTAACCACTTCAGAGGCACAGCCACTATATAGAAGCCCAACTTTTTTCCATAGCAGACTATATCTATAATGGGTCTTCACTAGTCTGATGTAGCTGATATTGGTATATGCAAAACTTTTATAAACCTGAAGGAGATTTGGCCTTTTCATGCAGCTTCTTGTACTGCTCAGACAAGCACAGAGCTGCCTGAAAGGATCTTCAGACATTGCTGTGTTAGAGAGGAGTCCTCTCAACCTCTTACCAAAAGATGGCAAGGCTGTGCTGTAACACAGCACCCTTTCCTGCATGGTGGGCCAAACATAAAGCTGAAGGTGTAGGAAGAAGTGGCAGAGGGTTGGTATTACAAACCTTTTAAAGACAATTTCTATCAAGAAGAAAATATTTCCCCACACCTTAGCTATTGTAAAATGCAGACTTGACAGAATTTATCTTTTCTCTTGTCTCTAGTATGTCAATATTATGGGTTTGATTCAGCAACATCTTGACGAAATTTTATGGCCTGGGGAGTTTGTTGCAATTTTTGTTTTGTTTTCAAACAAAGGAGGTCAAAGTAGATGAGCAGAATGATGCTTTCTGGGGTTGGACTATATGAAAGATTCATTCACTCTTATTCATATTCTCCTTTATAGTCACAAGGCATAAAATAACTACCATAGCAAACTTTATTAAAAGGGGAAGGACTCTCAGAACTGGTCTTGCTTTCCTGTTAACTGTTCGTTGTTCCACAACTTTCAGTTGTAAATTAAATGCAGCATTAAAACCATCCAACACTAACATAAATACCTTGTAGACAAAATAGCTAATGTTATACCACTTACTGGACCAAAAATACATGTAAGCATTGAAGCCAAAAGCATCTCTAAGGTGTTGGCAGTTTTAGTGGCTTTAAAAATTTCTGCTTAAGTTCTAATCAGTCTTAAGCTCTTCAGACTCCCAAGGCAGCCATTTGAAACCAAACCAATCTAGTCACCATTCTGGCCAAGTGTGTCAAAACAGCCCTTACTGATGGAGGGTGCATGGAAATTAATATCCAGCAAATGGATTTAAGGTCTTGACTTTGACCCTTCGCATTTCTAAAGCGCTGATGTTATTAAAACAACAAAAGAATACCACTTGGAAGCAAAATTGTTTGCTTTGGCCCTTTCAGAAAGAGAGTGGCATGTAGCTGCCACGTGACTGTGAAAGGGTGACCATTTAGACTGTTAATTGATGTCTAGTTAGATCATGCAGTATTTGAACAGTGCCTCTGTAGAAGAGAATTTAAAAACCAAATATCATCATAATAATTACTGGGGAGCCCTGGCTGGGGACACATGAGGTATGGGCTCTGTCATTGCTTCGTTGTGTGACACAGAGGTGCTGTGTGTCAGTATCTCTCTCTCTGCAGAGCAGAGGGGAGGATGCTGATCTTGATAAAGCATTTCAGAAATCTGTTTATGAAAATAGCAAGATATTAGTACTTAATGATGCGATGCCTTATTTGTGCAACCTGCTATGAGTCAAATTTGGATATCTTGAAGTAAAATCTTCAATCTGTCAAAGGGAAATGTACCTGGGAAGGCTGCTGCAGAAGAGCTGACAGACCAGAGGAGCAGCCTGAGCAGAAAGCCTCATACTTCTACCGCATACAGGCTCCTGTGAGCTCTTCATTTCCTCGTAAGACGATACCTTTCTGCCCGAAAATGACTTGATTTTCATCTCTATTTTTTGGCACTTGTGTGGCAGTCACTTTGGAAGGGGCATCTGTCATTTCCTCCAGCAGCCTACAAGCCAGAGCTTGTTTTCACAGTCATCTGGTAGATGCTCCCAGCATGAGCAGCATGTCACCTTCTGTCAAAGAGGAGGCAGGGAGGGAAGGAAAGAAAGACAAAGAAAGAATAATCAATTAGCAAGGCAAAAGGTTAAAGACAGAGAAAAAATAAGCAGGAAAGGAGAAGAGAACAAGGGGTTCCACAAAAAGAAAGAAGCAAGTGGAAGAAAAGAGTAAGATTAATGGAGGGAGGACAGCAAGTCCTATTATGCACTTAAAAGGCAAAGCACGCCTGTTCACAAGGCCTTGTGCTTCTTTTCATATGGAAGAGTGGCAGTTGGAGATGGGAAATGAAGTCCACCCCCAAGGAAGATCCCCCCAAAAGCGCCGACCTGCTGCTATCTTAATCACTGCGAACGTCACACAACGGATGAAACAGCAGTGCCGTTGCACTTGCCAGGGCAGCCCGCAGCTCTCTTTGCCCAGGATGTCCCACCGTCAGGCTTCACCTGCTCTGGTGCACGATGGTGTAAATGGGGCAGAAATGTGCTCATTTCAAATTACCCAACCTAGTCTGGAGCGGGGGCAGGGATCAGTCTGCCAAGGCAGTTGAGAACCCTTCAAGGAGACAGAAGAGCAGGTTTCTCTGAACAAGTACAGGCCGTTCTTCAAGCTCATTAAATAGATTTGTGTTTTAGCTCAGCTCCCAACAACGTAATTTAGCTGGTTTCTGATCTTTGCCATGTATAAAAGTTGTATGAGTTGCTGGTAGTCTAAATTCTGGCTACAAGTAGGGTAAAGTCTGTCAGGTTACTGCTTTAGGAAAGCACAGGCAGCTAAATGTAATTTCTCTGCTGAGCTTTTTAAAAGCGCCTCATCTCCATTTAATTACAGCCATTCCCAGAAATATAACCCACAGTCCTGAAAGTGCCTTCATCTTTGTAAACTGAATATTCATACCTTTGTTCCAGTGGGCCATTTAGAGGCATGTTGCAAAAGGCACCCTGAACCGAACAGATTTAGTTACTTGTCATTCCTAAAGACCGCAGAAAGTTGTGTTACAACAAAAGATTGTGAGTTTCATATGCTCTTGCACATGCAGTTCTTCACAATATTGTAGCATTATAAAAGCTACTAATTGCATTTCAGGTGTTATAGTAGAGGAAGGTGTGTGTCTGGGAGCGGGTAAGGATCCTGATTGTCCAACCAGGAAGCAAACACGTATATTTGGTTTTGTTTGCCAAGAGTCATAAGATCTCTAAGCCCCTGGATGTGCCTGTGAGCACACACTGCCCATCAGCCACCCACGGGACGTGGAAGGGGAAGCAGTGAACATGAGGCAAAGGCAGTGTATTGGAGAAAGACAGTAAAACAGGGGAGGTTATAATAGTCATTTAAGTGAATAAATTCTAAAGTTCAGAAAAAACATTTTTGCCTGTGTATGGGTCTCATCTTCTGGAGGGACAGTGCTAGCATGTGTGTCCACCAGACCATCTTTTTTCTCTTCTTCACAACAAGTCATAGTACTATATTCCCCTTTCTAGACGCCAGGTCATATTCCACCGTGAGGAAATGGATGCTGTGTAGCAGGAACCATTTAATCTGAAGAGAACTGGGCAGCATGAAGAGGGCACCATCCAATGCTTGTGGGAAAAGGATGGTCATTGCCTGTGCCTTCCTGGCTGTCGCTGCTGTTGTTCACGGAGAGGGACAGAGAGACTGTAGCAGTAGCTGGAAAGAGCCTGAGGAGGGTGTGAGCGAGCCCAAATACCAAAATACCTTGGTACAGCCCTGACTGGGCTGATTAGTTAACGTCTGGCAAAAGAGATGATGCTGAGATATTGGACTTGCATGGATAGGAAGCTTTTCTCCTGGAGGATCTTGAAGAGCTGTGTAGCTGGCAGCCTGCTGGTCATCTCTGCCTTCCCCAGCAGGGTCTCTTCTGCCACTAAAGAGGAAATTTCAAGGGTACTGTGTAGCCTCCTGATATTTTATGCTAAGAAGTAGCCCCTGCAGGCACCACACCAGAAGTCACAGCCCTGAAAAATAAAAGGGCAGAATATTAGTGTCTCCTTCCTAACATTAAGCGGAGACTCTACCAGGAGACTGCAATATGGACAAGGATTCCCAAGGACTGTTCCAGCTGGGTGCCCCAAACAGTTTGTGGAGGCTAAGTCACTGAGGAGGAGCGGTGGGTGGTTCAAGGTCCTGCCTGACATGCTGGAGCAGTCTTCCACAGCTCAGGATAGACTGGAAACGGCTGAAGCCATTCAAGTGTTTATTAAATCCAGAAAGACACTGTCCTTGGGAGGAAGGTGTTGGCAAAAGAAGTGGTAGGCAGCAAAAGCACCAACAACTGGTCCATCGGGCTCCCTCAGGCAAGAGGGACCCTCCAGGAAGTGACACAATTTTGACATTTCTTTCAGATTTTGTGTTAAATCCCATAATTGGCAGCTCACGACTTAGACAAGTGTGCTCTTCACTGGGTAAAGACCTGGCTGGATGGATGAGCCCAGAGGGTTGCGGTGAATGGATTTAAACCCAGTTGGTGGCAAGTCACAAGTGGTGTTCCCCAGGGCTCGGTATTGGGGCCAGTTCTGTTTAATATCTTTATCAACGATCTGGACAAGAGGATCGAGTGCACCCTCAGCGAGTTTGCAGATGACACCAAGTTGGGAGGCAGGGTGGATCTGCTCGAGGGTAGGAAGGCTCTACAGAAGGATCTGGACAGGCTGGATCGATGGGCCGAGGCCAATTGTATGAAGTTCAACAAGGCCAAGTGCCGGGTCCTGCACT
>JAOBAS010000060.1:5481853-5497212 GCA_025311575.1 Elanoides forficatus
ACTTGTAGTGTTTTTAAATGCACCCATGCAACTTAGGAGTTACATGACCATTCTTTCATCCTTGAAATAAAAAGGTTACCAAATTATTCATGGTGGACTTTTCTATACACTGTTCAAACAACAAGCTGAACCTAAATCAACAAAACAGGAGAGGTAAAAGCAATATTTCTTACTGTCATGCTTTTGAAAGTGTTGGTGAGTAGTACATGCTGTAGATTGACTCTATGTCAGTTTTTCCTTTGCAGTTCTCCAAATTGTATGTAACGCTGATCAAAGGAGCCATCAGTGCAATACCTCTCTGCGTGGAGGCGAGGGGCATACTGAGCGTACATCAACACAACATGAGAATCCAAAATGAAATGCTAAATAAATGGTCACTCGGTGCACCAGATAGCAGCTAGCAGAGCTAAGTTATGGGATGAGATCTTTGAATGGTTAGTCCTAAATCACAAGAAAAAAGCCTTGGCTGGTTCCATAAGTCAAAATCTATCCTTCAAGAAATTAATCTGTAAAACAAATCTTTTTACTGAGCCTAAACTTGCAGACACTTAGAACATACAGGACTCTCCTTAGGTAACCTGTCAAGTTTATTTGCCTCCAGACAGATTGCCAACCTATTTTCTCTGTGTTCACATACCAAAGGCAATCTAATAGAAACACGTGAATCGTAAAGTAAAAAAGAGCATGTACATGAAGTCTAGGCCTCCCTGTCAAATAAGAGAGTGCAGGGTTTTAATTGTTATTTGATAGAGAGTTTCAATTGCCCTTTCTTACAGCCTATCCTTAGGCTCAAAAATCAAGTCATGAATGTTTCACCTCTGCTGCATCTGCTTCATCTGCCCCTCATATACAACATGCACCTCAAAAGACAAAGCCCAGGTTTCAGAATGTTGCAAATTTCCTTGTGATTATTTCATAAAATAGCATGAAAACCGGGGACAGAAAGGAGTCATCTGCTGATGCCCCACTGTCTTGTGCAAGCTATACAACAGCGTTCATGGAAACTATCCCCTGGCAACAGCCAGAGGACGCACTAGCTGCCACTTCAAAAAAATTAGGAAGTTATTAAAATATTACAAAACAAAACAGGTGTGAGTCCACATTCTCCCCCCACTCCCACCCAAGCCTTGTTATCTCCACTGGGGACCTCAGGCATCAGTACTTCTCCGCTTTCAGGGTCCGAATCTGCACATAAAAGCAGTATCAAACTGAATAAAGGGAGAGGGAGGGAGGAGAGCTCTTTTGTTTTAGGAAAATCATGGCAGCAGTGAATCAGCAGGATGCCAACAGTAAGTAAAATAGCCATTTCAATAGGATGAGAGCTCTTTGGTTGCCTGTCTTCTTCCTCTTTAACCTATTGTTATCTAAAGGGACTAACTCATAGACGTTCCTGTCATTCTTCTTAATGGGGTTAACTAGGATCAGATCTTGAGTAAAGATACCCTTTTAAAACTTGCTTCTTTCGTTACAATGCACTGCAATAATTTTCCTAGCCTCTGTTCAGAGACTGAAACCTTCCCATCCTTTTGCTGCCTAGCATTGAAGAAACACATATAAATCTCCTTGGTGTGCTCTGTGCTTGCAAAGATGCACTTACCTCCAATAAGTCCCCACCATTTACACTCACCCCAAGGGCTACTGGCCTTCCAGGTGCCAGCCATACTTAAAACTCCATCCCTAAGGCTGCTTTTGCTGCTTTTTTTTTTTTTTTTTGACCCCTGTGATTTTTGCAGCATGCAGTTGGTGAGCGTGACCCTTTTGTGCTCTCCCAGTGTAGACCATGAGCGTACAGGAGGGGACTGGCTTGGGTCACAGCTGACTGGCACTCTGGCCATTGCCTCTGGGTAGGTCACCTCAAGGGTGCTGAGCTGATTAGGACTGAAGCATCCAGTACCAGGCTCAGCAGACCCTGAATTCTCCCTTTACCTGGAAGAAAACTGTTTCTCAGCTGCAGCGACAAAGGCAGCTGCCTTTTAGGAAGGGCTGCCTCACCACCACCTCGCTTTCTTCTAACAGCAAAGCTTCCCCCCGCAGTGATTGCAGCTGCAGCGGTGTCACACAGAGCAGACGCCCTGGGAGTCTGCTGCTCCCATGGGACGCTGCCCTCATCTTTGTGTGTTGCCAGCATTGGCGAGGAGGCTCCTACCTTTACCCAGGCCAAGTGACCTCAGTGCTGTGGGTGCTGGATGAAGGTGACGATCACAAATTCATCCAATCTCTTGCTGCGGTGGACAGATTCCGTGACCTCTCCGTAAGGCGGCCCCCTTGAAAGTCAATATCTTAATGCTTCCCATTCCAGTGGAAGGGAAAGAGGATGCAGTAAGGATATTCATGGCCTTTAAGGCTCTGGAGTTTAGCCCATCCTGTGAGGGTGACCTCTTTGCTTTTGGTCATGCTCATCACTCAACCCTGCCATGCTGGGCTAGGTAGCTAAGGTTTGTCTGCAGTGAACGCTTGGCTTGAGCGATGTTAACTAATTCTGCTGCTCTTAAGCCACCGAGTAAGGATTCCTCTCAGAGTACCACATCTCAGATCTATGGGATTTCTAACCCAAGGGCAAATATTCACTGAAGCACCTGGGTGGGAACTTGCTGGTCCAGTGCCTTCCCCCAGCGCATCAATAGATGGCAGCAGGCAGTTCCTCCAGAAACAGTCTCTGAAGCAGCAGCAGCAGCAGCAACAGGTGATGATCTTCCCTTTTGCTCGCAGTGCTTTGAGGTTTAAATCTGCCTGCAGACACTTCTTAGGATGCTGTCCCCATTAAAAGCAAAATGTGTTGGTTCTCAGGTAGGGTGTATGGTGTTACTGTAGTATCACGGAAGCAGTAAATAAGTATTGGCTTCTAACACAATAGTATTGTAAGAAGATTAAATATTTGGAACCTAACAGATTTTGCGCTACCTTCAGCTCATTTCTTGGCAGTCTTGAGTGTTCACAAATCCCACTTCTTTCATTCCTTCTTGAGTCGGATAATTTTGCAACAGTCTGACAAGGGGATATACTCTTCTCAGGAGAGAAAAGGACAGGTAAAGTCAGTGTATTTAAGAAGAGAGAGAAAAGAAACGTGTCTTAAAGAAGGCTAGTGTGCTTCATGGGCTTACACACTCCCTTTCATTCTGAATATTTCAATTGTGAATCTTACGGAGAGTTTGTTTGTTAAACTGTTTGTTTGTTAAGTCTATGTTGAGCCATGAGCAATAGCTGCAGGAAGCTGAAATTCCGCATGGGAGAATATAAACCTAGATCAAGTGTTTGGCCAAATCAATCCCCAATCCACTTAAAAAAAAAAAAAAAAAAAAGAAAAAAAAGGCATGAGGGAACTTTTGATAAGTCCAACACTCCTAATGACATAGCGTAGAGCCAATACCACTCACTGACCAGGAAATGCAGTAGCTGGAATTTTACTGTGGGTCCAAGCTGAAGCTGGCAAAAATCTCTTTTGCCTATGGGAGCAACTGGGGCTGTGCTGCAAGGCACTATGCCCACAGTTTGAAAGTGCAGCTTTGTTTAGTTCTTCCTAATGAACAGTTACATTGCACTTCAGAGTGGTTGTGTTGAAAATTACCTGTAATGACCAGAGTGATGGAAGAGAGCATCACTATAATGCAAGTTTTAACGTTCCATCTAGTGGATAGAATTGACCCCCTCTGGTGTTTTTAACCTGATGTGAGACTAAAAGGCTATGTAAGGTATCAAGCTTATGGTTAATGACTAAGCTTCAGCCTTGCAAATAGTATTAGCAAACTCTTTATCAAGAAGACATGATGTCTCTGTGAGCTGGCTCCACAGTCACAGGCATCAATTCATCATACTCATTTGCTGTGAAAACAGCAAATTTCAGTCTGCAGTGTAATATAATGCTTTGCTTCCCAGACTTCTACAATCTCCAGAGTAGAAAAAAAGAAATTTAAAGTCAAGTTTTCATGTGAAATGATGTAAACATAAAATTCAATTAAAGTCAAGGTGAGCTGTCTCCCAAATTACTGATCTCAACCTTTCAAGAAAGATGAAGTGATGGTCTTAGTATGAGCACAGAGGGGTTTGAGTCAGGAAGCACTGGGTGAAGAAATAAACTAAAACCTGTGGAGGCCCCCCTGCATGGAGGACTGTGTTCCTTTTGGGGATATGAAGGTTCTCAGCCCTCTTTTATGTCTCTGTTTTCACAGCATAAGGCATTTTCATTTTGATACATCAGCCGTATTGCAGGGTTTGGAGGAAAGAATACGATTGCTTGTTAATGTTTCAGGGCTGCCGTGGTCCTAGATGATTTTCAGACTCGCTCTCACTCAGAATATTTGTGCACGTTTGAGTTTATCCACTAAGAAATTGTACAACCTAAAGAGAGAGAGGAGAAAAGAGTCAACAGAGACAAAATGTATTAGGTGAAAGTATAAAGGCCTAGAAATCTGGATGATTATTTAAGAGTTCCAGTGAAGCATTAAGGCGAGGAAGATTATAACTTTTCAAATATCCCCTTAAAAATGATAATCTGAACAACCATATTTTTGCTTTGTTATCACTTTATTATTATTATTTTCTGGATTAATAACACCAGGATGAATTCCAGTGTCTATAAGTTATTGGACACAAACATGCTGCATTCTTATCTCTCTTTTCCTGTAGGACATTTTCAGAAGCACAATAACTAAGTCAGAATTGCTCTGTATGCTGATAGTCCAAGCCTTGACACGTGAATACTGTCAATGTAGGCATTAACATACTATTCTAAATGTTTCTCATTTGAAACAGGACCTAAATAGCAGAACAAACCCAGCTGCAGATACCAGCCATCAAGATCTTTTCATTTTATGTTTCACAAGTATGGCAGAGCTGCTGTGTTTGGAGTTTTCCACACAGCTGAAAAAGTCAGCGCTGAATTACTCACCAGCCTTTGGAAGTCTCTTATATGTGCTGGCTTCTGTGAGCTGTAGAGCACCAGCATTCACACTCGAGCAGACTAAATCACTTCCTTTCTCTATCCTGGTATATATCAGGATGCGTGTGTCTTTATGGTTCCAGGGTGATAAGCTATCAGCTTTACATCCTCTGCTGATTGTTCTGGAATTCCTTCACAAATAAGTCAAGGAAGCTAAAAAGATGTGCAAACAGAGAGTGAGAAACCTCTACGATAAATAACGTCACCGGAATCCTCCTTTTCAAACAAATGCTCTTCAGCTCCATCACACTTGAAACCTGCTGTTTATTCTGCCCGCGGCAGCAGAAGTTGATACCCTCCGTCCCGCAACCGGGATAGAAAGAGGGAGATGAGATATTTCACCAGGGTTTTTGGTCAAAGGGAAGTTGCCTTGAAAAAGGTCTGAGGCCATTTCTGGGAGGTTTAATTTGATGCTGAGATAACTTGATTTAATAGCTAATTGTCCTTGAAAGTGGCATCCCCGTGGCTCTTCCCGCACTCAGCGTGCGCTCCCACCGCTTTCCTGGCGCTCCCCTGTCTGCCCGGAGACTGTTCGGTGAGTTGAGACCTACTGCCAAATGGAAAGTGTAAGGAAGAAGGGGAAAGTGGGATCATGTCTTTTGGCAACAGCTAGCTCTCATCTTTGCTTAACTGTATTATTAATGGCACCCTTGGGGGCTGGAGGAACATGCTGATCCTTGTAAATCCAGCAGTTTGCACGGCAGAGACTTCTAGGGTGCAGGGCATTGCTGGATGCAGAGAGGAGAGGTTTTGCTCTCCGATGCCAGGCTTACATTGGTAACATTTCTCTTATTATGTGGAACTAGCAGAATTTGGTCATCCATGTTGACAGAGTAACCTAAGCTTGTATGTCCAGTAATGCTCGTTTTGACGAGAGGTTCTCACCAGTCCAGCTAACAGTGCTGTTTTACACGCTGTACCTGAGCAGGCGCGAGAAGAACAGAGTGGAAATTGCTGCAGTTTGTTCTGAGCTTGCTTTGATTCAGTGTTGGCCACTAAAGAATTAGCTTAAACCTAACTTCAGTAAGGTACTTTTATTGTAATGCCAGCTCAAAATGCATGTCCCAGTCTCCAGAGGGATTAAATCCATCATCAACATAGGCCAACAGCACTTCACTCGGTGTTGCAGGGCAAAACTAAGCAGGAACCCTCCCAGCCTTTGAGGCAATCCCAAAAGGCATGCTAGGCTCGCGAGGCCACGGCTCTGTGGCTCTCAAGGGATTTTCTGAAGGACCAGTGGAGGGACTGTTGGTTGGTTTGCTGGAGCGCACAAGGGTCAGCTTCGGATGCCTGTGTGAAAATGTCTGGTGCTATTTGCAATGCTCTAGAGTAACCTGGATGTCCATGTTGTTGGGGTTTTTTTTTTTGCCAGCCCCTTCTTGGATATGCCAAGGCATCCGAAATGCATGAGATGATGTCTCCTTTTGGACAGCTGTGACTGCTCGGTGACTGACCTGGCTGAAAGGCTGAGCTCCGGGAGGAGGTGTACAGCTGAGAATCACCATCAGAGTGGTGTGAGAAGTTAGTCAGCTTTGCAGTCCCACTTTTCTCCTCTTATTTCCTCCTGGCTAGAGACGACAGCTCCCCGCTCAGCACGATGACTTCCCAGCATTGTCCTCCTGGGTGTCTGGCTCTCCCCGTGCATGGTGTAAGGAACCGTGTGCCTCCACTACAGTAGTGATTTTCCACTGTGGGAGCCGGGCTCCTCAAAGTTTGACTCACCCACATGTTTCTGCCTAAGTCGTCTCAAGATCTGCGACGTAAGTCCTTCTGTAAATTTGCATCCGCCGCTTAGCCAGGTGTCTCAGAGTTAGTAGCTAGTAGGCAGGTTCCTGTGGCACAACTGAGAAATGCATGAGTGCGACCCAAAAGGACCCTAAATCTGACCTTGCTCGTGGATGCGTCAGCAGGCAGGGAAAGCAGCGGCTAGAGGAGGAACGAATCTGGTCAGAGGGACCTCCCCTGGGTGACGGAGAGGAGGGAGCAGCCAAGAGGGAGCTCCGTCTGTCGCTGTGCACACCGGCGCTGCTGCCTGCATGAAACGGACGTCAGGCTCCTGATACGTCCCCAACGCTTTACCCCAGCAATTCCAAGGGTGGCTCGGTATCGCTGCAGCCCCTCGGGAAGATGCGTGTCTTGGTCGGAGAACAGAGATATCCCACCGGGTGTGTGTGCTGCTGCTTTTCCTTGTGGAAACCGATTCAGTCCCTCCCAGAGTTCTCAAAATAGCATATGGAAATGTGTTCTTGCTTTCACATTCATTTCGTTCTGCCGTACACCTGTTAGACTTCACATTTTCCACAAAAAGAAGCAGCCATTGCCTTTTTTTCAGAAAATAACTTTTGTTTTTGCCAGAGCCAGCTGAACAGCTTGTGCTCCTGATCAATTTAAAAAAAGCTGTTCACCTAAAACCACAGATAAGTGAATCATATTCAGCGAGGTCATCTATTCCCAGCTAAATAAATGACTTTTCTTCCAGAGTAATACAATCTTCTGTTACACAGAGATTAAATTACTGGGTTTAAAAAAACAGAAGTCTTAACCTTTTAAAATATCAAAAGTTTGGGAATTTGCTTTCAACAGTCTCACTAGCAGAGCAGTCAAACAAAGCAAAACAAGAAATGCTTCTTCTTGGACATCTTCAGAAAACATATGAAGTGGTCCAGCATTCACTTAGATAAAGATTCGTGCTGGAGGTTTTTTTCTCTACTGTCCCTAAACCGATCTATTTACTGCCATTACTGCTACAGCTACAAACGGCTTATGACTTCAAAAAGTCAATTAGGAGACTGGCTTTGAATTTCTCTTCTACCTAACTCCTGTCTGTGGCTGGTGTGTTGCCAAGGGAGCTGCATTGTTTCCTAGTGCAGCAAATGAATAAAGTTAAATTTATATCTCGCTATGTGCTAGAGAAATAGAGATGTAGTTATGTATGCATTACCTTGAATATAAATCATATAGAGATCCCCACCTCCTCTGCCTGCTACAAGGCATGCATGAAAATGTCCCCCTGGAATAGAAATAAAACCATAAAACACCATGTCTGTAGCTAGAGATGAGTCAGATGCAGACTTCAGAAGCGGATCCAGATTTCAAATACCACCCAAATCTGTGCGTGTGATCAAAGGTTTTGGTTCTGACCCAACTCTAAATCACCATAACAGCCTGGATAAAATTCCGAATCCATAAATCTCTACCATTTTATACACCTATTTAACCATATGGAGCTCCTTTCTCAAACTGGAGCCACGCAAAGAAAGGGAGAACGCCTCGCTGGGCATTGCAAGACATAAGTACAACTCCCAGGTCGGCTGCGGAGCTGTCTTGTGGCCTTGGGTAAAAAATTTAATCCTGGCTGGCATTGCAGAAGCCATGGGGCCCAAAGGGGCAGCGGGGGGCTGGCTGTATCACCCTCGGGCACAGGGATGCAGGGTTTAGCCCTCAAGCTGGAGGTGCCCTACAAAGTTGGTAGGTGGGGGAAAAATACTCTTTAAATTTTGGGGCGCTGAGATCTAGCAGCTGTGAAGGCACAGATTGGCCAGGAGTGGGGAGATGACTGAGATATTTTGTGGGTTTAGTCAAAACCATCGTGTGATCTTTAATGATAATATTATGTGTTTGTTTTGGTGTTTTTTCCTAAGTAAATTTTAGTTTTTAATTAAGCCTCCTTATTAAAATGCTTAGTTTTGTTTTCCAACTTTCATTTGGGGTAAAATGTTTTGTTCCAAACAAATCCTATCTTTAGTACGACAGGCAAAGCAAGAAACAGCTCTAAGCACAGCTCTCTTAAATGAAGTTTGCTTTCTTTTCTACTGTATTTCCAGTTGCCTTTTTGGTGAGTGCAGAAAGTGAATTGAAGTACCAGCTGACCTTCAGGTCAGACACAGATACCAGACTTGGGCTTAGTCAAGTCACCCAACTCACTGTGACGGATTATGTTACATCTCCATATGTTACATCCTTCTGAACCACCACGCATATATTTTGCCTTCCAGAGATGTCCTAAAATTAATTAATGAGCTATGAAAGCATGATGAGGAGTGCTTGTGTCTCCGTCAGTGAGAAAAGGACCTTGTGTATCACTGTGTAATATGTCATTAGGCTTGACTGTAAATTATCCCTCTCAGTCATAAACATGACTTAGCTCAAATTTAGTATGGCTCTTAAAAATCAGCAAGTGATTTTTGTTGTTAGGGCAATGGAGGGGATGGGGCAGGATGGCAGGAGATAAGTTCTCTCCTCCTTAGGCACCATCCATCCCCCCTGCACACTGTTCTCTTTACAGAGGGAATTGCTAAAGCTAGGAAGAGGACAAAAACCATTCTGTGTCTACATTTAGGGAAAAAGCCTGCATTACTGTTTTTAAGGTTGAGACACAAAGTGAAAGAAAGCATTACTTTCAGCATACAGTAACAATTCCAAATCTAAATGGGAATGTTATTTTGGAAGTGTCACATGTTAAAGCGCAACTCTTCCACTTCAGCTGCCTAAAGCTATTTCCCATTGCCTGAGCAGAAAAAGAAGCTAAAGGGATGGGGCAGGGGGCATTTAGGATGAGAATTAGAACAGAAATTTGAAAGGCCAGAAAACTTCCAGATGCTTTTAAAAAACAATAAAGAAAACCCTTTAAAATATTCCTGAGACATTAATGCTGGTTCTTGGAGGCTTCCAGTCTGCCAAAGACACTATTTTATCGCTTCAGTCCCGTGCAGAGAAAATCTGAGCTCATGAGCACTGCGTGGAGATGCCATATGGGAAGCTTTGTCAGCCTCTGGCAAATATCTGCATCAAACATGCACTTGTGTAGTGCCTTCTGCATGCAAAGCACAAAATGGCAATGAATGGAACCTCCCAGCACCAGCGGGAGGCAACAAATTACCTTCTCCACTTACAGATGGCAAAATTGGACCCACCTGTGCTCCTCGTAGCCTCATCTCTGAGGATGTAGTGTAAAATCCTGCTGCTCTAAGCCAGCATTGTGTGTCTGTAGTTAACAAGAGAAGGCTTGGTGGGAGGGATGATGAGCCCAGCACCTGCCTTGGGAGGAATATGATCTAGATCAGGCTCCCAGGCCACCCTTCTGCCTAGGACTGTCACCCCACAGCTGGTACGCAGGAATACTCTGCAAAGGTACAGATGCAGGTATTGTATTTATTCGGTAACTCAAGTCTGTATACACTCTAAAACTTGTTTGAGAAATACAAATGTAAATCAGCTCTGATTGTGTAGCAGCGCTGCAGCATCCTTCAGCGCAGGGGGGATCCCTTCCCTCTTCCGACGCCCCTTATCACCACACTAACTTGCCACATTAATAAGCTTTATCTTGGTGGACTGTAGACCTGTTACAGCTCAGAGCGAAGAAGCTGGTCTTCAAGGACCAGTGAGCCGGACAATTCCCTTTATGGCATTCACCCAGGGAAGGCACATGCTGCAAAGCAGAAATGTAAATCAGTTCTTCGCAGGCAGACTGTGGAACAGGGTGACTGTTATCAGGTCCATCCATAATGAAAATGAAAAATGGGAGCATCAGTCTTTCCCTTTTCACATATATCTTTCGCACTCAATATTCTCCCTGAGCCTGGAATATTGGAACACCTTTATCGAGCGTTAAGATATATCGTACACACCGTTAATTCAGCTTCGTAATGCCATTACCAAACAAGCAACTACAACCATCTAAACCAAGCTTCATAGTAGGTAAATATGGGGAAGCAGGCTTCATTCACCCTATAGAGTTATTCTATTCAAAACTATGCTATCTTCTAATTATTCAGGTGCCATGTAGAATATTATGAATTCTTTCTTCCCCATGCAGAGCAATTTTTAAGTGTTAAATTGTTCCCAGCCATTTTTGCAGAGAGGTAGTTGTGATACTGCAACTATTCCTTCTACAGACTCTCATCAATAACACCAATCTCCCTCTCAGATACCGCTAATAAATGCTGAATTTAGCAGCCAAATGCAAAAGCAAGGAAATCTAACCGCAGGATTGTTTATTGCCTGGAGCATCCACCAATAACAGTAGAAGAGATACAGTCTTTATGGAGATCTTACATGCAAGCTAGAGTATGCATCCATAGCTTAATTTAGCTCCCTTATGCCTAGGCATTATGATACATTTGCTAATTACATGATCACATACGGTGTTTTCCCCATTTAACTCCTGCTTCAGTTGGTACATAGGACGCTCTGTGATGGGCAGCTGTTCAGCAATCCTCTTCTTCCAGCTCTCCCATGCAGGGGCCCTGCATCGCTCTGACTCAGCGCTGTGCTGCATGAAATGGAGATAATCACTTCTTTGTGTGCTCTTCCGAAGTGCGAGTCGCTGGGATATCGGAGCGCTTTGCAAGTATCAGCAAAGTTATCTTTAGAGCTCCCCTCTGACAAAAGGTATTATCCCATTTCAGAGGCACGGCTGAAGCTCCTGCAAGTCTTGTATCTGCTGCAACATATGCCTGAATTTGACCCCCAGCTCTGCCAGGAGTTATGCAGTCTCACCTCAGCAATCCAGGCTGAGAAATAAAAAACATATACTTGCTTTACAAGGTGAGCGCGTGAAGCTTTCTTCAGAAAAGCTCTGAAACGCTGCGAGTTCTTCACACCCGTCCCTGGACAGGCTCCAGACTAACTCGTAGCTTCCCCTGGCTCCCAGTAGAAATCATCTTCCCAGAAGAAAGCCAAAGCAAAGCCGGCAGGTTTTGAGTGGGGTTGTGCAACATCCCCGTACGAAGGGAAATGGATAGCCCCACGTGCCACCAGCCAGAAGCAGAGACCTAGGCTGGGAGGGGGAAAGCAGTCCCATTAATTACTCTAGTAGAACAGTGAGAAAGCTGATAAGAGAGCTAAGTAACTCTAGCTCTGCCTAGAGTACAGCTGAGGACCAAAATCCTCCTGGCTGTCCAAGCAAGCACAAGTGCATGTAGAAGACAAGCTCGTGCCTCAGCTATGGGGAAAGGAGAGTGTTTCCACCGAGGCTGCTCCTATCAGTCCAGCGTTACTGATGTTAATTAAATTCTTTGGCACGTACACCTGCCTGCAAGCCAGAGCTGGCCCAGACTTTATAGCCGTAATGTTACATTAATGACTTCAGATGGCAGGTCATGTCATTAATTTCAGCAAGGTTGCGTGGGTTGCAGCCATAGGTAGAAGTGATCCTTCCTCTTTCTCTAACCGTAGAGGAGCGGCGCAGGAACATCCCACAAGGGACAATCAATAGACTGAGACAGATTAAAGCTGGCAAAAGGTATGGTTGTTGACAGAATAGTATTTGTGGTAAGAAATCTATCAGTTTCAAACAATCTTGACTTTCAAAGTGTATTTGTTATTGGATTTGCCATGCTTTCCACCCCCAATGAGAAGCTTTGTGCATACCAGGCAACATCTACAAATACTATGCGAGATGAAAACTTTCATTATACACATTTTTAATTGGGTGAAAGAGTCTGAGCAGAAAGGAAATTTCTTTTTGCATAATGATCTGTGGAATTCAGTGCCATAGGAATTCATGGAGGATGCGAACATTCAGGTTACAGAGAGCAGTTATTTATACCAAGAAGCAGAATAAATAAATTTAGAACCGTAAACTCCTTTAAAAATTGGTGTTGGCGAAGGGAAGCCTGAAACCTCATACTTCCAGGCTAAATGACT
Source organism: Elanoides forficatus (assembly GCA_025311575.1). Taxonomy (NCBI): domain Eukaryota; kingdom Metazoa; phylum Chordata; class Aves; order Accipitriformes; family Accipitridae; genus Elanoides; species Elanoides forficatus. The sequence goes on from JAOBAS010000060.1 coordinate 5,494,437, forward strand.
AGGGGACTGGAGAAGCTGTCCTATAACGTTATTGTGTGGAATTTCATGTACCTTTTGAAGTGTCTACTGCTTCAAACTTGGCAGCTTGATCCACTATGGAAAAAATCTGTATCTCAGCCTGAATGGGATCCATCTCCCTTTGTATTAGACCCATGTAAAATCCCCTTCAGTCTCAATAAACGCAGCAATTTATAATACCAAGGCCTTCTGGCAGTGTGAGAACTGACACCACAAAACATACTAGTAGCTGTGGCTTTCCTTCCTCCAAACTGGTAGCATCACCTGCAGCCCATCTTCCACATGGTAGCCTGAAGCTACCAAGGATTGGGAGGTGGGGATTTGATGCCCACGTCAGTGTAAGGAAGATTTAAACCTATTGCTCCCAGTTTTTAAGAGACTGTGCTCCTCATTATGGCATAGACAAGATGAATGGGGAAAAAAGGCTGGAGAAAGGGGAAGACAGGTTTATAGGGAAGCTGGGAGCAGGTCCCTTTACCTCTGCCAGTTGAAACTGTGCAGTTGCAAGAGGCAAAATTAAGAGTTTAGAGAGCAAGATTTTAAGCAAGGGCCTGACTCTTACCCCAGTAAGGTGGGTACTCTGTGCTCTGGACTGCACCCAGGAGTAGTTTTAATGCGCTTTTCCATTAATCATTGAATGAAATTGGGAGGAGGGAGGGACCAAACCCAGCAGAACAGGGCTTAGAGCCAGCTCTGGCAAAGTCACCCCCAAACCAAGGACCAGATAGTTGGGGCTAGTTATACTGGATGGCATCACTCCTCAGTTCCTCTGCACGAAGGCCATCAAGTTGGCTCTGCGGTTAAGGACCTCGCAGGCTAGCAGGCAGATGCTCAGTTCCTGTAAATCTTCTTTGCTTAGCCTGGTGTGAAGGTGTTTTAAATAAAAATGAATAATTTGCTTATTTGAAAGACCTGACATCTTGTCGGCCACGTTGAGTTGTGCTGTAAAAGGGATTTTCTCATGCCTCTGGGCTTTGATCAGAAGTGCAGTACAGCAATTAAATTAGCACCTCTATTTTCACTTACCTTGACCACAAACATCTAGTGCTTTCCATGCACAGCTTCTTTGTAGGCCACCGCACGTCAGCACAGGGGGGGAATCTTCTCAGCTCCTGCACGCACAAGGACCAAATGCTGGGCACCTGCACGGAGGGTCAGGCCCCAGGCAAACAGCACAGGTCTCACCTTGGTGGACCACATACTGGCAGGTTTTGTTTCCAGCTCACCAGGATAACATGCCCTCAGCACCGCTATTCTACTATAGAGCTCTTTTTATCTCTGGGCTGGTAAAGAAGAGAGAAATTTCCTTTCAATTCACAGCAAAAAGCAGCTATCGCCCCCTCCCAGCTACACAGGGTTAGCCTCACAGCTCTCTAAAGAAACAGCCTCCTCCTGCAACCAACCTCTTGATGTTTATTAGCTGCGGAGAAGGAGACACACACCCTTCCCCAAGGGGCTGGAATGAAACCATCTTGGCTTTGGGGGCTGGAAGCACATTTAAACCTGCCAGCTCTGATGAAGGTCCCTGGGCTGAGTCCCAGCACCTGCACTTAATTTTTCTCCAGAGCAGGTGGGGTCAGTTGTATTTCTGGGTCCTTAAAGAAGTTGTGCTCCCTCCCACCTGTGAGTTGGGGCCCGTTGGATTTAGGGACACTGTATCTTGTGTGAGGATTGTGCCAGCTGAGCAAATCCTGGGGTAAGCTGTTAATCACCATCCCACCCCAGGAGGAAAAGGCTGTTTCTGGGTGCGTGTAAGGGTCTGCCTCCTGTCACACACCCCTCCAGGTGCCAGAATTCAGAGGGCCATGTGTGCAAAAATTAAGGATCCAGGACGTTTTGCTGCTTAAACAAAGCAGCATCACTTTAAGACTTGCCACCCGTCTTCAAGGGATTATGGCAGTCCAGCCTGGAAGTGCCATGAGCCTCCATCGGCTGCATGGGGAATGAGGCCACTGAAGAATTGTAAGGAGTAAAATCCTACTTCAGCTGCTAAACTAACTAAAATAACACTGTAAAGTAGGCTCTAAAAGCTGTTCAGTTGGTATCACTCTGTGGCTCTTTGCAGGCTAATTCACAAAGGCTTTTACACAACAAATTTTACAGCCTAAGCCCTGTTCTCGTTTACGTCCTTGCAATTTCTTTGGAGGTCGTGGGGTTGTATGTTCCAGCACGTTGAGTATTAAGTGGGAAACACACAAACATACACGGACAAAAAATAATCAAATGAGTCATACTAAGGCAGGACTATTCCCTGCAGTCTCCAGAATTGTGCTGTTAAACCCTGAGATGGAGGGCTTAACAAAGGCTGGAGACCATTATCTCACAGTCTCTAACCACTTGCAATTTGCAGTCAGGCTTTAGCTGTATGAGCACTGCAGGATTTGGCTACCATTGAACTTTTTTTTAAATGTTACATTCACTCAAAGTCTGACAGAGGCAGATTTTTGTTGGGAAGCAGATGAATGAGGTGCTAATGTCTCGGTAATATATAGATTGTTCAAAATTCGGAAGACTTATTGTGAATCTGAATTTAAAAAAGTATCATTTAATATTTGGCCCATCATTAAAGCAGTGCCAATTCCCAATATTTTTTTCATTACATATGTGTGGGTTCAATATAATTACACTTCTGTGCTGTGTGTACACATTTTTTTGTCATGCATAAATGCATGGCCTCAAGTGGGATTTTTTTGTACAATTCATTCAAAAAGCACAATTAATAGTATCTTTCCCTTACTTGTACCCTAAATAGCAATAT
>JAOBAS010000060.1:5506933-5522207 GCA_025311575.1 Elanoides forficatus
CTACCATGCCTCCCCAGTTCAGTTTGCTTCTGTCATGAATAAAATCTTTAACTGATCGTTTGGTGTCATTTCACCTTCATTTAGCCCGAGGGAATTTTGAATTAAACATGACTCCCTGGTCTGTCCAGTCTGGGTCTCCCTGGTCTGTCCAGTCTGGGTCGTGACAGACAGGGATGGTCCTGCGCTCCCGCCGGGATGGTGGGATGGCTACCATGGGTTACGGCAGTGGAGCCATGCCGATTTGCATCCCTGCCTGGTGTGATAACTCATCCAAGAAGAAGAGCAAATGCCAGGCAATGAGCCCAAACTTACTTTAGTGCTATCATGGGGACGCTCATAGCCCCAAGCCATTGCTTATCACCATCCTGAAGCTGATGGCAAAATACTCTCTCCTACTTGCTTTTGCTTCATTTTTTCAGCTTTGGAAAAGTGGTGTCTTTGAAGAAGCAAGCATGTGTACTGCTGGTGAAAACTGTACCTGTTAGCCTATAGCAAGTAAATGATGGTGAGCACTTGCATCTACATTGACTGACACATTCGTGTTCATATGTAATATGGATTTATTCCAAGTGTTGTAGTACATTTTGATAGACAAATCAGTAACGTTACCGAATTCACTGTCTAGAAAGGGTATATTTGCCTAATAGGTAAAGAGGAGGAGACTTTGGTATTGTGCAAATGCTGGATGTTACTGATACTTTGTAAGATACTGTAGTGTATAATGTTTGTATATGAAAAATCAGCAAATGACATTTGAAATGATACCTGCACAATATAATAGTGGCTGATAGACTGGCAGAGGATGTCTCAAACAAAAATACTGTTTCTATTAAATAGTGTGCAATTTAATGCATTTAACTTTACCTGCCAGAATCTAGTTGATCTTTTAATAGATCCTTTAGATTTATAAGCAAGTGTTCATAAACATTAGTTTCCAAAAAACCTAAAAAGACACTGCAGTTTAGTCTTAGTGACACAGATCTCAGCGCAGTCTAATTTGTCCAGTTTCTTAGCTGGACCCTGAGTGCTGGTGGCAAATTTACCCTGGGGTCCAGGGGAGAGAGAGCCCCACCATGTGCCCAGCTGGGTGCAGTGGATGATAAATGCCATATAGGAAAGGGCAAGCTGTGCCACTGGGCAGCTCTCCCACCAGTGCTGATATTATGGAAACTGGATCAAATACAAAGAAATGGCAAACCCTTCATATCAGGCATGGGGCAGCATAGCTCATATGCAAGTTATAACCCTAAGAGAATTTTTTCTCTTAGAGTGGATTCTTAGTTACCATTGGGATCAACTTAGGATAAACCATGGATGTTTGTAACCTGGAATATTATTTAGGAAATATCAATTAAACTATTCTGAGTTTACTGGTAAGCCGTGAGCTTAAAGTAGCACGCACAAGCTGGGGGTGGCAGAAACTTGCACAGTTACAAGACCTTAAACCAATGTGTAATGTTTCAGTTCTGCTTTCTTCTCAGGGGCCACTACGGAGATACCAAAATTATGCACAGACACTGAGGTAATTCGGAGAAATTTGCTTTAAAATACCATAACTTAGAGAAGGCAGTTTTATTGCCAAAGAGTATCATCTGGGAGACTAATATGCACTTTTATGCAAAGACCAGTCGGTTGCATTTACAACAAAGCACAGGAAACTAAATCCAGACTGAAAGGGATTTGTTAGCAACTTTAGATTTCGTTTAAATTTCCCCATAGGAGATCCGAACCATATGTGGGAATAAAATCCATGCATAAAACTGCATATTTCTGTGCAGTTTATCAGATACTTGACATCTCAATCAACATACTAATGTACTTCCTGAGACACCTCTTAAGCATCTGCAAATATTTCCTTTTGATTGCCTTTGTTTTCTTCCTGTGAAAGAAATCTTTCTCTTCTGGCTGTTCTCCTCCTGAGCATGTAACCCTCCCTGCCTGTCCTTGGCTCAGGGCTAGCCAAGCACAGTCCTATCTTCCTAGAAATGCAGTGACTCAGAAATTTGTCTTCGGATAGCCTCATGCTGGGAATGTCCAGCTTCTCAGGAGAATCTCCTTTGGCTTTTAGCCTTGAGATCTAAAAGAGGAGCCCTCTTAAGTATAGGAGATGTATTTTAGAACATTAGAAGAGTTATTTCATGTCTTTATTCTGAGCTCTTTTTTTTTGACAGAATTGTGCCATTCAACTTACAGTAACCAAAAAAAAGTCTACAGTCTGACTCGAGGTCTCCCTGGGTACATTAGTGTTAATAAATAAGGAGTAGAGAGTCTGTTTTCTAGCCCTGAAGGGAAGTGGCAAACTGTGGGCTGTGTTCCTTTGACAAAACTCTCTTTCCCCCTTTCCTCCTGGGCATGGTGACTTCATCCATTCTGCCTTCTGGAAACAGTTCCTGGCCTGTGTATCACCCAAACCGTGCTTGAACATTCTCCAGGAAAGTACCACTTGGCATGGGTCAAACCCATGCTGGGTAATGTGTTACTCCATCTACTCAGTTAAATAGGAGGATGATCACAGGCCAATGCACTATCTGTCACCCTGCTTTGTTCGCTAGAATAGGCGTAGCCCCCAGATCCCACCAGTAGGCATTTCCAGGAAGCTGTTCAGAGCATCTTGTCTCAACAGCTTGCTGGAGGAGCTGGGTGGAGAGATGTAGTGTGTTTATAGGGGGAATAAAGAGCCTAGCCCTGCCAGCGCTTGGCACTGCTTCCCTAGCTCACCTGCTTCCCTCCCCACCTGCAGAGGAGCACACAGGAATCCTGGACGGAAGGGTAGAGGTTTTATTACCTCTCCTTTGGGGTGACTGTTGATGCACACAATCACCATGCTAACGTGTAGATAAAAAAACCTTTGTGTTACGCCATCATGTTTTCCTTATATAACTTCCTCACTCTCTTGCTCTCGCTCTCTCTCTCCTTCCATCTGTCTCCAGACATCGCTTACAAGGGAGGGCTGGAGTGCCACAAATTTTGAACACTGACACTTCCCGAGCACACAGAATATCAGGAATTTGCTCAGACTTATTGGTATAATACATCCTCTCCCTGCCAAGGTAGCCACACACTAACAGGATGGCGAAGTGAGCTATTCGGATGGTAAAAAATCTCCTAAACATAACAAAGCTCTTCATTTGCCCCCACTGGAGTTCAGAAAGACTTCACAAGCTGGGCTGACTAACTCAGCACAAACGCTAATGAGCAGCTGACGAAGACTTCTGTCCCTGGACAGCTCAGGTCCTCAAGCCTAAGCAAATGCCCATCCTACTGGTACAGGGAAGGCAAACAAAGCATCCCACGCAGGAACAAACGGAGAGCCAGGCAACTGGCCCAAGAACAGCCGAAGCCCATCTCTCCTGCCGGCCGGAGAGCAGTGCAGCTCTCACTTAGTTTTTGGTCTTTTCCCTTCCTGGGGCCACTTAGTCTCCATGCACCAGGGCCGTATGCTTTGACACTTCTGTCTGGCCCCAATTTGTATACCTTTGGCTCCCAGCACCTCCTGGGCCCAGGCTCCCTTGCTCTGCTGCTCCTTCACTGCCCTAAGGTCTTGGAGACCTGAGCCCGAAGTGCCCTGAGCCCAAAGGACCCCTCAAGATATACAAGATGCTGAAGCTCACCTATTCCCAGAGCGGCAAAGTCTGTTGGCCCTTTGATTTACAGTTTGTTGGTCCAGAGGCAGAATGAAATGTGAAGACAGAGCAAAACTGACTACGAGCATTACTCGTAACTTTAGGCAGCATGGGAAAGATCCACCTTCCCACAAAACACGTCTATATCGGCAGTGTGTCTTTTTCCCTGCTCTTTCCCTAGTCCCCCAGTTTAAATCAGAGTCTCTGAGGATCTTGTAGGATCCTTACTCAGCCTGTCCCTTCATCCTCTTCCCCACCTTGTTAACTCCAAGCCTTTGGTTGGACACGGAAAGCAAAGGAGAAGGGAGAAAAAAGAGAGTTTGTGTTTTGGGGTATATTGCCCAGCGGGTCTCAGGAGGCCACCTCTGCGGCAGGGAGAGCGCTGGGCTCTCACGCCAAGGTGGACGTGAAAGAGCCCAGTTACTTGCACAATATCGGAGGAAAAAAGACGCGAGTGCCGGGTTGCCGCAGGAGCAAATGGGGCCAGGCGAGGGCCGGTGCTGGAGCGAGCCGCTGGGTGCAGGTGGTGGTCCTGCTCACGTTCAGCCAGGGCTTGGCTCCAGCGGCAGCATCATCAGCCTGGCCCTGGCATGAGCCGCCGCAACGGCTGTGCCTGGAGAAACGCAGCCAGGGACCTGCAGCACTTGCCAAAGCGGAGCTGACTGAAGCCCAAATTTTCTAACATAGGCTTGCCCAGCAGTCCCGCTGATCTCAAATACCTGTGGGCTCTGGGCCTCGGTGGCCAAAAGGGGCCCTGGTGAGAAGAGGATGTCTTCAGGAGCTTGGACGGACTGGGCGCCAGCTGAGCATCCCTCCCACAGCCTCGTGGCGTCTGGGTGCAAAGCAGCTGTCTAGCAAATCTCTCATAAATTCTAGCCCTAATTACACTCCTGGCAAATACCACATTAAGGTAAGCTGCTGCAGGAGGTGGATTTTTAGAAGAAAACTAGCAAGATTCATTTCAACTGTTTCCAGATAAATAATGAGCATGGATAACAATACAAACATTTCAGTGAGCTAGACCACTACATCTGAGCTGCCCAAGGGCATCCAAGGCAATGGTGCTGATGGAGAACATCACCTCTTTTTTTGGTTTGGGGTCAACATCAGGAGGCCGCGCTGCAGAAGCAGAAGAATATTGGTTTCTGTTGGTACTGCTATCACACCTGAGAGAAGGTGATGCTTCACAGTGACAATTATGAAAGCAGAGATAGGCAAAAATAATTGTTTTGCTGTTCTTCAAGCTTCTAGAATGATCTGATTGATAGGAAAAAAAAAAAAAAGTGTTGTCTGAGGATGCCATAACAATTTTCTTGCTATTTTGCACAGGAAAAACAATCAGTTTATCAGGTTTTGTTCAGCATGTTCACAACTAGCTGGAAACAAGGAGGAGAAGAAAACAATTCTTACAAGCATTTCTGGATCTTCAGGAGGTTCTTTTTTCAATACCCACTCATTACAAAATTGGAAAAGAAGCTTTCTAAAACTCCAGAAATGAAAAGTGAAATTGGCTTTAAGCATATATAACTATAATGCTCTAGATCTTCAACAGTTTAAAATCACAGGATTTGCATTTAATGTTTCAAAATTATAAACATGTATTTTGTATTTTGTGATGGCATGTTTAGTCAACACTATCCTCTGCAGTGTAATGAGAAAGGCCCTTCAGACACTGAGGCAGAAAACTTGCACTCAATTTCTCTCAAGTTATATTTAGATAATGTTCAGAAAAATGATGTGTCTAGTTAAAATATATACACATATATATGTGACTGTAAGCATCTAGCTAAATATGTCTTAGCTAGATATCCATTTTTATATCCATTTATAAATTATATATAAAAGATGTATTTAATAAAGAAGGAGCAAACCAAATGAAATTATTTATGAAGCATGCAAGCAGTGAAATTTTAGTGTTGACATTAAAAACTTGCCTTTTGCTTTACAAAACACCCAAATGGATGTCCACAGCGATGTGGTCCTTGGTCCTTTCGTGGTCCCTCCGCACTGCTTAGTCCTGGCGCGCAGGCAGAGAAGCGGTGTGGCTTGGTGGATGGAGACAAAGCTGGGACCTCCGTTCAGCCTCTCTTCTGCTGTCTGACTTCAGCCCTTCCACTTATTCTTCCAGTGGGAGCAGAGTGTTCACAGTATCTCCTTTTAGACATTAGCTAATCTGGGCTCTGAACTGTGTTCTGGGGGATTTCACCTCCCTCATCGTTAGCCAGATACGAAGCCTAAGCCTGAAGTGAGCTGATGAGATTAGCAATTATTATTACAGGGCATAAGGTCCAAAACTTCATATTTCATTTAGTAAATGCAGGAAGCACAAGGCTATTGCAAATCTGAGGCAGTACTGTCTATTTATCTAACTTACAACAGGCAAATTTTGAAAGGGCACCACTGCATAAAAGCCCACAGGAGGGAGAAGAGAGCACACATACTTAAACCCTGACAAGAGAGAGACATGATACATCTGAGCAAACCAACAGAGATGTTAAAACTCAGAAGCCCCACAGACATCTGCTAACTCGAACATGCAACTGGCAGCTATCACCGAGCCGTGCTCTTGTGTGGTTCTCGGCTGTTGCTTGCCTGTATTTTCTAATTCCAGCATGCCTCCTCGGTGTTACTCCTACAGGAACTGGCAGTGTTGTCAGAGGCAATCATGTCAGGCGCTGCAGACCACTTTTTCCCTTGTGAAGAGGAAGTTAATTTGATGGATCTTGTTGCTCAAAATAAAAATGCAGGTTTCATCCATACAAAGCTTTACATTTTGTACTGGGAACACTGGAACTGTGTGAAGGAATCTTCTTCCAGCCATGAAGAGAATATCAGTAGGAGGAAGGTGTTTCCTTTCACTGGAGGGTGATGAGGTCCACAAGCAAGTGCAATGGGTACTCCCCAGGTTCAGGGGTAACAGTACTAAAACGTAGCCTTTCTCCAGCAGTCACAGAAACCGGTATGATAAAGAGCAGATGGGCAAACCTCTCCTGGCTTTGGGCTCACATGGACTCTCAGTAGAGAGCTGAAGTAGGGTATGATTAATTATCAGGATAAAGAAGGTCTTGCAGTCTGCTGTTGACATGCATCATTTGCTTTAAACAAAACTTTGCATTTTTGATAATGATGGAGAAGGGTTGCCCTCCCCCCTTTCCCTGTTCCCACGTGATGGATAAGAAGCACCTCTTCTAACCTAACCGGAGTGGCATACACCCTGGCTCCTGTTCAGAAATAAACTCCACTAAAAAGAGTGTAAAAATCCTGACTAAATAGGATTCAAGTCTTTTAGTCGTGTTCATAAAGTCCTCTTCCCGTTCATTGGCCTTGGCCATTTCCAGAGATGTGCCTGGCAGCAGAGATGCTGCAAACCTCGGTGCTCCTCCCGGGGAGGAGGAGGAGGGTAGGAGCTGCAAGCCGGGGGAGCCTGTGCAGCACTCAGCCGCAGCATGGGGATCCTCCATCACTCTCCCTCGGCCCTCGGCCCTCTGTGCCTTGTGCTGCTGCCCAAGAATGATATCGGGTCACGGTTCTTCCTGCTACTTGCAACCAACCCTGGCAGGAGCTGGGAAGTCTGTCTTTGCGATAGCTGGGAATTTTGCCCGTGGAGGTCTTCCCTCCATGATCCCCCCCCATGGAAGCTTCTGCAGCACCTTCACAGGTCAGTTCACGTGCTGGTGGCCTTTGAGTCAGTGCGGGCAGCTAAAACAGAGCTTGAGAGGGATTTACTTGTCCTTCCTTGCGAGGGGCTCCTGCTCTCAGCAGAAGTCCCCATGATCAGAAAGACTTGGCCCTTCTTTCTGGAAACTGAGTCCAAACTCCAGAGAGAAGTACTGTACCTTTAGTCTCTCCTTTTCCTTGGGACTCTGGGTTGACTGGTAGCGGAAGGAAAAGCTGGCTGTAAAAGTTTCTAAAACTCTTTTGTTTTCTTGCCACGTCTCCGAGATGCCAGTGAGACTGCAGCCCTGCGCCTGCACGCAGACCTCCCAGTCCTCCCGTTTGCTCCCCGTGCTGCGTACGTTAGTGTGCGGGCGCTTCGGAGAGGCACCCCGTCCTGCTCCCCTCCAGGCAAAGTGTGAGGGTTTCCCCCACAATACTGTCCCGTAGGGACTCCCTTTTCCTCGGTGATGGTCACTCGACCTTCCAGAGGAGGCTCTGCTCCCGTGGCTCGCCCTGCAGGTGCCTTCCCCGCCGATGATGTTAGTGAAGAGCTATAGCAGAACTACGTAGCCACCCAAAATGGGGAGCAAAAGAAAAGGGAAGTGTATAGGTAGGGGAACCACTAGGTCATAGAGCCACATGGCGGTTTGCAGCCCCCAGAACCATTGACATTTTCATTGATAAATAAGGTTAATTGACGTGAAGGGTTAGAGACTTCATTATGAAATATTTGAGCATACACATTAGTTCAGTCGATGGGAATTCATCCAGAAGGGTGAGGATTCCTCAGCACCAGCAGTCCAGAAGCTGGATTTGCACCACTTTCAAAAGACCAGGACCCAGCAGCCTGTTTTATTTTGCTGGCACGTGGACTCGGCACGCGCCTTGCAGCAGAAGCCAAGTCTCTTCACTGCTTTCTGCAGCACCTGGAGGAAGCATAAACTCCGTGTTTTCTGTCTCAAGAAAACTCAATACAACTCTGAAAGATAAGAGGTAACGACTTGTGATAACATGCCTGTAGGCCCAAAGAGACCGATATTAAATACAAACTTTTAAATCACTGTAAAACAATTCCCTGTATATTTTTTAGTCTTTGTGCTGGCTAATAGCTGTGTGTTTTGGAATACTAGACTGCTGCACCCTGTCTGTAGCTTTCATTATCTTTTTATCAAAGGACCTGTTTCATGGCATTGATAAAATTCCCCTCTCACTTCCCATGAAACAGTCCCCTAAAACTGAAGCCTGCAAACCAGCAATCCGTTTGCTGTTGTTCTCTAAGCTGGGAGTGACACTGCTCTCCTGGAGCCTGCCTTACCTCAGGGCTTGCTTTTCAGATGAAAAAGAATACCAAAACAGATTGAGAAATACCCACACTGTTCAGAACAAAAGAAATGAATCAAATTCAGCAGTGTTCTGAAGTGCCTAAAAAAACCCAACTTGGGAGGCAGCCTCCGACTCTGAGCCTGGACCTCTGCCCTTTGGACACATCTCTCTGCCATGCATGGCATGCACAGCAACAAGATGCAACTCCAGGAGGCTGTAGCTGTATTAATGCGGGAGGAAAACAGAGAGAAGCTCGTTGGGCTGCCTCCCATGTGCGACTGGAAAGCCTATAGCAGCGTGCCAGAACACCTTTCAGGAAGGTGCAATGCTGTAACGAATATACCAAGCACTTGTGACAATTGTGTCACTCAGAGCTTTGTCACTCAAAGCTCCCAGGTCTTATTTTTCCATAATATGTTTGCTTTGTGGGTAGGATTGAACCTGGCAGTGCTCTGTGGCCTTCAGTGGGGTCAAATCATTGTAAAAAAATATACCTCATCAAGATAATCTTCTCTATTTTTATTGCTTCCTTTTCATTTTTACCTCTGGTTAACTCCCTCTTCAAATACAGAGATGGCAAATTAACTAAGTTAAGTGATTAAATCAAAGATGACCATATCTCAGACGAATCATGCTCTATGAAACATCTTCAGTCTGCAAATCACAGGCTTCCCTCTAGCAATTGGTGTCTGCTAATGTAAAGCCACTCAGTCTGATTAAATGTGACTTTGAGCAGCGGATGGGTTTGTGCTTGTCTTTATGTGTAAAGGTAAATGTCAGCAAAATGAATGGAGCTTTGGGTGTTACTTATGTATTTGACGAACCCCTTATACTCTCCCTACCAAGTGTATTGTAAGTGCTTGACTAGATTTATCAGCTGCTTTATAAGGAGCATCAAGAAACCCAGATTAAAGGTTGCTAAGTTACAAACCAGATAAGACATAGGCATATTTCCAAATTTATACAAACACCATGCCTAAATTAAAGAGAAGCGTAAGAAGCGGTCTGAGCTCATGAATAGGTTAGCGTGCAAGATGGATTTCTCTCTCTATTTCTCTGCATGGCTTTACTTCCAGTGATATTTCAAAGGGGCATTACACCATTCAGAACCTATTACAACATGCCAAGTATGAGAGAAATAATGCCTAATGCCCAGCATGGGGGCTTTTTAATGGTAATACAAATATTATGCAGCATTTCCCTCCCCAAGTCAAGCTGTGCTTGCCTTGAATACAATCCTCCTACAAATACAAACATGTACATCCTGGATGCACAAGCCCTTGTTACAATGGGGACAAAGTAGAACTGTCTTCACACACAGATAACATAGACATTAATCCCACGATTGAAGAAATGGGATTTTGAACTGTGCAAATTCCAGTTCAAAGGAGGGATCCTTCTCGGTATAGATGTCTTTGTTATCAGCCCATGTTTAGCTAATAAATGGTTTATTAAAAATGGCACGGCTGTGAGTGGCTTACATACATATTACCGGGTTTGGAGCGGGCCAAAATTACAGCTTACAATGCTGGAGAAGCTGTTAGGAGATGCTTGTGTGCACTGCGCAGGGAAGCAGTGCACGGAAAGATGAGTTTTTTCTATAAGCACCACGTTTTCAGCCTACTTAAGTTCCTAGGCGTTATTTTGGTCTCATGTTATTAGCAGGCATCATCACGGATGGCTGTGGTCTGAGGTCTCTGTGTTTTCTGGTGAGTGAAATGCTGCTGAAGCGTTCAGTGCTCAGACTGGAGGTGGAACCCTTTGGTGGGAGCACTGGTGTGCGGTCAGGTACCCCGTGGCTGGCACTGTGTGCCCGGGTGGCACCCAGCTCTAAGCCCAGCCAGCTTCCCCGACTAAATGTGTGCTAGAGAGTCCTACTGGAGGAGAGAGCAGATGGACTATTTTAAAATATCTGGTGGAGAAATAACTCTATATTTTGCAGGCTAGCTTTTGTCTTCAGAAAAGCTAACCAGAGACATTTATCAGAAGATTTCTTCCACTTATCTAGCCTTGTTCAGAAAAAAAAAATTGGAAAATTTAATTGAATTCCACCTCCATATGGCATGATGGCTAGAAAAGGCTCTGGCAGGGGCTGGCTAACTGGGGTGCAGAAGCACGTTGCCCACAGGCCTTTTTCTCATGCCCTGCTCCTTATATGGGTACAGGATCCAGCAAAACTAGGCAGAGAGTTCTGCTACACCATATTGATGCCTCCAGGGGATTTCCAGAAAAAAGGTCAGCTAGGGGCTTCTGGCTTCATTCTGGTAGTTAAACACAGAATAATCACCTGAATTCCAGACCATGGACACCCCTCAGCCTGGCTTTATCATCACTTGGAACTCTGCTGCATAATGTCTTAATAAAGTAGAAAGTTGTTGTTGTGCTGTACTACTTTTTTTTTTTTAAAGGAGTATTTTCATTTACATGAAAAAAACAAGAAAATCCAACCTGAATCCCATCCTTTCTTCTATTTAATTACCAGGTCTTTCTTCTATTTAATTACCAGGTCTTGTGTTTTCAAGCAGTTTTAAGGTAAGGCTAATTATCATGAGAGGAGCTAGGAAGTATGAAATAGGGCTTTTTTCTAGCTGGGAGCCACAAAGGTTCTTCAAAAGCCTTGGCAGGCCAGACAGTAAAACACATCTTAATGTTACTCAGTTATAACAAGAAGAAAAATAACATGGCTCTACATCATCTAATGGAAGTTAAAGGCATTACTTGCCCTATGAGCTGTCTGTGCTCCTGTCTGCTAGCCAGACAGAGTGTACCAGGGACTAAAGTCCTGTGTTTTGGGCATTGATTTAAGTCCAGCCTTGTCACAGGTACTAGATTTACGTTAGCTTTCAGCCAGAGCAACAAAATGCTCATTATAAACAGTGTGGTTTAATTTGGAAATGCTTTTTCCAGTTACACTTCAGAATTTTTGCTTCTACTTACAGATCAGTCTTATTGTACTCTGTAAAGATGCACTTCCCATCAATTTTTTATTGTCTTTGACATGAAGCCTGTCTGTCTTCTTAGCTCTGAGACTTACATCCTGGAGAGAATGACACGTGGTCCTTCCTCTGCACTGGTAGGACCACTGCATCTGCACCAGCAGTTCACCACGATACACACTCGATCCTTGCTGCTCTGAGTAAAGTCAGAGCACCTACTTACACCTGCAGCCAAACTGATAATGTTTTGTAATCACTGTTATGAGTTTTTTGTAGATACACGCTCTACAGCTTCCTACCGTTCCTTGCTCTAGGCAAGATACCATCCTGAGAACATCGAGTAGAAATGAACCCTGCTGCAAGATTAAGTTTTGGACTGAGACTCTGAGTTATTAGCCTTATAGCTAGGTGCTCTGTTTTTTCTTTGTGTATTTGCTGACAATTTAATCTTTCCCTGCCTGTCAGCTCTTGACTGTAAAAGCCTTCAATCCGTGCTCCTGGAGATCTCAGTCATCACAACAACCAGTGCCACCGTTTTAATCATTTCAACCCTCTTTTGCACATCTGTGGTGGTGAGCAGATGAGAACCACCTGAAGAATGAGTTTAAAGGACTTTTCTATAGTCATCCTTTAATTTTATTACATTACCCGAGTTTGATTCTCTCTTTTTAGGAAGCGAATGGTATGGCATTAACTGATACTCCTGTTCTTAACCAAGTCAGTGGAAATTCCTTTAGGAGTATAAGGAAATTAGGTCCTGCAATTTCTATTTCATAGAATCACAGAATCATGGAATCGTTTAGGTTCAAAAAGACCTTTAAGATCATGGAGTCCAACCATTAACCTAGCACTGCCAAGTTCACCACTAAACCATGTCCCTAAGCACCACATCTACACATCTTTTGAATACCTCCAGGGATGGTGACTCAACCACTTCCCTGGGCAGCCTGTTCCAATGCTTGACAACCCTTTCAGTGAAGAGATTTTTCCTAATATCCAATCTAAATCTCCCCTGGTACAACTTGAGGCCATTTCCTCTTGTCCTATCACTAGTTACTTGGGAGAAGAGACCGACCCCCACCTGGCTACAACTTCCTTTCAAGTACTTGTAGAGAGTTACGAGGTCTCCCCTCAGCCTCCTCTTCTCCAGGCTAAACTGCCCCAGTTCCCTCAGCCGCTCCTCATCAGACTAGTTCACCTGTTCATGGAAACTGGACCCAAACCAGCAATGTTGTTGGTCTTGAAAGAGGTGCTGCCTGAACAGATGATGCTCATCTTTTCTGCTTCTCAAGTTGTGACACAGGCTTCGCAGTCTTTTTTAGTGCAAAATACCTGTTGATTGCAATGGGAGTTTTGCCCGAAGTATCAAATTCATAGACACTCATGTCTATGCAGTGAGTCTACGTCACACTAACTACAGATGCCACCTGCCAAAGAACTTTTTGTCAGACCTTTGCATTTAAATTTGCCAGATCTGGTGAATAAAAGAAAACATGCTTTCATTAGTGTAGGGTTGGTTTATATTTAGACCTTTATTTGGAGATTATTTCCTAGGTACTACTCCTCCTTGTCCTAAATGGGAAGAGATACAGCTATATGAGCACTGTCGCTTGTGTCGCCTGCTCATCTCTGGAGATTATGTTACAAAAATGTAAATACCATGGTACCTTACAGGGAGACTAGGAAAGAGGGTTTCAGAACATCCCTGTATTTGATTTATGTAGATATGTATCAGTCTGGCTGTCTAGGTACGCGTTCAAAAATAATCAAGAATTCATTCATACTTACTGAATTGAAACAATAGTTGGAAGGACAACTCCAATTACATGCTCAGAAGTGGATGGATTTTGTGTTATGACTGCCATTTGGTGAAACTCCCTCACTGAGACTAGGGTCCAGGTGACTTGTAACAGGTCCAGATGAGTTTTGAATGTCCAGGAAAGAAAAGAATTCACAGTCTGTCTGGGTTGCTGTTGTAATGTTTGGACACCATGACGAAATTTTTTCTAGTACCTTGGAAACAGACATTTCCTTTGTTGCCACTTATGCACATTGCCTTTTGTGCTTCCTCAGGTACCTGCACGAAATGTCTGTCCCCATCTTCTTTCTGCTCTCCCATTGTGTAAATGTTTCTTTCTTTTCTCATCTTCTTTCGTCTGCCAGATTTTTCTCCTAGTAAAAAAAGATTTAATCCTTTCCCTATCTTAGCCTGCTTCTAAAATGCTTTGTCCTTAGCTGTGGCCATGTAGAAGTACCTGAACTTTAGTGAATATCTGAGCCCAAATGTAGCCACAGGACCTTACAGTGATGTGTATATTATTCTTAAATTACTTTTCTACATTTCACTTTTTGCAGCTCTCACACATCCCTTTTCAAATAACCCAGAAGCTTTTAAACCTCCAAAAGAGCAGCATAGCCAAGTGTCAAAACAACAGTGGCCTCTAAAGCTCCTTCTCTTCATACCCATCTTCTCTTTCCTGCTCCCCAGAAAAAATGAGGCTTTGTGAAGGATGGAATCCCACGGGAAAGCTGAGGCAGGGATTATGACATCAAATATAATGGGGCAGTCGCTGGCACTTCTGAAGTAGAGGAGTCTGCACTTTTTGTAAATCCTGTAAGGACCAAAGTCATTAGAGGCTGGATTGCCTTTGATTAACTGTGCTTGCCTAACTTCAATTTGACACCCAAGGTTCAGTCACCTGAGGTCCTTTCTAATTCACGGCCTTACTGGTGAGTCAGTCATCCTGCAGGTTGCCTTCCCTCTCCACTGATTGCATAGCACACAAGCTGAGATGAGCTTTGCCATTTTTAGGCAGCTAACTTCAGAAGACAGGAATGAATCACACCTCCCTAGTGCGGTGCCTTCTTCCTGTCATGAGTCCAGTATGAGCTGAATCCCCACATCCCTTAACTTACCCTTGTAGCTTCAGTGGCTTTTACGAGGTTCCCTGCAGGCATCCCTGCTTGCTGGCTCAGATGCAAAACTCAAGTGAGTGAGTGATGTCCAATGTTACCCACATTGGACCAAATACAAATGCATGCTGATGGAACAAGAGCAATACGTCACACCCAAAGCCCCCTATCTAAACATACCCCTATCGAGATTTTATTTGTGATTTACTACATCTTCAGAAAATCTCACAATAGTTTATAAATTCCACCGAAGGAGATTACAGTGTGTGCGCTCTAACCTAAACACTCTGATTTACAGCAAGGTTGGAACTTGTTAT
Organism: Elanoides forficatus; assembly: GCA_025311575.1. NCBI lineage: Eukaryota > Metazoa > Chordata > Aves > Accipitriformes > Accipitridae > Elanoides > Elanoides forficatus. Next base: position 5,521,703 of record JAOBAS010000060.1, read on the forward strand.
GGAAAACAGAGCTGAATGGAAGAGGAGAATGAGGTCCACAACTAAGGAAAAGGAGTTGGAATGAGCATACACCTTTCCAGCATTAACTGTGATAAAGCCACAGAGATGTAGCACAGCTGTATTCCACTTTTATGAGACTGTATTCACCAGAAGTGGAGGTAACAGCAGCGTTTTCAGAGGTACATGAGAAATTCCAACAGACCTCATTTTCGAAGGATCCCAAACCGGAAGATTCAAATCGCTGTAAGCTGTGGCAAAACACATATACAGTGTCTGAGACACACAAAGGTATAGATTTTTTAGACTCACTGTAAATGGGGAAAAGAAACTTTCGCTGTATGCTTCTATTCTGTCAAATTTTCCATGTAAGGTACATTTTCATATTCTGCCCACATACCCATACTACATTTATTATGTATCTGTTGAAAACAAAGCAGCCACATGCAGACAGACAGACAGACACCCCCCTCCCCCAGACCTGCTCCTCCCAGCCACGGCGTGGGAG
>JAOBAS010000060.1:5522307-5551169 GCA_025311575.1 Elanoides forficatus
GCCCTAGGCTCCAACGGGAGGGGGGGGGGGGGGGGCTTTAATAGGGAGATGCCGAGGTCGGCCCCTGTATCTGCGACACATATGCATTCGTGGAGAATCCGTGCATAATCAGGCCAGCAGGGACATCGGAAAGCCAAGACCACCACGCAGCATCTCCATAACAATATATGTAAGCCTGTGGTGGTTGCTAATATAATTCTGCAGACCGAGAGCCACAAAGGCTCAGGACTGGTGGGGAATCTGGGATAACTGGAAGTTAAAAAAAATAAATTAATCTATCAAACATGAGAGATTTAAGCCAAGTTTATGCAAGGAATACAAGGCTGAAATGGGCTTGTTCAGTAACAGACACATTTAGTCAAAGATTTAAAGGCAACCTAGAAATAAAAACCCACCGTATTTCCTGGGAATACACAGGCAAGCCAGGCAAGCAGCAATGATGCCTTGCTTGCTGATGAAGCGAACAGATAAGAGAGTGAAAAAATCCAGGCTCTCTGGTGCTCAGTTTCCTCTCACTGTCACTAGTTCTGTCCCTTCCCATCTCCTTTTCTCTATTTAATTAAAACATGTTAATGGCAACGCCTATCAACTAGCAGCTTTGCATTTGGCATCCGTATCCCTCAGACTAGCCGCCGAGTCAATCTGACGGATGAGGAGAGTGGTTTGGCTTTTGCAGTCATTTAGCTGCAGCCTCCACGCGCCTGCGATGTGATGCAGAATTGATGGGAGCCGTTCCCGTGCCAGGGGCTCTGGAGGAGAAGCCTGTAACTGAGCACTCTCCACTCCATGCATGTCCATCCTCTGAGCAAACCTGCTTTACTATCCCTTGCGGCTAAGAATCAGCTTTCTGCTTTTATTAAACTGTTTGTAACACTCTATCCCTGGTAAGGAAACTTTTAAGTAGTGTTCTTTCCTCTGTCTTTTTTTCAAATATAATTTGCAAACAATACAGGTCACTGTACTCCGGGGAAAGGTAGTTATGGGAGAGGAGTAGGGGATTTGTGTATTGTTTTGAGAGGGAAAAGGAGGTCATAAGCAGTATTGTGATAAAAACAAATAACTGCAGATTTTTAGATACTGTTGGCAAAAAACCAAGACCAGGAAACCGGTTCTGAACTGGGGACGTACCATGCGTGGGGCCACTGAATAAATAATTTTTTTTTTTTTTCTGAACACATTCAGTAACACTGACTAGCTGCTGATGTCCAAGTAAAAGTGTTACAGATAGAAACAACCTCTGATTATCTTACTTTTCATGTAGAGCTGTCATGCATCAAAGAACTTCATGTACATCAGTGAAGTCTCCTGACACCACACTGGGCAAATGAGCGCTACATAGCAGATGGGTAAAACAAGACTTGAAGAAGCCAAACAGAAGTGGCCTCCCTGGAAATACAGCTCAGCAGCCTCCTGCTCAGACAAGCATCCTCAGCCTCTTTCTCCGTCCTCCCCTTTGCAGCCGCAACACATTTGTGGCAATCACTGTGGAGACATTATCCTGGGGGACAGGAGCGGGTCCTGGAGCATCAGACACGGGATCTGCCGCCCTTGCTCCCATGCCATGGTGGGGAGCGTGATGTCAAGTCTCCCACCCTGCTCCCAGCCGTAGGAAACGAAGCCTGTGCGATGTCCCTTGGAAGCAACAGTAGCCAGAATTATCACCCTGCAAGAAATTCTGAGAACCCCACCGAGCTGTGTGTCCCGCTGCAAACACATCACTACCTCATGCCTTAACTGGTCGGATAGTTTTAGTCTTACTGAATGCAACCAGCTATAAACACTTGGGGTCACAGTCTAAGGTAACTTCTTCAGACAACTCCCCACGTGGCAGTCACCCAGCCAGTGAAGGCAGTAACTGGTACCGGGTATATTTCACCACCGAATTAGCTCAGGATGCTGCAGGATTTTTAAAGGAAACCGATTCTTTGGTCTCACAGCAACCCTTTGAAAAATGGCAGTAAGAAGCAATTCTCACTCATAGAGAAACCCTCTAGTGCACTTGAAATTGAAATTTCGAAATGGCCATCAGTAAAAGCCATCTAGCTGAAAGATGCTGTTTTGCTTAATGTGCACTAGAAATGTAGAGGCTAATTTCATTGGCAGTAAGGTATGTTTTTTCCTCTGACTTTAACACCAAAATTCTCAATCTGAGAAATTATTTCAGTCCTTTGACTCAGTGTTAGAGAAAATATTTAGTTCTGTGCATAAACTGGAGGGAGGGCCAAAATCTTTCTCCTGTAACCTGCAGAAATTGCTGGAGTTGCTCCAGGGAAGCATTTAGTCCCTTCTGTTCAAAATTTAAGACCTGCTGTTTTTCTGACAGCACAGGTAATTGCTACAGCTGGAGCAAGGCTGTATCTCATCGTCTCCAGCCTCAGCCTCTCCTGCCGTTCTTTTTTCCTGCAGCAGAAGCACAGTGAATCCCTCAGAGCATGCCGAGGGATGGATCCAGTGCTAAATCCTCACCCAACGGGAGCTGGTGGGAGAGGTCTCTGCAACCTGTGGCACATCCCGCCCTGGTTTCTCTGCAGGAAAAGAAGGGTAAGACCTCACCCTTGGGGGTGGCTTGAGGAAATCCTGCAGATTTTGAGGTACCCGTGGAGAACCCCTCCCCTCTGCTAGCCCCGAGTAGCAAGGACAGATCCTCGCATGATGGGGTCAGCTTGGAGGCTTTCTCCTCCACTTCTCTGGCTCTTACACCCCAGTCCAGCTCCTCTTTCTCCCTTGGAGGTTACTGATTTGGCCACAGGATGAAAAGCAACCAAAGGCAAAGAATCCCCTTCCAAATATGCCAAGGTGAAAGCCCCAGCCCTGGAGAGCTTTGGCAAAAAAGAGACAGAAAAGGGGCACTAAGGAGATGGTACTAGCTCTGTTTTACAGCTGCAGACCTGAAGCTGAGAGCTGAGATCCCCACAGTAGTGATTTATGCAAGACCATGGGCTCACCCAGGCCCCTGGGGGGGTATGAGCCAGACCCCTCCGCTGAGTCCTGCTGCGCCGTCTCCATCACGCAGCTGCACCTGTGTAGCTCTGAAACCTTCTTGAATGGGAGAAAAATGATAATTTGTGTACCGAGATGGGAAGTTTCTCAGCTTTCAGCCTTCCTAGCTGCAATCATTCCTTGAGAAACAAATGTCTGTGAAAAGGGCAGGATCAAGAGGTGAATTGTTGGACACTCTGCTAAGAACAAATTGGCCGGCTTTCTTTTACGCCAGTCTGTTGCTGCACGGATACACACGCTCACTCATAAAACCAAATGCCAGCAGATTATATTTCCTTCCAAAGAGGATCATCTATTAATATCTATAACTCTATCTCGAATTAGAAAAATCCATCAGTTTTTCTTCTTCCTGTTGGTATACACATACATGAGTCTGTGTAGACATCCAGCTATGGTGCAGTACACTACAAACAAAACGTGTAAGTGAAATTATTACATCTAAAATAGTGCAAACTCAAGATATATATATCAGCAGCTCCCCAAATTCCAAGACCTCCCCAGCTGCACATCTGCATCCCATAAATTTTCAGACTTACTGTTACAAATCATTTCAATTTGCAGTTGTTCCCTTAAACTGATTTTAGCCAGATTAATCTTATTTCTTCTTATTAGACACATCTTTCATGCAGAGTGTAAAACAATAATCCACTTGTAATGCTTACTGGCATTGGCTCTCATCAAAGAGACGGGCGGAGAATTGCCGTTAATGGCAGTAAGGGAGAGAGCCCGCTCACTGGGCGGCAGTGCCTCGGAGGGTTTTCTACCTGCCTACTGCGGGACTGAAATCCATGAATTTCAAAGCTGCTTGTGTCTTCATAGTCATTGTGGAGGTATCTCTCAGTCAGTACCAATTAATCACAACTGTAACACTTTATGAAGAAAAATTTCAGTACCATCTGGAATTCCTGGAGAGAGAAAAACCTGTGGACTGTCTTCTCCAGCATGGCAACCCCCGTCATTATAACCAACACAAAAGCAGACTGCTATATTACCATTTTCACTTCCACCCATTATGCTTGTTTGCTCGCTAGTGTGTGTTGGAATATGTGGATTTCGATGTTTGAGGAGCAGGATTTTTCCAGTTGTTTCACCTCTTGATGGTTGGCGGAGCAGCAGTGGTCCCTGACTGCACACTGGGAAGCTTTATTGTTCAGTCTGCTCTGCTCCAGCTCCAAAAAGTCCTTGCCTTCCCCCAAACAGTTGTGACTATGCAAATAACAGCAGTCATTTTGACCACCCAAAAGATGAAGTCTGACCTTGCCTTATACAAACTCCTTAAATAAAAAAATAATATTTGAATGAACAGTGTGTTATCAGGCTGACTAAAATTCTTTAGGCAGTGAAAGAGCATTTTTATACGAGATGCAAGAGGACAGATTTCCTGATAACACCATGTTTCAGTCTTTCTAACAGAAAGCCTAAGCTAGAAAATTGTCCAATGTCTGTTCCCAGTCTTGTGGGGGTATTTTTCCTGAGATAGAAGGTATAGTGTTCAGTTAAAAGTAGTGGTATTTCACCTGTGAAAACATGTTCTAGATCAGTCGTTTCACACAAGCCTTCCGACGCTACCTGGTATTTGCAAGCAAAGGTTTTAAAATCCACACAGAGACCTTGCAAGTACTTGTGCATGTGTCCTTCCTGCTGGAGCACTCTGGAATGGGTGTGCAGAAACACAGCCCCGCTTTTGTACAGATGAATCTGGAAATGAAGACCCAAAATATGCTGTTTGGCTGAAGGGATATAAGGAGAGCAGAGATACAACCGAGATTATATCCAATATAGAATGTTTGCCCTATTCAAATGAAAATTTCCCTTTTTTTCTGAGCTCCGGTGTCCTGAATGAATAAGAAGCAGCCTTTTTTTCTGCTCTGATCTCTCTTAATGGCTATTTTAATGACTGTCTCCTCAAGTTTACAGCCAGCTGCCTAATTACTGAATGCCAATATTTATGAAAGCCTAGCATACTCAGTGCTAATGACACAATTCAGTATTTACGGGGAGCACATTTTTCATAAATACTGACACCGAGGAATCACAATGAGACTATTCACCCCTTACCCTTTCGGGGACTTCAGATCCAGCACAGAGTAGCAGTAGGAAAAAACTACGATTTCTTATTTCTGAAAAATCATTGCTGAACTGATGGGGTGAGGGATATTTTTAAGGTGCCGTGATTGATTTGCAGATGGTGGGGAGCCTGACAAGGTGAGCGGCGGGGAGGGAGTACACCGGCTTTCACACAATGGCTCGGTGATTGGAACCATGTTTGGAGAGGGGGGAGAAGAGGTGGGCAGAGTATAAGACTCCCTTTGCCTCTCAAAATCCTCCTTTTCTCGCTAGCAAACTCCAAAGTCTCTGCTTAGAAAATTGCTCAAAAGCAGAGACACTGCTTGATTTTAGGGCCTGTGAGATGAAGTAGTTGTTGAGAGCAAAGTCATTCTCCAAGACTTAGATGACTCAAATGCACCTACGCTGCGGTTTTAGTGGAATTTAGCCAGTGGGCATTGGATCCAAAAGCCTGTGAAGATGGGGCAGGACAGACATGATGGAGGGAGGAACTGCACTGGCAAACTTTGTTTCCATGTTGTAAGGGAAATATTGCAAATTTGAATGTTGAAGAAACCATTCCTGCCTACTGCTGACTTCTGTACTTCCATGTTCAGGTCACAATTATATTTACCACATAATTGCAACCAAAGGAGAACCTCGGGTTTATATCTTATTCAACAGAAAACTCTCTACTATTGCGATCTTTTCTAACACTGGAAAAGATGGTAGAAATGATGTTAGTAGCTCACACCATTTCCTGCAGAGCCTGTTTCCCTAAGACCTGTTACAGAGCAATATTCATCCAGAGTAACAAAAGGTGTAAATTAAGTTGAATAAAATTGAATCAAATTGAGGAAATATTCATTCTGCCTGGGAATGACCACAGAGATATCTAATGCAGTTTAAATAATGTATCCTAAATGTTTTCCTTTAGGCAATTTGATTACTGCTCCTGACCAGCCCCATGTAATAATCAGATGTTCTCTGCTGGAGTATTAACCAGGCTTGCATTTAGGAGTCTGCTCTGAAGATCTGAAAAAAGATTCCACCGAATCCACTGGGCTTTGCATCAGATACCCAGCTTGCAGGGCTGGCTGAAACGAGCCCGAGGAGCAGAGCAGCAGCCTGCCCTGTTATAACATCACCACATAATGTAACACAGAACATCCACATTATGTCAGTGGGAAAGCTCATCTGGTCCTGCTTTCTCTCCCCATGCACGCCATTAGAGGACAGGAATAAAAGAACGAAAGAGTGTGTGTTTGCTTCTGTGTGTGTGGAAGGGAGGAAGTACAAAAGTAAAGGAGGGGGAATCGTCTCTGTGTACCTCCAAAGTAATAGGAGAATCCCTGAACTACAGGCTATATAACCAGATGTTCATGTTTAGTAGCCAGCAATGGACCACTCTTTCATGAATTTGTTTTTCCCTTCCTTAAACTTTTTATACTGATTAAGGTCCACGTGAAAAGGCCTTTTGTTTAAATCCATTATGCTTTAGCCACAGGTATCTGTTGTGTTCCTTGTCCTCTCCTGGCTTTCTGTCCCCAAGAACAGCAGTGGCTTCAGTATCTGAAGTAATAAAGTAATAGTAGCCGAAATGAAGCTTTTTATTACCACCATTTACTTGGCGAGGGGTAAGTTGATGAGACGTCAATGATTAGTTGCCTAAAGAAAAGAAAGAAAAATGAACATATTTTCAAGTAGAGGGATATATAAAGGGCGAAGTAAAGCCAGGAGCCCTGTGTTTCTGTCCAGATTTGATCATCTCACTCAAAATCTCTCAGTTTGTTTTCCAATGTGTGAAACAGATACAGCATAAATGACAACATGGACTACTACAATTAATAATTTTATAACATTTTGAGATTTTTTATTACAGTATAAAGGCCAAACACTTGGGGTTTCTTTGTCCTTACTGTAAATGGTTTGCTTGCATTGGCACTGTCCTTACTTAAATGAGTTAAATTACTACACATATGTACATATATATATATACAAAAATTTAACAAAAATTGTTAAATTCTTATTGAATGTACTCACAAGGAATTGTAAAATAGCAGTTACCAACATCTTTAGATCCTGCCCTTCTCTTCTAATTGTTACGGGCATAACTTCTGATGCTTGATTTTCCCATGGTGCGAGTTTGCTCTTTTCCTCGATTTGTCTTTTGCGCAGTAAGACGAAGAACTCATGTCACTGGAGCAAGCTCATTTTCCTGTGCGAGGGTATGGGAATAGCAAATAAAGACTGGCTTCTGTTGAACAAAATGTACCTATACTTACAGCATATATCCGAAAGCTTCATTAGCAGTGATCCGTGAAACTAGATCTTTGACATGAAAGTGTGAAGTAGACCCTGAAACAGAAAAAAAAAGAAAGGGGCATATGTGCAAATACATAATAAACATTTGCAGTTGATTCCAATAGTGTTTGCTGAACAACAGCACATGCAGATTTTGTTTTGTGAAAGGCTGCTCTTGCCATCACCTGATAGGAAGAAGGAGTCAACAGTTAAACAAAATGACCCATTAAGCAACTGTTATCATGAAATAGAAATGTCTCTTGCTCATTAACTTTGAATAAAGCATGCTGAACAAAAGGCTGATATTTTTAAAAGTTGTTTAGAAGCCTGAATAACAACAACCTTGGATCTACAATTTTGTCTCTCTGATTCTCTCTCCACTTTTCCCGTCAACCAAAAAACCTCAGCTCTTAGTCATGATGCATTTTGGTTTCTTATTAACCTCCTTTTTTTCAAGGAATTCAAAAGAGTTTGCATGGGTAGTTCATATCTTGATTTACTAAGCAAGTTCAACTCTCTTTACTACCACTGAGCATATACACTGTTTTTGAGCTTTGGGTAGTTTACCCAAAAGGCATCACCTTTCCTTCCTTCCTTTTAATTTTTTTTTTTTTTTAATTGGGATTATGGAAGTTTTGAGATGTTACCTAGCATGCAGGACATCATTATGGCAAAAAACAGACAGACAAAAGTTGTGGTCTAAACAGGCTACTCAGACAAGCTGGTTCTCCTTATTCCCAGCCACTGCCATTTCTATCTAAGCCTCAACTTAGAAATATATTATTATGTAGCTACTATTTCTGGGCATTGCAAAGGGAAAGCCAATGCAAGTCTTGACACTGCTTGTGCCGTGCCTGTAAGGGTAAGGTGCAAAGCCAGCAAGATAGCAGTAGGATTATAACTGGGAGGCTTCACTAATGGGTTACTGGCACGGTATGAAGACTACATTAGATATTCACTGCTGACATGACAAGATACTCTCCCAACAGGGACCATGGACTGAAAGAAAAGAAACATTGCCAGCCTGAAATCCAAGCTGCCCAGCCACATACCCTGCTATGTGCCTGCTGTCAGCTTTCTGCAAGGTTTTGTGGAGTTAGCTAACATTTATCATTTATAATAATCCTTTAAACAAATTCCATGCATGGAATGAGCTAAAAGTATATGCCAAGTCATTGTACCCTCTTCAGCCTCGGCCGTGGCCATTTGGCAGCCACTGTTCTCTATCAGGAACATCGTTGTCTAAGACAAGGGTATAGCTGCTACCATCCCAGCCCCCTTCCTAGGGGTCTTTCTTCAAAGGGGGCCCATGTGAGCCAAATGATGGAGTGAAGCTGGGTCGAATAGGTACAATACAGACAGCATGTTCAGGAATAAAACCAGAGCCAGAGCAACTGTTCTCTCTACCTCTGTATCCATCTCCCTTTCTCAAAAAAAGAATGTACATTTTAAGGATATCACTTAAAACTTGCATAGATTTAGCCGTTCAAAAAGATAACCCCATACCCCAAAGGATGTGAGGGTGATCAGTTGAAGTACCTCTTAAACTCTTTTCATTATTCATTGGATGTCTAGGAAAACATTTTGACTGGTGTAATTCTATATACCCAACAGGCTGGTGCCAGAGATTCCATTAAACGGGTGCAACGACTACCTGAGCTGCCTGCATGGGGAGAGCCACAGCCCTGTGTTAACCCTTATCGATCTATGCACAAGAGGGAAAGGAGAAAACAATGCACGGAAGAGCCCTAGCCTGTTGGTCTGTCTGCCCAGGGTAGGCTAAAACTTTCATTTACAGTAACTGGACCTGATGGCACTTGGGAAATAAAGCCAAAGATGTTAATTGGAGGAGAGGATTTCTGCTACTCTTTGAATATTAGGCAGGGAGCTCTCTCTGAGTCCCCTGTCCTGAACTTGGAGGGAGAAGGAGGGAGTCTGCTGTGGTAGTATAAAGAGTCTGGAACTGGGCAAACCAGAATGAATAAAGACTCGCTTTTGCTCTATATTTAACTCTCTGCCAGTTGAAGCAGTTTCGTCCCCAGCTTCAACTCCTCCCCAACTCCAGCCAGGTGCCCCAGCCTCCACCACTCCCACGGATCCCCACAGCCCCAGAAAGCCTTTCAGGTTTCTGTCAGCGCTTGCCACCTTCTCCGCATCCTTGGCGGAAACAAAAATTGGGAATGAGGGGGCATGCTGATTTACTTTAGTCACCGATTAACTGAATTCACCCCAGATGGGCTGTGGACTTGCATCATGTTGATCCCACAGGAGCCCATAGCAGTGAGCACACACACACATACAATGAAGGAATGGAAAGACCATATGAAATTTAGAGGCAGCATTTGCATTTTCTAGGGCTCCCTCTGTTCCAGAGAAGCCTAGCATTTGTTTAAAACCCTGTTTAGTATGTGTTCAGGGTCATTCTCACTAGGCCTGTTAATCCCCCAAAGTAATTTATATTTACCTATTCGTGACCCTTCTTGCAGCACTGTCATCACAACTGCTTTTTAGTTTATGAAAATGCAAGGAGAAGGTATTTGTGTATATAAAGAAAGAAACCTTCCAGCTAAGATTTGTCTTGCAAGCAGAGAAGTTCCCTGATTTTACTGTATGTATGATCAGGGCAGTGACGTGGTCTCCTTGCCTTCATTTCTTTTGGCCTTTGTTATATCTGCTCAGTGATTTTCTTCATTGTCTTAGAGAAAAAGACCTGTCTCAAAGGCATGAACAGTGTATGTGGATATATCTTGAAGGAAACCAGCCAATACCCAGGTACCATATATCTTGCTTAAACCTTGAAATTAGTGAGATCCCAGCAGCCCAACCATTCCGGAATTTTTCCTCCAACAGAGTGGGGTAAAGTCTCTCAGACTGCCATGGAAACAGGCTGGGTAGTGTTGTCAAAAGGAATAAGAATTCAATTGTACAAATAATCTGCAGTTAATGTGAATGTTGCTCATTGCCAAGGTATAAATGTCATACTTCATAAGAAAAAAAAGTTTCCAGCAGATGTTCCTGTAATCCTATTTACTGGTTCTATACTATTTCCTCCCGGTCACATAACATAACTTTTCAGTGTTTTTCATATGTTGGAAAAAACTTTAATAAACACCATGTAAGAAATAATTCATCACAGGCAGAGGAATGGAGTAGATGACCTAAACGATTTCCAGTTCCTACTGGTTCTTTGTTATACTAAACATGCTCATAATTAGAGGATTAAAGAACAATTATTCTGATGTAAAAACATCCATGTTATGTGTTAGAATAGTAAAAAATCATTTGGTAAAAAGTCATGCCCCCAAATTAAATAATTATTTTGTACAAAAACTGTGCATCAGCCAGGCTTGGCAAACAGCTCTCCATGTGGGAAGCTGTGCTGGAGTGTGCCCTGGCCTCAGCACACTACATTTCTCAGGGCATTTGCTGTATGATTTCCTGAAATATTAAACTAAACACTGTTTTTCTTTCTTGCTTACTGAACACAAATTAAATCCACAAAAAGTGCAGCTTCTCGTATTCACAGGGCTGTAGCTTCTCTCCTTCATCTCTTCCAGTCTGGCGTTTGTTTGGTTGTAAATTTTAAAAATCTCTTCCTGGGAAATCATCCTGACAATGAAAAAAGAGAGAGAGAGAAGCAACTAAGGCAATGATTTGGCTTTTCCAGAAGAAAACTGAAGTGGAACAAATAACATTTTAACCCCAGATGTGGTAGTAGTCCTCATGAGTTAGTGTCGTGAAAGGAACCCCATTATTTTTAGTGCTAACTTTCTCTTAATTTCCCAGCAGGAAGGTATAAGCAGCTGTTCCTATTTCACATATTTACTGGAAATGTATAACAGACTGGTCATCACTAGGTGCCCCAGCTCCAGGGTGGAGGTGAAACAAATGAAAAAAAGCCCATTGCACCCCGTGCTGCTGCTGGGTTTGTGCATGAACTGCTTTAGCAGAGCTCCATGAGGATTTTGGTTTCCAGGGCTGTGATGACTGATGACTTATGTCAGGACATGCTACGAGTTTTACCTTCCTCCGTGTTAATCCTTTGTAGCTCATCAGTATAAGAGTTTGTAGCAGGCTGATTAGAGAAGGGTACGTGGAAAGCTTGGCCTTGCCAACTTTCCAAGCTAGAGCTAGGATGAGAGCAGGATTTCCTTCTTCCCATCAGCCGTGCTTCTTGAAACTGGAAAACTGACAGCGTGAATTTTGTGCAGATACCCAGACAGGGTTTCTGGCTATCTCTCAGAGCAGAGGGAGCTGACAGAGGTCTGGTACGCATGATACCTGAGGTTTAGCGGCTTGCTGCAGCCTAGCAGGGAGTGCCCTGACAAGGTGCCTGTGATGCACTTGCCTGTGTCCTCTCCAGTCCAAGGTGACCAAAAACCCCGTAGAGAAAAAATGCAGCCTGTCCAATGCATATATAAAACACCCTGTTAGTGCTTGGGTGGTCTCTGAGGAGCCTCGGGAGCTGTGTGGTTTGGTGTCCTTGCCCAAGACCAAAGCGCCTTTGCCATCATGCAACCTTGCGTTGACCTGAGGCCTGTTACCGACAGTGTTGGGCAGCTTGGTCTTGGCTTCCCGGTGAACAGAATGTCAGCAGATGCTGACCCTGGCTCCGCTGGCAGAGCAACGCGGGGCGGCAGGGCCAGGTATGTGTGAGAGTTTGACTCCTCGCCCTTTTTTTGTACATGCGTGTTAGTATTTCGACACCATTTTCCGCCAGTCTGTTGGACAGTGGACAACGTGAGCTGGCTGTTACCTGTCTAAACAGATACTTCATTGGAAACTGATAAATTTATTTTGCATGTTAACAACGGCCCAGCATCAGACGCAACTTCACTGGCAAAACCGGATTTGCTAAGCATGATTGTATGTTTACTTGGTACCATCTTCTAGTAAGGCCGTCTCAGGGAAGTGGAAACGGCGGCCGGGGAGCGGTGGGCACTTCTTCACGGACAGCACGAGCCTGTCCCTGCCCCTCAGCCCCGAGGACAAGCTGCCCTCTGCCATCAGTGCTGGGGTTCTGCATTTGGTTCTGTTTGTGCTTAAGGCATATGCGACACAAACGAGTTTCCTTCAGCCGCTACTCAGCAAAACCAGTAGAAAAGACTTTTTCACAGGTTTCTTCATTCTGTAAATAATGGTCATGAACCCTTTACAACATATTTTTATGTAACACTTCCTAATAAAATAGGATATTTTTATTAAAGAACTTAATGCCTGAAAATTTATTTTAATCACATTTCAATAAAGTAGTTTTTTTAAGCAAACTATTTTTTACCTTTGTTAAATACTAGGATTAGTTTTAATCTAAAAATCAAATTACTATTTTTAAAACAGTCTTCCAGGAAGTAAATCAAACCTAGAAATTAGATGGAAGTTAGTCAAAGCTGTAAAAAAAGTTATGAACAGACGTATGAGAGCTTCCCTCAGAGGATATTACAGTCTCTGATACAATGTAGCAAACAAATATGTATTTAAGGATTTTAAAATTTGGATTATTGAATCTATAATTGCTATCTTTGATATAAGTACAGTAAGTATTTGTTTAGGAAATATTTAAAGAGGATAATATTATGTACAGAGGACAAACTTCAGTGTCACAAAACACAGCAGCTTTCACTCACAATCTGTCTCACATTATTGAATTAAAAGCTGGCATTACAATTGACATTACGTGTCATTAATTTCCACAGACAAGGTGAAATACCGATGCCTCTGAAATGAAAAAAAGACAAGATGTAAAAAATGAGTCAGTGGCGGTGCAGGTTAAGGAAATGCTTCATGGCTGCTCTAGCTTCTCACGCGACCACCAGCACTGCTACCATTCCCTGGAAAGGAACTGGATCCAGCCTGGGACACAAACCCGGAGCCTCCAAGCCAAGCTGTCAGTGTCCCGGCATTGGAACCGTACAAACACTCACAAAAACCCGGGAACAGCGTTTGCTGCCCGCTCCTCTGCCGTACCTACCTTTCATACTTAGTAATTTGAAAGCAGTGGGAGTTCCACAAGGAGAATGTCTGAGAGCAGATTTTGGTCCCTGGGCTATTTGTTTTTTGAGCTGAAAAGACTAAAGTGGTTGCAGTAGTATAATATACACATCACTTGTCAAATTTAGATCAAAGCAGCTTTAGTTATATGAGAACAGAACATGTCTGAACTTGGCAAACTCCTATTTTTCCTCCAGGGATGCTATACGTTCGTCAAAGAGCAACTTCACAAGACACACTTTCAGCTGCCACCCACTCCTAAAAATATCGCAGCCTCCTTCCTTTCTTCCTAAAAAAGATAGAAAAGGGCTTTTTTCAGCCCCGGCCATGATCCCCCCCCGCGCAGAGGTGGGCAGCGCGCTGTGCCACACCAGCCTTTCGGCCCGGGTGCTCCCACCTCTCCTGGCTCAGACGGCGAGAGGAGCAAGCTCACAAGCAGGAGATGCAACAGAAACAGTGTCTTCCACTTTTTTTTTCTTTTTATCTTTTTTTTTCGTCACTTTACAGCATCCTGTGGGCACCAAGCATGCTTAAATATTTGCAGGGCTAGATAAAATTTTTTTGTTCATGTTGGTGTTTGCCTAAAAATGTGGGGGTTTGCCAAGATGCAGATCTAACCAACAGCAATCACCCTCTGTGGGAATTTGGATTTTTTTTGCATGTTGAAAAAATTTAACAATTAAATATAAATAATTTACTTTGAACTGCAATATTTTAGTTGGGAACTCAGTCATTATTGCATGGGCCAAGCACTTATTCTAGATTATATCTCCTGATTGTACAGCCAAGGATTCCCTCAGTACATTGGTCTTTTTACAAAAAGATGTGATGCTCCGTGGAAGATGTAATTCATGTACAGAGTTTGTGCAAAAAAAAAGCAAAATGCTCATCTACCAACCCCATTAGTATAGCACTGGAAAAAGAAAGATATCCAGTACCAGAGCTGGGGAAAATTGCTGTAAATTCAAGTGGTTGTTTTTAATGCTTTTAATATGAAATTCCTCTGCTGTTGTTTCTAAATGTAGATAGTCAAATTAGGCAAGTGAGTATAAGAGCATGATGTAGCTACAGAATGATAATAACTTAAATGACTGAAAAAAAAAAGCAACTGATTTTTCTGGAAGGGTTTAAAGCCAAAAACTACAAAATCAAAATCTAGATTTTTTTTTTTTTCTGAAGCATGGACAAAACAGGGGCGATAATGAGAACACCAACAAACCTGCTGGGATTGTGGTACTAGTTTGTCCTGCCAGATGCAGGAACATTTTTATACTTCTAGTATTTTATTTTATTTTATTTTTTTAATTTAATTTTATTTTACTTTATTTTAGTTTGGCTTGGTTTCGTTTGGTTTAATTTCTAGGGAACAACTGTACCTCAGGTCAGTTCTATGTCAAATTGTACTTCACGTCCTTTCTGTACAAGGTGTATTTTTCTTCTTTGGATACTTCAGGAAAACATTATGAGGAGCCTGAAAATTGATTCTATGAGCTGTGGCCAGGATGCAGCCTTACTGAAAGATCATGAGCACTAACTTTCCTTGCCAGTAACCATTAAAATTTGTAAACCAGCATTTTAAAGAGCTTAAGTTGAATGGTAATGACTCTAAATGGCTTTATAAGGGTGGTGACAAAAATACTTTAGGTATTTTTCCCTCAGTTCATACCATTCTCTGTCTTCAATACAGTAATCATAATAAATATTGCCAGACCTGCAGAGACAGAGCCTGAGAGCTTGTCCATTTTTCCTAAGTGTTTCTGTTATTCTGATAAACATTTCCCTACAATTCTCACCTCCCCTGCATACATACCTTGTGATATAACCATGCTGACATAGTGAGCACTAACAACAGAAATCAAATTCAGAGCTACAAAACTTACTGTACAAGGAAAACAGCTAATGAAATGGTAAGTAGTGTCAATATACATACATGGGAAAAATGGCTTAAACCCTGTATTCCTTTGCAATGGCAAGCTTTCCAGCTATTTTTTAATCTTCTGATCAGCATGGCAAACCCAGAGAAGTCCCGTTCTGCTTTGCCGATTTGCCTCCCGTGTTTGCCATAGCAGTGCCAGGGTCCGTGGGAGCACGCTGCCACTTACCTCCAGCTTTCAGGGAGCTGCTGCCCTGCTTCTGGCTTGGAAGACCTTGAAAGACAAAAAGGGAGAACAAACACATGTGCTTTCGCAGGGGTGACTCCAGTGACTAAATAGCCGCCCGCTGGCCTTGTTTTCCAGAATACAAAGGGAAGATTGACAGCCCCTGCCTACGTCCAAACCTCATGTCATTGCTGAAAGTTGACAGCGAAATCCTGCCGAGTACACCTTGCTCCATTAAACTCGGCACGCTGAAGGAAACGTCAGCTGACAAGCTGGGGGTTAAACGCAGCCTTTTGCTTTGGACAGTAACTAATTAATATTTGGGGACTGAGAGGTTTGTTTTTTAACTAATTCTTACAGCCTATTTCTGCCCTGGGCAGGTGGAGGTGAGAAGTCCTGAGCACCTGAAGCAGAGAAGAGTGGAGTTTTTCCACAGTGGCATTGTGCCCAAGACCGCAGAGCTTGGTTGTCCGCCCAGAGCAAATCTTCATGGGCTCCAGGAGGCAGCGGGACAGATGCTCCCGCCTGCTCCGTGAGCTGCCTTCCTTCTCCTGCATATTATTTTCATTTCCACTGCTTGCTATTTCCTCTTTCGTTGCTCCCTCTTTCTTCCTCGCTATGAATCAATACGCTGCTCAAAGCTAAATATCAACTGAATTGATGAAGACAGGTTGTGTATATCTTCTCAGGACTTTAATACCACAGGAAGAAACATGGGAGGCTTGAGCACCTGCAGCCCCATGCAAGTGGCTGACTGCTTGGATGGCTGATGCGTAAACAGCTTTAGTTTGGATATGGATGGAAAGCAGATTACTTTTTAGGAGACGCTGCTACTTTACTCAAATTTGCTACACCACAACTATCTCGAGCGTTAGGGCACATCTGGGCAGTGTCACCATCCTGTAACTATCACAGCACCCATGTGTAGTTTTTACTCAGAAGTTAAAGTTTCTTCTTCTTTTAATGAGCTGCATCCATCAGGACCTGGGTTGAAGGATTTGGTTTTTTCTGCTATAACCAGTTCTTGCTGGAGGAACGCAGGAACCCAAGCCCCTTTCCTGCCTCTTAGGGACTTCTCCATCGACTTTGAAAATACAGGGTTGCAGCTTTAGGGTTACAGAGCATTCTCATTTACAAGCTTAATTTCCAATCCCTGACCGGCATTGCCAGGAGGCGATGCCCAGGGGTGCCGAGGGTGGCAGCGCGGGGGACCGGGGCAGGATGCCCTCCGCAGCCTGCTCCCGTGCATCGCCATCTCCGGCAGCCGCTCACACCAACCGCGAGAGGCACGGGCAAATCCTTGGAAAAGCGCTGCACTGCCTGACTGCCGGTGAAGCTGCTCTTCAACCCATGCTTTTCTCCTGTTTGTCATCTGAGAAATGCCTCATTTCCTTTTCTGCGCTGGGGGAAACAGGGAGGAGCTGTTTCTCTTAAGACCTACCCAGAGAAGCAGAAGGATCTCCTCTGCCCCCTTCCCATCTGGGAGAGCTGAGCCCAATGCGCATCTCGATCAGCGCTCGCTCCCGATATAATTGACTCATGGATGTGCTGGGAAGGGACTGGGAAATATAACCATGACCCAGGACATACTCAGCTGGAGGAATGATTGCTATTTTCTCTCTCTGTGTGTATGTATATACGTTCTGACGGCTTTTTTAATCCTCTGCCCTTGGAGTAAGGGAAAACATGGACTCAGCTCTGCGCACACGGAGTCAAGGAAGAGAAACCTCTCCTCCAAGGCTCCTCCATGTAATGCTGTGCCATATTTCATCACCACTTTCTCATTTTCCAAGCCACTTATTCTACCTGTCAACGCACGCAACCTCTCTTAGGCAAATCATCTCCCAGTCCTTTGGTGGTCTTGCAGAGCTCAGAGCCAAATTGCAGTTGTTACTTGAGAGTACACTAGGGTTTTACAAGCCTGCTTACCCTGAGGAGGCATAAATGAATTTACACAGACTTTAGTACAGATAGGCAGTCATTTCTCTGTGGATCAGGCATGGAGAGAACTGAGGGGTCCCTCAATGTAAAGATCTTAGCTTTTTTTTTTTTTTTTAAGGTGGCCACTCTGGAAAACTATTGCATCTTCTCACCTGGAAGAAAAATCTGGTACCTCCTGCTGTTTTTCATATCCTCATGAACCTTCTATTGACATCAGGATGTAACAGCCTACAGAGAGACTGATTAAGTGTTCAGAAAAATGAAAACCATAAGTTTTGACTGCAGACTCTTGGATCTGGAAATCAAATGCGTGCATGGATGACTCATTCTTATTTTCCTGAAAGAAAACTGTACACTTCCCTTTAACTAAGTTTTATGAGTAAACCCCTTCTGACTGTGTGTTCAGCACAGACTATTTGAAAGATCTTGAAATGTGTCATGTGTTGGCAGTGTATCCTGGGCAATAAAATATGCACAAATTCATAAGCACCATCCTCTCAAACTATTTCTGGCCAAATCTCTCAGAAATCAATGAAAAACCTTGACAAGGCAAGCAAAATAACACATAGCGGGTCCCAGAGAAAGAAAGAGCATTCTCCTTTGGCCTTCTGTGTCTTTTTGGCCTAGCTTAAAGTCAGCTGGTGAGGTGTTTATGCTGTATGTGACTTTGGATAGGCTATAGGTAGACATATACAACGGCTCACACCTCAAACCAACAACGAAAACAACTTTTGTATTTATGAAAGGACCTCCAAACAATTTTTCAGATACACAAGGTTTTTTTCTTTTTTTCAATCATACTAACCTGTTTTTTATGTGTTAGAGTGTTTGGACAGCAAGAGGAATATTTCATTATGTCCCTTTTCAAGAACCATAAATTGTATAGCCTGTCTGCCAAGTATAAGATGCAAGTACTGTGAATTTATTGTTCATTTTCTGGCTCTGGCACGCATCTGTCATGTGAGCATGGGTAAGTCCCTTCACTTTGTGCCTTTCCTCATCTCCTGTACAACCCATTTGGATAGCAAGCGTTGCAAGGCAGTGTTTCCTACTTACGTGTCCACTCCAGATCCCCCATGTTAGCTGGAGGTTAATGGACATAACATAAATTATGTAAACAAACAACACATCACAATAATACACTTAACTGTTATTTCATCCCACTCCAAACAATCTTATAGCTTGGCCTGCGGATATTAATTTTTCACTGGTGATAAAAAAAATAATTTGGAGATATACACCTGTATAAGCAATTTACTTCCACCATTATAAGAGGTTGCTTTCTTGGTATAGGTTTCCATCCTTCCTTGCCTACTGTGCTTAGGTCTGCTGTTCTGGAAGGCGCCTGTCCCTGCTCTCGTGCCTTTCTCACATTCAGTCACAGCTTGATGCTACTGCAGGCTTCTTGGTTGTCAGTCAAATTATACCACCACAGATGTCCCAGGTTTTTTTCTTCCGTGAATGATGTAGATAATAAATACTTGTTTGCCTCCTGACCTTGATGCTCCTTCCATTATGTTGGGAAGATAATGGGATGATGTTCAGTCTCTGTTAAGGCACAAATTGTAACTGGTAACATATCCATAGGTAATGCCTTAAATAATATAATCCAGTAGCAGGGAAGCCTTTGATTACCAGAAGAGAGGCCATGATTTAGGCTCTATATTGAATAAAGAAGGAAGACAAAGTGCAGCTCACTATGTTAGCGACCAGCTTATGATGATCTTTATCGCTGGGTAAAAGACTGGTGCATATTGAACTGGGCAGCGTTCAAGAAGCTCCAGTTTCGGCAGCAGACCTGTAGGAAATAACATCAGCATGGCAGCGATCAGGCTTAGTTCTATTTGGCTTGTCCAAAATGTTCTCATTAACTGAAGACAGGAATGTATGAATTTTGCTATGATAGGTAAATGGGCATCCAAAACCAACAAGTTGTCCAAAAACTTGAGACTGAGACTTATTTTAACAATCTTAAGATTTATGCTTTTGAACTAAGGGGAAAATTCTTAAACACGCTTTCCTCTTCCCAGAAGTGACTGCTCTGTTTTGTCTGGATTCACCCTAACGTGGTTATTTTTCATGCTGCTATTGCTTTCAGCAGGAGGCTGGAAAGGCAGCACTGTTCTCCATGGGACGCAGAGGAGACAGGAGCTGAAGGCCACTCTGTGCTTCAGGCTCTCTCACACAGCTTGTCTCGCAGTCTCGCAGCACCCTCCACCCCCCAGACTGGATGTGGGACTTCAAATGGTGCTACGGATCTGAAGGTAGAAAGGTTTGGGAACAGCCGATATAGGCAAGAGATGACAATATGGCAGCAGCAGCAGTTCTGGGGTAAGACGGGCGGTGTGATGGAGCTGAGCTGCAGGTCATGCCTGCCTCCTCCACCACCTTTCAGCAGTGCAGGCAACTGCATGCTCCTCCTGTTCTGATCAGTGCTTGAGACAAAACAGGTCTTTCTGCTGCTGTTGCCGCCACTTGAAGGGGCAGATGAGAGGTTTGGAGGCATGTCTGTACGGAGCTGCTAAAGCAGCTCTGGCCTTTTCACCTCCACACTCAGTAGGCAGATGAGTTTACCTTAAGGCACATGTGGGACCTGAAGGCACATCTGGAGGTGGAAGAGCTTCCCCGGAACAAGTTTCTACATTTAGCCGCAGAGGAAGAATTTGAGCCATCTCAGAGCATTTCTGTTTAGTTCTACAGGGGTTTTGGAGAGAGTAACACTTGTAATGAACGCTACCAAATAGGCATTTTCCTTCCTCGGCAGGGAGGGAAAGAGCAAAGGTTATGTCTGTACCGTGCTCGAGAGAGAGAGGTGCCCATACTGTAGCCCTTCAAAGACATCTGAGGGAAGGTTCTGACTTACCTTGCAAAAAGGGAGACGCATTCTTGGTCATAACTCCATTATATTCTCTTATAACCACATTTGGTCCTAAGCTGTTATTGCTCTAGATCTCCCTTCTTTGATGTGGGCAGGACAAGCAGTGAGAAAGTGGCAATTGCTCTTTCTTTGGATTGATGCTAACATCTTCCTTTAACATTTGCAGTTTATTACAATTTATATCTTCTTTTTACTGGTCCATCAGTTTGAGGCGATGGCTGGAAATGAATAACCATTTTCCTGCTTTGCATTACCACTTCATCCTCAGCTTTAAGAGGATTCTCTCCCTTTCATGTTTAGATCTGGTATTACATTTTCTGCTTTATTCATCCTTAAAAGACCAGAAGCCTTTTTCCCCTGCTTTTTAATTTACTTAGAAAAAGCACATTAATTAAACAGTTACATTTGGTTGATTGAAGGTTATGCATGTTATTTATTTAGCTGGAGGTTTATCTGGCTGTCAGAATAACTCACTGGAGAGAGCACAATTCGATAACAATACTGGTCAACCAATGTGACCTTCAACAGGACCACCTGCGGTGGACCTTATGAGCCAGCCTGTAGCTCTTATCCCTGCCTTTTCTGGCATGATTTTATACACTACTGCACCTCAGGCACACAGTATGTAGCTTCTGTCAAGCCTTCAAGAGATCAGCATTGTGATTCAGAAAGTGCTGATAAACAGAAGATATGACTCAGAGATGCCCGTGTTACCTCTTCTTCTAAGGTTTCCAGGGCTGTAAACAAGGGAGGACTGGAATGACCAGACGATCAATTTATGGAACACTGAAAAGGTCAAGATATTGTAATATGCTGTGTTGCACTGAATATATGGGATATTAAAATTCAGACGCTTCATTCCTAGGAAAATAATTGCAGGGGTACAAATAGAGAAGCACAGACTTCCACCCCAGTAGCAATTACACAACCAAATAGGTCTGGTCCGATTACACACCCTGAGAGACAGATTCTTGTGTGATCCTCTTTAGAGGTTGTGTTAAGGTTTAGTTGTTCTCCTCGAGCAGGCAAACTTAACCTGATAATGGTTTTGGATGGAAATCTTCCTTCTTTCCTTCTCATAAATGAAATGATGAGCAGACATTAATAGTCAGATAAACCTCTGCTAACCTTTTAAGTTCAGCAGTTGATGTGACAATGTCAGGACCCTCTGTTAGGATCTCCTTACATCTTATTTGATTTCTCTCCTTTCTGATCCTCAGTTTGCACTTCACATTTCATTTCTTTTACTGGGGTGAGGAATTCTGCCATTGACTATTGGCTTTATTTTGACATGTCTTCTTTGTTAATTTGGTATACAGACCCCCAGAAGTGTAGCTAGGAGCCATTTTGATATAAGAAAAAGACCAGGTTTCTGGTCTGTGTGCTCCTATACCCCTTCCAGGCTTTTGAGAAAAAAAACCTTCCTCCCAGATTGTGATTTGTAAATCTCTTGTCATAGTTGTGTCTCTAAGTTCTGCATATCGGTTTTGGAATCTGTGCCCAAATCTGGACCCACTGTTACAGCTGAGGATGCAGCAGGAACACGTGGAGCAGAAAGACTCCACTCTATGTATCTATGTATCTTTTAGACTCTATGTATCTTATAGAAAATACTCTTGTCTGTACACCTCTCGGTGTTTGCTCATACTAAGCACTAAAGACCACAAACCTGTATGTGCAGCAGAACTCAACTATTTAGAAGGGAAATAAATTCACTAGCTATTCTAGTGAGAGAATCCAAGCATAACTGCAGGACAACTGAGGAAGGTGAAGTCTGCCATTTGTCTTCAGTTACAGAAAGAAAGAAGAGCTGCCCCACATTAAAGGGGAAACTGCTGTCCTCTTTCATTGTAACTACAAATAAACACAGTTGAAAGAGGAGGGTGAAGTAAGGAGAAGGCTTTAATCCCTGATAAGATGAGAAAGTTGAAACAGCAAGGGCTTAAAATAATGCAGCCACACTGCTAACAAATTGTCCACTTTCCAAATATAATGCTATCTAAATGATGGATGATATGTCCATCTATACCAAAGGCAATGTCCTCCATGTATAGCCTGCTAGAAGTCACTCTTGGAAAGCATTTTGCTCTTCACCAGTACTCTGAACCTCGTTAGCTACCATATGAGTAATCCTTAGTGTCTCTTGCGGCTACCACTACTTCAGTTCCCATCTCATTGTTTAGGTGGGAGACATGTCACACCAAATGCCAAGGTCTGGACCAAAACCCATATCTTCTTGTTTATTCATGTTTCATCAATACATGATTCATGTTTATTTGCTGCGAATTACCACCACTGACTGTAGGTAGCTTTGCCTCCATCCAGGACTGGGCTTGTGGAATAGGGTAAAGCACTTCTTATAGCTTGAGTGAGCGCCAGTAACACCACAAGAGGCATACCTGTTGGAATTATAGGGTACTCCATAATCCTCTTCCAACTGTGGTCACATTTCAAGAGACGTTAAAATATCTAAAAAGATGATCTTACACATCCTGCAGGTTGGGGCAATAGACCTGTAAGGTGTTCAGAAATGTTTGCCAGAATATTGCCAGAGTTAAAAATATAGAAAATCAGAAGAGATCTAAGTCATCCGAGAACCAAAGAACTGAAGGATTAATAAAGGATGTAAACCCATGTCCATGTCTCCCCAAGATGTTTTCTGATATCCATGACAGACTGGTGAATTTGACAGAAACATATTTATGTCTGCCAGGCAGATCCAGTTACAGGAAAAAATTCTGTTTGCCCATGAAAACTCTGTTTTCAGTAAAAAAGCTATAGAAGCTCATTTCTAATGTATATAAGCTCTTCTGTAAACATGACAAAATCACTCTTCAGGGTAATTTTGCTCTGCGTTACAGGAAGCATATCTTTTATAATGCTTTCTTATTGCCATATTTGTGATATAACTGTTTTGCAGCGCTATTTGAACATAAATAATTTGGTTTTCTTCTGGTTTCTGTTTAGAAAGTTGGAGGCTGGTTTTTTTGGCATTTGGAAGCAAGTCAACTAGAGAGCATTTTCTGTGCCATCTGAGGTTGAAAGTAACAGCATGGAGTCAGAGAGGGCCATTCAGCAGCCAATTTGTATCCCCAGTTGGGTATTCCCTCAGTTGAATGCAGCTGGTATAAAACATACAGGGTCTGGGGCTAACGGAAACAGCAGAAATTAAGAAAGTGAATTTTCTAGAAATGCTTAAACTATAAAAAGGATTGAAGAAGCTGTGAATTTGGCTCAGGGAACTGGAGAGATTTTCCCTTCTTCAGAGTCAGATTGCAATTTCTGATATAAGAGGAACTGGATGTTTCACCCACTTTTTTCTGTGAAAAGACTGGTTTTAGATACTTCTAATATTGCCCATTTCTGACCATTTAGGTTGTTTTGCAGCCACAGTGTGGTAAAAACAAAATTTTGGAAAAATTCTGCCATATGAGAAAATGATCCTCAGAAAAAAAGATGCCGCTTTACTAGTATTAGAGTTTGTTGTGCTCTTTCCTTTGAATAACTCCAGTTTTAGAGCAGGTATTTGAAAATTAGTAGCAAAGTAATCAGAGTTATATCCCTCACCATTCTATAGAAACCTCTCCACTTTGGGTCATTTTATAAGTCCCAGTTCCTCAGCAGAGTGCCTTTGCTGTTAACAGCTAAGAGTGAGGGCGCTGAAGACTCTGTCTTCACTAGAGAAAACCCATTTCCAAATTTGCTCAAGCTATTAGATTTAAAAAAAAAAAAAATCACATTGGCACAGATGCAGCAGGGATGCTTTGCATTTTAGCAGTTCTGCTTTCTGAGGACTCCATCTTCACTGCATGCTCCTGAGCCCCTGGCACCTCCACGGGCTGGCAGCCGGGTCATGACGTCCCTGATGATCCCGGCTACTCCGGGCTCCGAGTCCAAGGTCAGCCTTTCCCTGTGGCTCTGCTCCGAGGTGGTGCCGGCGTTGGCGATTAAGGAGGGAGCCTTCCTCTCCTGTGTTCTCAATAACTCCCTACCTGCTATTTATTGGTAAAGTTTTACTGGCTACACTAATAAGGGGCATAGAAATGAAACATTTTGCCTACAGAGCATGATATATACAATATAGGACCATATCATGGGTAATTATGGTAATACATATAATTGAGGAGATGCTTATAAAGTGAGCGTCATCCAACAAGTACGTCACAACTTATGAGCTCACTTAAGAGTATGCCTAGGCAGAAGTGGCTGAATTAAGATGGGTGGGCAATTTAAATTGTGCCATTCCTAATTCTGGAGTGCTTGACTTTGCAGTGTTCTTTTAACATAGGTATGTGTGCGGATGTGTGGGTGTACACGTAAACAGGGGATCAATAGACATGACTTGCTTCCAGTGAGGATTACAACCTTTTGGGGATCATTCCTTAAGCCTTAAGGAAAAAGCGATGGGTCTTGCAGACATCTTGGAGAAGAGAGGGTATAAGACATGTCGATACGGCCAGGAAATCCCCAGGACACAGAAGCTGTATGAGTATGCTAACAGAAATCTGGAGACTATTGCAACTAGGGTTTTTTTCCAGTGGGAGACACAATTTCTCTCTCTACTTCCCTTCCACACTATCCGTGCAGAAATCTTGTGAATTTGTCCATACCTAGTGTCACAACAGAAGAGTGGAAGTCATTTGTCAGGTTATGTCACCTCCTGTGAGTTGTCCCTGCCATCTGAAAGCAGGAGTGCTTCTGCCTCAAGTTCCTATGTGTCCTTGTAGATAACATGGCCATACCAGTGGATGGTGACTCCAATACCATGAAGAATGGGCCATACTTTCATTTGGGAAATACAGCCACTAACTGGCGATATCTGTAATATCAACAGTGTTTCAGAAAACTTTATAACAAGCTCCACTTACTCATTTATGGAAAAAAATGCAGAAAAATCTCCTGCAAGAGCCAGTGATGCAGAAAGCAGGAGGCTGTCAAAGCCTGGAAAGAGGGCAGTGCTTACCAGGTGGCTGCACTCAAATGAAAGAGGGGTAAGACAATCCAGACCACAAACAGATGATTGGAAATGGCTTATCGAGAAACCAGAGCAACCTCTAGTTTTCATTGCCCTGATGGAGACAGGAATTTCCAATTCTTGAGGAAGATGCCTCCTTTTATTTGTTAGGGGTTTGGACTTTTCCTTGAAGTGCGTTCAGGGTGTTACCTCTCCCGAGCGCCTTGTTCCCGTGGTTTTGCGATGCACGTGCAGGCTTTATTCTCCTGCCCTACACCCCGTCCCACGGGGAGGCAGGCTGGAGCTCAGACTGGTGGCTTTGGAGCACAGCGGTCCTGTGCAGCACCAGCACCTGCAGTCCCAGCTCTCCTGCGGCACGGCCTCGGCCTCGCAGGAGGCGCAGCAGGGTGACGGAGGGGAACAGGCGAGGGAACCTTCCAGCTGACGGGGGCAGGAGAAGGAGCGCTGGCACGGTGCCTGAGGGAAGGTGGGCAGGGAGGAAAGGTCTTACGGAGAGCCACGGCAGGCGCCTGGGGGAATGTAAAATGAAGGCGCGAAGGCGCCGATGGACTTCTGGTGTTCGTCGATCTGGAAGGAGTTGTGTAAACGTCAGTTACTCGGCCCATCCGGGCGCCTGAGGGTCTTTGCAGAGCGGAGCCACAGAGATCCCCTCAAGGTTCGCCTGCGAGATGTGAAATTCCTGAGCTTTACTAGATTATTCATGTTTAAAGTCTTTTTCAGGTATTAAAGGTTCAGTTGTAATTTTCCATTTGGACATGCAAATATGTGATGTGTGTGACATCAGATTACAGCGCTTCCCACGCGGAATAAAGAAGAGGTTTGCGGTTTAGTTTATACCAGAAAATACAGAGAATGTGCAGCATGGCTGAGTGAACGTTTTGAGAGGAATGTTAGTGTTTGGAGTTTTCAAACTTTTAAATATTGCTGTAACAATAAACTTTTGCTTTTAATACGGCATGCTTTGGGGATGAAGAAGCAGCTCTTTTGCTCTCACTTGACTCCAGAGTCTTATAAAGAGGTTTTTGTCTGACATGGGGATTTAGCATACAAAAGGTGCTAATGTTTTTGACTAGCAACGTTGTATAAATCTTTACGGTTGGTAGGAGACTCCTTTAGTCTTTGTGGCGAGGTCACACGTGATATGGTGATGTAACTTTGAAATGACTGAAAGTCCACAGTCTGCAGGGATAATATAGTAGTTTGCTTTTGTAAGCTTGTCATTGGTCATTCCGCTTACATGAACGTATCTTAGCTAAGATAATTGATCTCATTTAAATACACAAGCCAAGATACTGCAATTTCAAATTACTGTATCACCGCAGTTATCCTAAATATCACTGAAATAAATTTACGTTTAATCTCATGTGAGTGACATCAACACACTTGTTGATATCACATGTGGAAGAGAACTACAACGTAACTAATGTGGGGGGGTGTTTTCAAAATTTTGCAAATTAATTCACAGACACCTTGAGAATACTTAAAATAACTTCTCATACACTTTGTTAAATAAGAAACCATGAAGTTTTATATCTTAAAGGTATAACTATTCCATCATCTTTTTATTCTTCGCCATGCTTTGTTAGTCATGTGTTTTGCAATAAAAGGAAAAGTAGACAGTTAATGAGATACTGTCCCTGCAAAACTGTGAAAGTCATTGCCGAAAATCCTTACTAATAAGTAAACTATTTCAAGATGCTTTCTCTGATCTGCAATATCACTTCCTAGAGGACTAGAGGACTGGTTACTGTTGCACTGTCAGACACAGGGTCCTAAAGCTGCTTGAGGCGTAAGACCAAGAGGTTGAGCCTAAGAAACAGTAAAATACGTTATCCATTTGCAAAACTTTTTTGGAAAAAACAGCAACCACAGATAAGTCGTTGGCAAAAAGGAGGTGGGAGCCTTGTGCACGCTGCTGTCTGTTTTGGTATGGGGGCTCAGCACATTGCACTGATGGAAAGGCTGAGCAGATGTGGCTGGACCACCAGGTCTGATCTTTGTACTGGCATAATGAAATTACTCCACACCACAGTGAAAAATGTTATGCTAACACAACCGTAGTTCTGTCAGTATGAACTGCATCTACATTAGAGGCCTCTGCTGGCACATCTCTGCTGGATAAAAATTACACCTCTAACCCAATTAACCTTTCAGGGAGAAGTCTTGCAGCATAGAGACTGCCGGGATAACTCACTGCTCTGTGCCTTTCACACGCTGAAGAAATAACCTCTGAGTTACCCACTTGGGGGATTGTCTTTTCTGAAAGGTGTCTGTCACCTGGGATCTTCTCGCATGGATCTATCACTTCATTATTCTAATTTTAAGATAGTCAGCCTCCCTCTTGTTCCGAATCTTTAAGAAAAGGCAGCCTCAAAGCTCCCATTATGTCTTACTGGGCTTTGTAAACGATGGTCAAAATCCGGTAGGAACGTTGCAAGTTATCGTATTTGGAAAACTGGACTCCTGGACGATGTGGCTGTCAATTCCTGCCTTTTGGTTAGCCCTTTTAAGTAGCCTTTCTTATATCTTAACACTAAGCTCTCGCTAGGCTGCTAGCTGCTGTATTTTTTACGCCTCTCCCTTTCTTAAATGGGTAGCTGAAATGCCAGGAATTATTTGGGGAATGGGGAAATACCACACAGCTCAGCAGGAGAGGTTTTTTTGTTTCCTTTGTTTTTTTTTTTCCTCCCGCATCCAAACATGCCTCCACTAGCTAATTCCCTCACCTCAAACCCCACTAACGATTTAGGATCTGCTGGAAAGTACAGCTTCAGCTGCAGCTATGCTGACCAGCAGTGCCAAATATTTGTGCAAAACAAAGAGCTGTGAGGCCTAACTGGCTGATAGTCTGGAAGAGGAAGGTTTTTCCAAGACCCACAGGTGTCATAGGGGCTGCTACCTGTAAACCATCTTCCCTAACTCTACCACTTGTAAAGTGTTCTTCCTCCTCTAGCTCTTAGAATGGAGAGAAGAAAATCACATTTTTACTCCAGGGGAGGTATCCAGAAGCTTTTGGACTTGGATGTTACTCACTGGTCTTTTTCTTCTCTCCCTCCCACTCTTGCCTTCCTTTCTCCTGCAACAGCATAGGGCTCCTTTTCTTCAGAGGAGTTTAAGGCAATCATCTGAACGCTTTTTTTCTCCACATTTCCTCTTTCTGGGAGCTGGAGGTGTTAGTCTGCAACAGCAGAGCAAAGATGGGGTTCCCCCGCGCTCTGCAAGCAGACATTTTTCAGAGCTGGAATAACTTAGAAGCCCCATCCTCCATCAGCAGAAACTCGTGGACTGTATTCTGTGCGAGCAAAAGCTATCCCTTTGGTGGTAGATCCCGAATCAGCCGCGGACCTGACGCCGCTGGAGCAGAGAGGGGGTTGGTGGTGGGACGTGGCTCGCGCGCCAGTGGGACGGAGCGGAGCAGCGGGCGAGGGGTGAGGACGGAGACCGAGTGGGCCAGAGCGAAGGGGTGGCGAGGGCCGCCACGCTCTGCCGACCCGCTCACGCCAAAGTTCACTTTTTGCGAACCGTGGCCGTGAGCGGCAGCTGGTGGCACAGCTCTGTCCCTAGTGGGGCTTCAGGTGGGTCCAGCTTCCAGCCTCTGGGGGGGGGGTGTCCTGGGGGCGAGGATTGAGGG
>JAOBAS010000060.1:5568011-5578802 GCA_025311575.1 Elanoides forficatus
AACAACTGAAAACATCAGTGTTATCAACATTCCTCGCATACTGAACTCAAAACATAGCACCCTACCAGCTACTAGGAGACAATTAATTCTATCCCAGCTGAAACCAGGACAACTGTACAGGTCCCTTCTGTAGCTGTGAAATTCTAACCCTAAAGGTCTCGGGAAGAAACAATCCTTGTTTTCCTCCAACCCTTAGTCCAAATTTCTTTAAACAATTTAGCATAACAATATATATATTGTTTTTTCTACAGATGTTTTTCCTTGCATTGTGTGAGTGGAATGCCTTGTACATATTCACCTCCAAAGAGCTTTGAGTTGAAAAATCAGCATAATGAAATGTTGTTTAGTGTTGTAGACTTTACTCTGTTTGCATAGCATGCAGTTTTATTTCTGTAAACATCAGATATTCATATCTGTTATTTATGTAAATTTTTATGTCTGCTATAGATTTGCAATCTTTGCATATTCTCTATTGAACTTTGATTATGCTGTTTGTAAAACATAGACAAGAATTTAATGCCCGTTCCCGGTGATGATGAAGCATTTTCTTGCTTCCCAGAAGTATACTTAATCTTTTAATTTTATCAGAGGTGGAATTTAAATAGATACATCTGAAAAGCTAACTGAATGAATGTGTTTTTATTTGTTACGGAGCTTTCAGTAAATGGTATGTGACTGTGAAAAGAGCTACTGTGTGTGGGAGTGCTGGTGTTTGAACTGCTGATTGCTGCCAAAGGTTACTGGAGTGAAGACAAAACGAATCCTTCAAGGCAATTAAAAGTAATGTAGTTGATGAAACAGAAGCTGCTAATCCCTTCCAGTTTCATCTAACTTTAGATTTAGGTCAGCATGCCAGTGACATAAGCTGCACAGAAGGTGAAAGCCACTGCTAAAACTTCCCTACGGATGGTGTGCCGTGGCGCGTCTTTTGGGGAGGAAGGAGTACCAGGAGCATATCACTCTAATGCTCTACACACTCCAGTGGCTCCCCATTCAATTCTGAATACACTTCGAGGTCCTGATCCTCCTCTTCTTAATGCACTAGGGCCTGGCTTGGAGACTACCTTTCCGTTTTCAGCCAGGAGGCACAGGTTTAACAAAGATGCTGCACTTGCTATCGCCCTGGGTGGAACTGGGAGTCAGAGGCAGAGGATGCTTTAAGCATGGGTCGAGAAACCAGCAAAGGTCAGAGTGAACCTGGACCTGCTTTGGTGAAGACCAAAGTTTTCCCTATAACTCTGCCCTCAGCAGAGAGAACCAAATGAATTTAATTCTCATAGCAGGAGAGAAGTGGGAAGAGGAAAAGGGTGGAAGAGCAAGATAGAAAAGAACATGGGAATTGAAAAATGGAGGGGAATGTAATAAGCATGTGTTATTCTGGAAAGAAGGCTGATTTTAAAAAAGTAAATTTCCTGCTATTAACCAAAATAATACAAATCCAAATAAGCTTAAAATAAACATCTTTCCTATCTTTCCATTAAAAAAAAAAAAGGAAAGAAAGATCTCTGATTTTTATCAATTTTGTTTGTTTATTTTAAGATGAGACTTGTGTGTTGCCTCAGGTTCAAATATCAGGTTTCTGTGTTCTCACAAAAATGCATGTAGACTACTGGGTATTTGAAGGGTCATCACTCAAGTCCTGCTCAGAGCAAAGTGGTATCTGTGTTAGCAAAGGAAGATTAAAGAGGAGAAACCAGCTGCACCCCAGAGGTCAGAGTATCCTGTGGGCAGAAGCTCTTGCTGCTCTAAGCAGGTCAGCTCAGCTGAACTTTTGATATCTCTAAGTTTTAACATACTGTGCCACAACCAGAACTTGGTTTTGTAACATTTCATACTATGCTTCTGCTATATATTTACACATAGTCTGAAAAAGATTGGGTTAGGTAAACCCATGTAATGGGTAAATGTCCATGTAAACCAATCTTTGCTTCCTGCACGTTTGTTGCTTTAACCTCAAGGAACTCAACAGAAGATGGTGGACACAACTGCCCCAACTGTGTCACTCCCAGTGCAGGTCGGGGGACTTGTGCCTTGAAGTCACTTTGTGCTTCTCAAATATTGCCTGTTTTCACACTCAAAGAAGCAGACTTACAGTGCAAAGCAGGTTTTTTCTCTAAAATTCAGCACATTTTTATTATAGCTAATCTATGAGAGAAGCAATGCTGTGAGAAGCAAGTATTTTTACTGCTGTACATTTATGCAGTGTGTGCTTCTGCTGTAATGCAGGGGTTCAGGGAATTAAAATGTCTTTATGGTTATAGTAACTGCAGGTTTTGGGGGGTTTCTAAAAGTAGTATTAAGAGGAAAAACCTCACATGGTGTTCATCATCTCTATAATGATCCTATTTCTTACCCATTTACTTCAAGGAATTTCTTCCTCTACTCACACAAATAAAGGCAAGGTCAATACATCCCATTAAAAAGTATACCTCATTCACAAAATGCCTTTCATCCCCATCCTTATCCATCCTATCTTGCAATCGCTTGTCTTTTCTCTACTGAGGACATCTCACATCATGAGGATGTGTGCTGCACCTTTACCCTCTGGTCCTCAATCACCTGTTAGCTCGAGCACCGTGGTGCCAAAATGGTACCTGTCAGCCAGTAACACCACTAAAAGGTCACGCCGCCTCTGAACGGCTGCAGGGCTGTACCCGAGTCCTTCAGAGAAGAACAGGTACCATCCTGCAGCAAGGCTCCTGCCCCGGTATAGCTCTTCATTCCTTGTAGGAAACCCAGGGGCCAAAGAAAAATCCCTATGCCCACGCGGAACTGTCTCAGCAGCAGTGCCAGGGCTAAGCGGTTGGAAGTTCGTTCAGGTACATCCGACTCGCAGCCATGACGTGAGCGCAGGTGTACCGTACAGCGTGTGTAAGCAGCGCTCCCCGCTCCTGGTAGTGCAGGTTAACTCCGACCCGCTCTTCTCTAGCCATCTCCTCCCCAGGGCATCCCTGTGTACCACGCCTCGCCTCCAGGTATATAATGGGGAGTTGATTTTCCTCTTCCAGGCAGTCACACTGATTATGGACAATGTTTCAGTGCTCTTGGCCGAGGTCAAACAAGGCCCAGTCTTGCCTTTCATTGTAGCTCTCTGCGTGGCAGCGGCAAAAGTAGGGGGCAAAGCAGTGGAGCAGTATGAGGAAAATACTCTTCACTTAAGGCATGCTGAACTAGACACTGGAAGCTGCTGTCTCTTACAATACCGGGAGCAAAGAAGTCACGTCGGGTGCCCTTGACACAGCACTGCTGTGTCCCAGGGAACCCACCACCAAACCCTAGCAGAGGTACCGCAATAGCACCAGTCCAATGAGTAGCTGGAGAAGGTGATGTGGGAAAGGGAGGGAGGTTGAGCTGGGATACAGGAGGAAAGGGGAACGCTCCTCTGCTGGCAGGGGATAGACTGGATCAACTATTCATTGCGTCAGGCAAAGAGGCGAAAGACTTGACAGAGTGAATGGTGTCTATTTTTAGTAGATAGAAAATGCCTTCTGCCTCTTTTGCATAAGAGAAGGAGCGCTACACATCTCTATTTCTGTTTAAAATGAGGGATTCAATCCAGCTCTCCAGTTCGGCCAAAATGCCCGTAGGTGTCATGAGTATCTTTAGAGATGATGACTTGGAGATATCATGCCCGTGTCCTTTCTACCGTACCCATTAACCCCCCTGCAGCTGCGGTGTTCTTCCGCAAGCTGGGGCGAGCGTGGAGAAGGCGGCAGAAACCCCGGGGAGGGTGGCAATGCCCTGCCTGTGCCGCGCGGGGCCAGGGCTTCGCTTCGGGGCAGCGACAGCTGGATCCCACCCAGCAGCGGGGTGATGGGGCAGGGCTGGGTGCAGATCCCCAGCCCAGCTGGATTTCAGTCCCAGAGGTGACAGCGATGGTCGCGTACACCAAAGTTGTCATCCAGTTACCATAACAACAGGGCGCATCCTTTGTAGTCCGGGCACTCCACGCCTGGCGTGCGATGCTCTGCAGTTGCTCTAACAAGCTAAAATCGGCTTTTATTTTATTCTTGTAACATCTATTGTTTGGGATAGAGAAGGAACAGTAGCTCACAGCCATTGTGTTTTGTGATGGGTTTTTGCCAGCTTAACCTAAAACTCGTGGGTACAAGGGAAGGGGATGTCCGGATGGTACTGGTTTGCATTCTTATTTTGAAGATTTGGAAAGTAAGCGCGTAGCATGTATATATGCATAGACAGAAAACACTTGCAAAAAACAGTTTAGCGTATCTGGGAATTGAATGTCACAGTCAGTTTTTGGGGGGTTTTATTCATTGTTACCAATAAAAAATATTGCTGGGGTTTTAATAGCGTGGTGTTCTCACAGTATGAAGTGTCTGGAAGTTGGTCTGCTCTATCAATTATGTGACATAAATTATTAGCGCAGACCATTCTTCACTATAAAGTTTTAAAAAAACAGTTGTATGTTAAAGAGTCAGAGTCAGGAATAACATGTTAAAAATTTGCCTTTTTTCTCTGTGCTCAGTCTGTGCTCTCTTGTTCTGCTGACATTAAAGAGTCATGGCACAGGAAAGTGCAGAAGACTTGTCATTCCTGTTGCATGACTCATCCCCTAGCATTCAGGAGGACTTTTGTGTGCATAATGTTTCATACAGGCACAATTCTTTACCAGCAAGTCAAATTCTATTGCCTTCAATTTTGTTTACTACCTTGATATTTGGTAGTACTTGAAAAAATTTCTGAGGGATCTGATTTCCACCCTAACTCTCAAAAAGACCCAAGTCTTTTTAAGGTGACTTCAATCAAATTTTAACACCTTGTCCTAAAATGCTCTGAGGGTTATTGCAAAGCAAGGCTAATAAAAGGTTTCTTTTTAAAATAATGAGATATACATAATATTCT
The DNA here is from genome assembly GCA_025311575.1 of Elanoides forficatus. Classification (NCBI taxonomy): domain Eukaryota; kingdom Metazoa; phylum Chordata; class Aves; order Accipitriformes; family Accipitridae; genus Elanoides; species Elanoides forficatus. The sequence goes on from JAOBAS010000060.1 coordinate 5,572,875, forward strand.
TTTATTACACTTTTCTCAACTGGCTGGGTAAAATATTTTCCTGTTGACATTTCTGAAGGAGGCAAGACAATTCTTGTTCAAGAATGAGTTTATATGCAATAGGAAGCTGGAATAGCAATAGCAATCTTTGCAAATCCTAATGAAAGCCATAATCCAGTGGAATAAGTCTGCTTCATAAAGCTAAATCATTATAATTACCGCCTGCTCTTTCAAACCCACAGACCAGCAGCTCCGAAGTACCGTCTCCCTGTCTAGCTATACTGGAGTCAAGAAATTTTCTCTCTCTGTATATACATACATCACCCACTTGCGATTCCTAACTAACTCAAGCATCAGCATCAAGAATTTAACCACAATGCCTTGAGTGCAGATGGTCGGCATATTAGTTCACTATTCAGCTGAGTCAGTACTCCCTCCAGTTGGCGGCTTTGCTGAGCGTGGTTTCCTGTGTGCCATTAAGCTAACCCTGGCTCCAGTTACCCTCACAAATAACAACCCCCTACAAATATTTTGAGGGAATTTTCTGAATGCCCCACCTTGACTAACTGGATGCATTTTACTCCTGCAATACATTTCAGGTATGCAGTATTTTCTGACTTTGAGGTAATAGTTTTAGTTTTTACAGTCTTGGTAGAATAGCAAAGGCACGCTCGCTACATCATGTTGCACTTGTCAAATGCTGCCTCTATTATTAGCAAGAGGAACCGCACAATATAGCAATTTGAGGCCATAACCAAAAAAATATGCATTTTCCGTAATAGTAAACCTTCTCTTTCTCCTATATGACCAAATTACAGTCTGCTAAAATCAACAGACAATAAACTAGCTGGGTTTTGAAGACTTCTAGAGTAATTCTGGTGCCATAAACAGTCCAAAAATCAGCTGCTCATTTATCCAAGTTCCAAAATGCTGACTCCATCTTTTTTTTCAATCACATAATAAACAGTTGCACAACAATAGGCTTTTTGAAATTGCAACTGTTGTCATGAGGTGCTTGAGTATTTTGAACACTGAGTGAAATATTTGTACCAAATCTTTGTTTTCTGATAAGCACTGGATAAAGGCCATGCACTCGAAAATATGGCACATATTTTCTTAAATGTTTATGTAATTGTTTGTTGTTTCAGGGCAGTTATTGTATGTCGCTATTGGTAAGGAAAGGCATGCTAGATAAAAAGAAAAAAAAACGTGGCCAGCAAGAAAAAAAGTGAATCTTTAGTCTGTTTGCATGAGGCAATTTAGCTGGGTTCAGGCCCTGGGAACAAAGAAAGTGGTAACACTCCTCCAGGCTGCTCTGCCGCTGCGGCTAAGAAGCTGTGAAAAAATAAACTCTTTCAGGGCTTGAATGTGAATGAGTTGAACTCTCCTGTTACTAGAAAATCTTTTCAGAATCAGAACTGAGCAGGTTTTCAGTTAGTCGTATCCCATTCATTCCCTCACCCCTTATCCTCCACTTGCTGATTCAGCTTGTAACAGTACAGGTTAAGGCTTTTGAAGTCTGATCAAAGAAAGATCCCGCAGCAGCTGCAGAGTGGTGGCACTGAAGGCACCTTGCCTTTTGCGCTCTTCCTAGTTGCAAACATTGTTGCTCCATCACAGCTATCATCGTCATCTAAACCAGAAGCAAAAATGCAAATTGTTCTGGAACTTGACTGGTATTTTAGTTGTTGAATTATGATTAATCCAAAAGGTTGGCTATTCCTAAATGACTTTGTTCCCTCTGCTCATATGCCAATTGCTTCTCAAATCCTACTGCCTCAGTTCCCCAATCTAAACTGTCACCTCATTCTAAAATGCCTTTACAAGAAATATTGCTGAGTACACCTGCATCACCACTCACGTGGGAAGAAAAAGTTACCTGACTCGTGTCTTACAGCCTCTGCTTATGAACCACCGATGTCTTATGACATTTTTAGCCTTCCCATGTCATTGGAATGACAAGTGAACTGGAAAGCACCTTGTCATTAAATGTTCTTCTTCTATGTATGATCAAAGCCCCCTTTTTGTGTGAGGTCCATGCAGCCCCATTTTCACATGAGGTCCACATAGTTTACTTGCTAGGAAGGAAGGACTGGCAGGGAAGGACTCTGTCTATGCTGAATAACAATTTAAAAGAAACAGAAGTATTTCTGTAGTCTCTGGAGTGGTAGTAACAGCTTAAGGTACACTGGTAAAAGAGCCTTGGATTAACTGATACAGTTTTCAGTTAACAATCTTAAAACTATCAGTAAGATACATTTCTCCATTGAGTTTGGAATCAGAGCTGGACAACGTCTATCTATGTTTTTGCAAATAGGTGCTCTTCTATTTATGTTGACTCCTGAAACTAACTGTACGTTCAATTTTAAATCAGTGAGCAAATCTTGCTTTTTTTTTTTTTTTTTTTTTAAGTTGAAACAAGATACTGGGATATGAACCAGTTACTCCAGTAAGTGACATCTCAGTCTGTCCCTGTTAGCCCAGCAACTTTTATTGACTTTTTGGTGTTTATATGTTTATTGCTCTTTTTCTACCCCTTCCACTTACCCTAAATTGCTGGCCAGGATAAGGTTTTTGGTTCTGTTCTCCTCTGGGAGAACTCCTCAGGTCTTGCGATGAGAAGAGGTGGGTCCCATGGCTATTTTCCATACCACAAAGCTTTCTGCAGGATCAGTCCTTGAGAGGGGATCATAAGATCCTTCCTGGCAGGTGTGTGTGTGAAGAGACCCCTGTGCCTTTCTCTTTGCTTCTCAGGCCACCTTCCTCAGTAACAACCTCTTCTTCTGCCAGGGAGCCATAGCACCAGAAAAGATTATGAAGGATTTCTCTAACTGGACACTGGTGTCATTTTGCTGCCCAGCTCTCTTATTACTGAGAGCTTCTCCCTGTCCACATCTGATGTCAGTACTGACATCTACCAAGCAAACCAAAATACTTTGAGTAGTCAGCAGCACCGTACCCACAAGCTGGCATTTTTCACTTATCTCAGCATTTTTCCTGCAGAGGAAAAAGCTAATGGTTTCTGTATAGCTTCTGATGCAGGGCAAAGGCTGCGTCCTATTGTCAGTTCATTTCAGTTCACGTTGCATCTTGTGATTGCATGTGGCATGTGCAGTGCAAAAAATTATTATTTTTTGCTATCTGCAGAATGATAAACAATGTTTCAACAAGATTGCTGATCTGTAGCAAGCTCTGCATCCAGCCCAGCACTGGGTTTTCCCAAGTCTGTGAAGGGTGGGCAAAGTTATTGGCAAAGGCTGGGGTCCGCTGAGTTCTGTTTTCCTTCACAGCCTCATTATTTAAATGGCTGCTGATAAATGAGGTACAGAAAATGACATTAAAATGACTCATGATGTCAGCAATCATGGCTGCCTGGAAATGCTACATTGCTGTCATTGCACAGAAAGAACAGGACCCAGCACTGGCTGGTGTGTACAGTCAACAAGGGGCATCGATCCCTGATCCCCTCCCGCCCTTTGCAGAAGAGAGGTGCTTCTGGCTGGGAGAAGTAAGGAAAGAAAAAGAAACATATAGTCGCATTTATGTTTGTTAATCATTTTTATAGACAACAGAAATAAATATTTTTGTGACTTAAAATACAGTGCATTGAAATGTCTCCTGGTGAGGGTAATTAGAACAGCATGTAACTGTGTCTGACAAGCAACATGAATTCATTGACTGCCAACTGTTGAATCTTACATATTTGATCTGTTTCTGCTCCTTACGTTTTATTAATGCCAACCTTCAGTTCTAATAACACCTTATTCTGTGCTTCTCAGTCATCTACTGAGAAATGAATTTTCTGGGAGTCATTCCTAAGGAAGAAATGATGTGGGATTGGACCTGTCATTCCTGCGGAGCATTAACCAGGCTTTGGTGTTGAGAGAACTCTTTCAGATCCCTCCACGCAACACACCTTTTATAAAGATAACGCATCCAGTAGAAAGCATATTCTGTGAGCTGTGTAGCTTTCTATTTTGCTACATTGAAATCTGGAGGGACAAAGTCATTAGGACCACAGGCGAGACTCTGTGATTCTGCAAGGATGTGCGTGGTGCCAGGTAGGGAGAGTGCAAGGACCCCCTCCCATTGCTCGGCAGTTAACGGACAGAAACACAATTAATCAACAATTATGATAATGTGTTATAGCTTTGGAGATGCGTGGCGTCTGGCTCTGTGTGTAAACCACGAGGATCAGATCTCTGGTCAGCATGTGGATCCCACAGGCAAGGAAAAGACCAGCGTGCAGTCTTGTTCCCCGCCTGCACCCCCTTTGCTGGTAGAGGAAGACCCCAGGAGGTGGAGAGGAAGCAGGGGAGGCCCAGAACTGGCTTCGGCAACTGGCCTGGCTCCGGTTGAGCAGGGGACGGGGTTTGCCGCCCGTACGGCAGCTCCCACAGTCACTCCTGCACCCCGGTCCTGTCCATGGCCGTGCCGCGTCCTGGAGCCACTGCCAGAGACAGAGACCCTCTGGCTGGGTATAGAACCCCGCTCAGCGCGGTCATCCGCGTATAGGGTCATTAAAAAGTATGCTGTTAGGAAAAGGGCATATGGAGGCAGGAGCCGTGACCTGACCTGATGAATCTTTCGTTTCATTTAGGCCACTTCAGCTGCAGCCAGACCGGGTCTGGCAGAGAGGGAATGCATATATTTTTTAGAGATTTTATTATACCTGCTTTATTCCTCTGATTTGTTGGGTTTTTTTTTTTTGTTTTTTTTTTTTTCTTAATTCTTCCATTTCCATTTATATTTGTTTCAAGAGAATCTTGATTTAAAGCTGAGAGATTCTCCTGGTGGAGTGGTTTCTGGGGAGGTGTCCATGAAGGCCCAGCAGCCTGAATGGGCAGCCCAGATTTAATGAAAATAAATGGCATCTGCTCATGTACAACCACCTCTTATGGAGAACCCTATGTAAGGGTGTCTTTGTGTTTCTGTGATACAACAAGCCAGTCAAAATCCCCCCTTTATTTTTCTTACAAGGAAGAGATGACTCTTCTGATAAGGTTTTTTCAGTTTGTGTCTAAAAGCGAACACTTGAAGGAGGCGTCTGTTTCTGCAGTACAAAGATCACAAGATCTGGGCTTCACGGGTGAGAAGAGCAGACTGTGAATCTTCTGCCATTTGTCTTTGGGATAGCGTACCTTACAATGTCAACAGAGAATGTATTCGATTAATCAGATGAGTGTTGTGTCCTTTTACACGAACCAGCCATCTATAAGGCATGCATCTCCCTCTGCATTTTAAAAGCAATTTTAGTCTGATGTTTTAATCCACAAGCATATTACAGAATTGTTGTCATACAGCACATATTCCTTTGTATTTACTATGTTGCACCACGGAATTATTTTGTTCTCATATTGTAAAGTACATTTGTGAGAAGCTTTGCTGAAGTAAAAGTACATAACCAATGCTTTAAAAAAGTATTGCTTGAGGAAATAATTTTATTAATCCTACACACAATATCCTTCCTGTCAAACAGTGGAATTTAGATGGCAGAATCAATAACGTAGTATCCACGTGGGAAATGCTAACACACAAATTAGCGCACGGTGCTTCTGCACTTGGTAAGAAAGATACCCTGTGTTCCCTCAGTCTTTTATTGCTGTGTGATCAAAGAGAATTATGGACACAAACAATCCAGTAAAATATAATGGAATATTTCATGAATTGCGATGTTTACTAACAAGAGTAGAAGTTGCTATTTTCAAGACCTGGCTGAACAGAGTAGCAAACAATATTTAGGGTAGTAATAAAAGGCAAATTATCATTGTTTTCCTTTAAAGCCCATCATGGAGGTAAACTAAAATCTAATGCAATCTGGTAACATTAATACGCACTCTTTATGGCATAGCGTGTGAATATTGGAATACTAATGGTTCATCATATTTATTCCATGTAGCAATATTCTTTTGTGTTACTGGAAATATAAAGGGATGTAAATTAGATATA
>JAOBAS010000060.1:5588141-5615657 GCA_025311575.1 Elanoides forficatus
GATCTATTTTTTTTTACCCCTAATTTAACAATTACCCATGTTCTTATTTATACAATTTTGGAAAACAGTCATGAGTTTAAAAAGTCTAATTATTTCACCAAAGTATGATGTGTGGGTTTGTTAAAAAAAAAAAAAAATCAAGTTTCTTGTTTGTTCTTGGTTTCTTGTAATTTTAATTAGCAATGGTAACTTAATTAAAGTCATTGTGAATAGAAGCTCTCTCATATGCACCATGCCATTTACTACATGTATTATTCCATTTGCTGTGATAAAAACAAAGCCTAATTCCTGGGTGTGGAAAACATGCTGTAGACCTTAGAATCAGAACTAGAATTTTGAAGCTGGCTGGCAGTGCTTGAATTATCCAGCTGAATAAATTCTCTCTTTCATTCTTGGGATGGCAGGTTTATCTCTCAAAAAACCTTCCTCTTGATTTTATGACCTTCTGCACAGTAACAAGATAGCAATATTCTTCCCCTTCTCTTAGCATTAATTGGATGCCATTCTATACTAATATATTTCTAAGGTCCTGAATGCAACTTTTAAATGTTCATTGCTATTTAGTGAAACCTGTGTCAAACAGCTCAAGGAACTGCTTTCTTAAAGGATGTGGGTTTTTAATGCAATTGGCTAAAAATGTGAAAAAAAGCTTGTGGCTAAACCATAACTACTAGAGATCAACAGTTTTATTCTTTGTAAAACTCTAAGGACCAGATCAACTCAGAAGTTCTTCACTAAAATCAGAGGCAATTCCAAATCGACATGTACATAATGGAGAGCAGAAATCAATTCTTGAATTAGAAAAAATTTTGTTTCTAAAAAAAAAAAAAAAAGTAGTAATAAACCAAAATCTTTCCCCCTTTTTTTTAAGAAAGGACCATGTTTCACTGAGGTCATGATATTTTCCTTAAACATGTGTGAAATGAAAATTTTTATTCAGTGAGTGCTGCTTCAGGCTCTGAACCCTGGAAAATCCCATATTTAACCTGAAGCACTTACATAAGAATGTCTCAGTAATAAAGCTTAGCTGCCTGATATCTCAGTACAAAAATGTAATTCTACATCTACGCAAAGCATACAGCTGAATTTGGAAATAATTCTGGACATTATCAGACAATGCCAAAATGCTGATCAAGTGACGAGAACGGTGGATAATTATAAAATTACCTAAGATCTGTGAGATACCTTAGGTGCTTTCCTAAGGCAGTGTTGCTTGTTTTATGAAGATGGCATTTGCTAAAGATTTCTATATGCACATGCATTTCCTCTTTTTTATCCTTTCAAGGCCTTAGGACAGTTTATAATCCTTTGGGTTGTCTTTTGTTTTGGTTTTTGCTCTCCTCTTGTCATGTCTCAGTTGAATCAGGATGATAAAATAAACCATGGATGCATGCAATGCCGATTCCATTCTTTTATTCAAGACGGTCTTGCTTGCTTTGTACAATGTAAGTGAAACATCCTCTGCTTGACCTCCAAAGACCTTTCTGACATCTTGTACGCTATTCCCTGATGTTGTATGCTCTCTATATTTAATAGTATCTGTTTCACTGCCCAGTACTATTTCCTTCTCTTTACTGATCTCCTTGTTCTATTTGTTTCTTCCTTCCTTTCTGGTTGTTACAAACCTCCTGTTTTCCTCTGGGAAAAAGCAGCTACTTGAGTTAGGTAATTAACTGATGCACATCAGATCAAAAGGCTGAAGATGGATCTGTAATCTGAAAGTTCATTCAACTGCAGTGTATAAATGACTCCTGGAAACTTCCTGGATCAAGACACTGAGAAAGTTGCCTCATGCTTTTTTTTCATTATACTCAGGCAGCTAATTGTAAAGAATTCCAGATATTGACACAAAGCACCCAAATGCTTGAGCAGTGATGGGAAGATCACTCCAGCACAGCTTATGGGAGGGACAGTGCTGCGTGGAAGATATGACATTTTCTTTGTGAACTTTATGCCCATGGGAGAACTATGTTTAACAGCCACTTACCTCCTAACCAAGGCATTGACTCTTTAACTGAGGCCACTTCTCTCCTTCCTGCCCCAGGAACATGACATGACAATTTTGGGGCTGAAAATGATGGTCACAGCTGAATAGCAGAATTTCAAAAGCTTGTGTGTACATGGGTGGTTTATTCTACTGAGCCCCCCCGCAAAAGCATGTACATTGAAGTGCAGAGAAGGTTTTCAGGACAGTCCTCCAGGTGCAAAACCAGTCCAGTGGCATTTTCCATCATCATTCAATGTAGCTCTAATTGTGGTTTAGGTTAATAGAGGCTTCAGTCATGGACAAGACAACTGTAATAAAACCGTACATCCTTTTTCTATCATCACCCCTGCAAAGCAGAGCTCTTCCCACCATTTCTTTCATTTTTAATGCAGCTTATCCATGTTTTTAGGCTATAAAATTCATCCTTGACTAATAACACTGATAGAGAAAAGACTATGTTTGATACACTTCTCTGGTTGAAATGTTAGACACTGGCATTCAGCTTCCAGGGAGAAATAAAACAAAACAGTATTGGAATCATTTGTGACAAAGCAGGAAATGGCTTGGGCATGCTTCCTTACTCTTGTCCTCAAACATGATTATGTTCTTCTGCTGATTGGATATTGACTTATCGGCATCAGGATTAGACTTTGCAATGAATAAATTAGGAGGGAAAAAGTATATTGCTGTACAAGAATAATCATACTTATTGGATACTGCTTTCAGGGGGATGCTCAAGCTGTATTAGTGGTTGTTCCTGGCTCTTGCAATTCAGTGTCATAAGACAAGAGTACCGTCCCTCTGATTTTTCATGTTCTGCACTGTTACTGCTATGTTCTTGTTATTGTAAAGCTACTGGAAAAGTTTTAGCCCCATGTGAAGCACTCACTAAAATTATTGGTATAGGGATAAGTAATTTGGGGAAGAGATACAGGGATTTGGGGAAGAAAGTGAAGGAAGATGGCATAGAAAGCAGACATAGATTGAAAATTTCTTTTAATAGTGCAACATTTCTGCTCAGGTGTTCTCCTGAGATACCAGCATCCCAAAGTTACCGTATGCATAAGCAGCATAACCTGTGTGTAAGGATGTTGACAGTGAAGGCTTACTCCTATCGCTATCCCTGGGAGCAGCTGGGCTCAGCCACACATGACTGGGAACAGGGACTAGGGAAATACCCAACGGCTTTGTGGGCTGAAGCCTGCCACAATACCTCCCCACCACTCATCTCCGTCAGTTGTAGGAATAAGACTCTGGGAAGGGCACTGGAGGGTTGGATGCTTTCAGGTGGCTTTGTCCTGCAGCTTCACTCAAGGCAGGGCAGTTTGGGCAGCTGATTGGAGTCCCACCTTTGAGGGATACCTCAAGGTGGGCAGGCAAACTCAGACATGCAGCACCATGGACTCTTGCTCAGAAGACTGTGTGTGGGCGGTAGGGTGTCTTGGCTTAAAGCCAGGTAAAAACCCACATTCATTTTTGCAACGAGAACTGTCAGGATGGACATTTGGCAAGGGGAAGCAGCCCCGCTGAGGGCAGTGGCGAGGAAGGAATTGCACATGTGGTCTGTACTTTGCAATAACCGAGTGGCAGCAGGTACGCTGTGAAGTTCACAGCTGCTGCCTCTAAATCTTGCCTGGTGCCCTGCGGTCCTACACTGGGGCTCTTCTTCCTACGAGTAGTGCCAACCCCTCTGGGTGTGCAGGGGGCTCCATTCATGCAGGCACACGGAGGGAGAAAGGAACCACCCCCAGTACGAGGTAGCAGCATCGTGCTACGGCCTGGATCACAGCTAAAGTTTTCCGAGAGGGAGTTGGACCCATGACCCCATCTACCCATCACCTGCCTTGGGAGAGAGCAGTCTATCATCTCCACTGATTCTAATCATGAAGGATAGAGACCCTTAAATATTCTTCTTCTGCTGTGCCTTAGAGCCCTTGTGGAGAGGCCAGAAATATCATCTGGCCCTCAACACATGCCCAAGCAAATTGAATCTATTTATTACTGCCAAAATGTGTGCTTTCTGCTTTGTTTACATTTGGAGAATTGTGGTCTTAGACAAATTGTCATTGCTTCCAAGTAAAATACTCTGTTCCTTGTTATTGCTTTCAAACTTCAAAGATAGACTGAGGGGCTGAAAGTGTCAATATGTTATTAATTCTACAGTGGCAAGTTCCTGGCACCAGTCATTCAGATGAAGAGCTGTGATAAAGTGAAGCAGTCTAAAATTACAGCAAGTTCAAGGTAGATATAATACCTCATTCACAGTATCTTCAGGCAAAATACTGAGATGAAATTGCTGAATTTTGATTGATTGTTTGTTAATCACACCAATGGACCGAGCTGACAAAATCACCTGCCCTTGCAAGATAATGTGCAGCCATTCGTGCAACTTGTGCAAGAAATAGCTTTTTAAAAAATGAATTAAAACTGATGCAAGCAGCAGGTAGTGCAGATGCAGCTCGTGTGAATTCCAGCAATACCCATTTCGCAGGGGCAGGGGAGGCAAATGCACTTTAATTTTTCCCCCCAATCATATTTGTTGAGGATGAACTAGGTTAGAGTATGATTATAGACAAAAAAGTAGCTCTGAGGGAAGAGTATCACCTTGTCTTGCATATCAGCCCCCCAGAGTGGTGAACTATATTTGCTCATGTCCATGGAAGAAAGCAGGATACTCTTGCCATTGTCCCACAGCGCCAGTACAGCAGGGAAGTAGCAGGCTTCAAAGACAGGCTCTGTAAGTCCTTCCTCATATCTTACACTGAGGTCTTTTTACATGAACTGGCATTTCAGCACCTCTTTTCACACAAACTTAGTGTGAAAAGTCCATGTTGCAGAGCCTCACTGAAACGAGGTGATTTTTCTGATTTTTCCATCTTTCACTTTGGCTAGAATGAGCTTCCAGTTCATTACCGCAGTCCCTGAGTCCTCTTTCATGAGCAGCTGAGCCACTCTGGTGCTTTGCTCCTGTCCGGAGGAGCTTTGCTCCTGCTCTGTCCTGCCCTTTTCCCACAGCTTCACCATCTACCCATTTCTTGCACGGACCGTGCTGATTTTTGACACTCCTGTGAGCCTATTTAATCCACGGAAATGGCAGAGGATGCCAGGGTTTCCTGCATGGAGTAGTTTTGCGCCATTTTGATGTTCGCACACAGCGCTCGCTCTCGTTGAGCAGGCAGCGCTGAGGAAGGAGGCGGCCGGAGGAGTCAGGGAGATGTTACCCACCGGGCCACTCTATCTGCTCACCCAGCTCACCCGACTTCAGCTGAAGTCAGCTCGGTCCGTGGGACGTGCGAGCTGCGTAGCAGCGTCCATCGTGCCTCGCACAGCGACGGGTTGGACCCCTGCCCGAAACGCTTCCCATCTCCTCCTCCGAACAGCGGCAAATACAAGTAATAACTCTTTGCATGTGTATTTGAGGAAGAGCGCCGGGCTGCTCGCGCCTCTCCAGCTGCAGAGGGAACCCCGCGTGATGCTGAGGAGGGTGAGGGTGAAGCGTGGGGGTGGGACGCGGGAAGGTGGCAGGCGGAGGGCAGCCCTCCCTCCCGCAAAGCATCGCTCAGGGCATGGAGGAGTCCTGCGCAAGAGACGGTCCTGAGAACGGCCGAATTTGTGTTGAGAGTCCATGTTGAGTTTGCGGTACCGGCAGCACAAAAAGCGTACTTTGAGTTGCAAATGGCTGCATTTTATATGTAAATTACGGAAAAAGATAAATGTGGAACCCCACAAAGTCGCTTTTAGTTAACGTCAGAATGTAATCCAATTTTAATGAATACAGCCTAAACTTTTAAAGAGCTTTCACTTAATTGGAAAAATGTTTATTTGCTGCATTCGTCTTTTTTTTTTCCTAACGAATATTTGAGATGCATTTGGAATATATAGCATAACACCAATAAAAATTTTACTAGCAATATGTCTGGGTCTGTGTGTGTTTGAATAAGTTTACTTTCCTATTTTTATACTAGATTGTAATGCGGGAACTCTATTATCCCTCTTGCAGCCTGCAAAATAAGCAACAATTAAATGACTCGCTGGGACTAATTAAAAATTATTCTTGCTGTTCACTCCTTACTTTCACATAGAGCAACTTGGAAGTTGTACATCAAAATCTTAGACATGCTTCTTGTCCTTTTATACTTTCCACCTGACCTGTGAAAACTGCCTGCTCGCTGCAGATACTTTTAGATGGGAAAATTTTCCTCCTCTTTACAAGACCATTAGGCCAGTGTGCGTCTCTTCACAAAGGGAGATAGTCCTCTCCCACTCTGGTAGAGCAGAAACTCAGCTAGGCTTTCCAGAAGGTGAGTGCAACGCCCAGGACTTCGGCTGTGGAAGGGGGCTGGAGGCAGTGGAAATCGCTTTTTATGAACAAATGGAGCTGAGTGGGTCAGGGTGATTTGCAACAAGTTGAGAGGGCAGAAGTGCAAAGGGCAGGAGATTGTAGCAGAGAATGGTATTTGGGTAGTTACTTCTCAGGCTAAGGCTTTGGTAATGGCAGAGGATTTTGTTTTGAAACCATCAATCATGGACAAAAGGATGCACTACTTAGGTTTTTGTATGGCTGTGGTTCTAATTGAAATGGCAGGACATGAAAATACAGAGGTTAAACGTATTCTTATTCTCTCTTCACCATCCTCCCTTGCTTTTTTTTTTCCCTGGTAGTATTTTTCAATGAATTCCTCAGTATGAAAAAAATGCTTTTCTTCTCAGACTTTAAGAAAGCCTCTAGAATTAAACCACAAAGTGTTAGAGCTCTGTGATATGTCAGGTTCATGTTGAAATAAGGCTTTATTTTTGCACATAAAGGAGGGGCTATCAGTCTCCAGATCAAAAGACCTTGTTATCCATTCATTCCACCCAGTTTGGGTTTTATGAGGTTTCTAATTTTTGTATAGTAAGAATGACACAATAAAACAATCATGAAAATTATTTGAATCAAACTTACGCCATTGGAAAGAGGTAGAGGCATAGGAGGTTGTTTCGGTTTAATTTAGTTCTAATTTTAGCAGGAATAATTGAAGTGTTCTTTTATCCAGATCTCTATTATCACTGAGGTTTTAAGTGAATATATTTACTGTCTACATCTGTCAGTCAAATTCTAATTTTTTTTTAATTCAGAAATATTGTGGATTTATGGCAGTCTCTAAATTCTTATGGACAAGTAAGCTATGATTAGGTAGGCAAGAAATCACCTCCCTGCTAGATGAAATCGTCTTTCATGTTAATTACAGAAAATAATACCTACTGCTACAATAAAGATCAAAATTTCAAAAAGAAAAGATGAATATCTTTACTCATTAATAAATTGAAATGTATATGACTGCTAGTTTAGTAACAGCTTGCTTCAGCAAGCTTTCTCAGGGACTATTCTGGCTGCCTGAAGCCACCACTGAGCTCTCTAACAATAGATGCACTGACTCAGAGACACTGGCTTTATTGAACTGCGGACCTGTATAATGAATTGTATGAAACATGGAGGGGGGGGGGGAAATGTTTTGCATCCCCTCACTCCCCCAGATGGTCCATCAGTCCTGACTACTATTTCTTAGGGCGTAATGAAGTCTTAAGTCATAGCCTATATACATTTGTAATCTCTGTCTTTCCATATTTTTGCTAAATGCATATTACCCATGTGTACTAAATGCATATTATATGAGTCTTTTTGATCATTAACTGGGATCTATCCTTTCTAATTTTTTTTTTCCTATAAACTTTTAACATCTTTCAGGAGCAAAGTAGAACACAGAATTGTGTGAACAGCAGAAACTTGCTAATTTATCTGTGAAAGGATAGCAATTAGGAGCATTTTAGTCTAAATCTCCATTGATTTGTTGACTAGAAATGTAACTTTTCAAAAATTTGTATCTGTTCTTCAGGTTTCTCCATTTCTGAATGTTCAGCTTAGAGGCATGCAAAGGTTGAAGAGGTAATGCAAGTTAAGGCCATATAAACCTATTTTAATATGTCCTTCGCACACCACATTTGATGAAGTATCTTGAACGAGCACATTTCAAATGTAGCGACTTGTTGGACATTGCAGACTGGGAAAATTAAAATGTATTTAACTGCTCCCACTGCTGAAATAGTACTGAATAGCACGTGCAAAGGTGAGATCTGGCAGAGGCCTTGTATTTTTCTGGTAAGCAGAGAGATTTTCATCTTATCCGGGGTTTTTTTGTCTTTAAAGAGCAACACCTGTCTCTTGAAGCCAGAAGTGTAAGAAAAATTAGAACACAGAATTGTGTGAATAGCAGAAACTGCTAATTTATCTGGGAAATGATCGTGATTAGGAGCCACCACACAAAAGCACAAGACATGATCAAGTTGCAATATGTGAACTCAAGCAGGCATTTTAATCTCTCTAAAGCATGCTATGAATGAGTTTCCTTGTGAACTTATCAGGTGGAGTTTTATATCCTTTGTATCATATTTAATTATAAAATAAATAGGTGCTTCTTATTGCTGATAAACTGTTGAAACAACATACCCAAATGCATGGAGAGGTTAAAGTATCTTTTTCCTGTAGAAGTCAGTAGCATTTGGGTGCTTTTTGAAGATCCAAACATTATAACCTGATATTAGCAATTTCTTACTTCTTTTTTCTTTTTATTTGAGCTCAAAATAGCATAAACATAAGATGTAGACTAAACATGTTTGGTAACAGCATTGCCTCCCCCTCTCCAAAAAAAAAAATTTTAAAAAAATTGTATCATTTCCCTGTTTATTTCTGTCCCTCCCAGTTGCCTTCCTTTGTTAGCACCAGTGGTTGTGTGGCAGCTCCACGAACCAGCTCAAGGGGCTGATCCAGCTGGGGAAAAAAGCCACATTTCTCTGATCTGATTCATCGCATGCCTGTATAAGTGGCAAAACTGGGAAGAGCATGTAGGGATTGAAATTAATGGCCAAGGGGAATGAAGAGAGGGGAGGACTGCTGCTTTTGGCAGCCGAGATGATGAAGGTGTTTGCTGAGGACTGTAGTTTCATACTATGCTTAACCCGGTGAAACTGCAGGCCGCCAGCAAAGGATAGTCCTGCTCCTTCTCCATCCCTAGTGATCGTGAGCCAAGTCTGTGGATAGCCAACCAACCAAAACAGAATTTCTCCATTGGATCTGCTCACTAAGCAGACTCATGTCGTAGCCTTCTCCTTGCTACACCAAATGCAGGTGGGAGGAGGGACTTTACTATCAAGGTGAGTGATGTGGAGAGGAAAAGTGATAGCCTCTTGTTGACAACCTGCATGTGTACTGAACTAGGCGGACAGCAAATGTCAGTCCTCATTCCTTGCTTTACGCTAGCTGCTGAAGCTGGGAATTTCACTTGTCTACAGGAGTGAGGCTCCATAGGATTTTTACTGGCATTTGTTTCTCTGACTTCCTGGACTTCTTAAAAAATTTCCATCTTGGAGCTATAAAATATTTTCTAAAGAGCTGCAGGCTGCTTATTTTGGCTCTTCCAAGGCTTTAAATATCAATAGTACTGTTATAAATTGTAGCCACCAACGTAGGCCTCCGTAAGCTAGCATAAGTTACTGAATGCACAATAAAGATGATCTCTGCTCTCAGAATCTTGCAATTTAACTAAGGACTGAAAAGGAAGCTTTATTCTCCTTATTAAAGGTGAATTGAATCTTAGTGAAATGAAACAGGAAATCTTCCTTTTGCAAAGGTGACGCAAATGTCTGATTTTTATTGAGCAAGTCTACGATGAGGGGAAAGTTTTCAAAGTCACATGGAGGAGAACAAAGAGAGGAAATCAGATTTTCTGACTCTCAGCCCTGCATCTCAACCAGTCATTCTGGTCATCTTTCTTGTCTAGATACTTAAAAAAGAATTGAATTACCTAATTAAAAGAAGGCAAGACTGCTTAGTTAGTGCCAGAGAAATTGATTAAATACCTTATGCTGATAGAAAGGTCCATTGGTTACTATTAAACAAAATGGTCTGGATGCAGCCTCAAGCTCAAAAGGCCACTAAACTAATGCCAGGAGCTGCTAAAGGAGAATTTCTGTACTTGCTTTGTTTCCTGCATTCCTTCTCCAGGCATATGCTAGAGACATCCATCCCCCAAAAAACCTTAAAGCTGTCCCTAATTAAGAGAACAGAAAGAAGAAGGTAAATCTGGAGGGAAAAAAAACAACTATTAAAACTCTCCAGATGACCCTCAAGACAAATGGGATTGGAATGAGGGTCACTACTGGAATCAGGATACTGAGCTAAATTGTCTTTTGCTTGGGAGAAGAGTATGGTATGTTGTCTAGTCTTAAAGTTTTAAATCAGAAAATTTTCATGACGTTGCTCAAGGAGCTGTAGAAGGCCCTATGGATTTGCAGAGGCAGGTAAGCTCAACTTGCCTGACCTTTAGCAGGAGGGCACCTATTTGGTCTGTTAACATTTGCATGCAGAAACCGTCAATCTCTATCAACTGTTGAAGATTTAGTACTGACACCTGTACGTCAGTATATGGTTAAAAAGTGGGGGGTTCCTGGGTGGCAGGAGGAAGGGAAGAAAACATGTCTGACTTCGGGATTTTTCTCACATCAGCCCTTTCAGAACATTGATGTCTGCATTTCCGTTTCTTCCTGAAACACCAAACTTGCCAGAATGATGAGCTCCAGCATGAAAAGTGTTTTAAGAATGTTTCCTGTTTTCATTTATCCATTATTTCCTTTTCCTTTGCCTCTTGCTGCGTAGCTTGTCTGTACCAGTGCCCTAAGTGACAACTGGTGGTAGTAATGAGGCTGCAGACTTCTCCCTAATTGAACCCTGTCAGTCCTTCTCATTAAGCCTGCAGGATGTGTGCTGGCTCATTAATCTAAACTACCTGTGTAATTTCTTCTCAGTTTCCCACCTCACCCTCAGCTGGCATTTGAGCAGATAACGAATACCCTGTCTTACACACCGTGTGCAGGAATGAGCTGCTAATTGCTGCTGCTGTTGTCAGCCTGGGTGGGACCACCTTGCAGCTCCCCAGTCAGCAGGAGGAAGGCGAAGGACTGGGAGTTGGTGGTCTCTCGTGCTCTCAGTTCCAGGCAAGACCTGGGATGCCCACGTTGGTCATCCAGCATGGAGAATGGAGGAGCCTGACAGCCAAGTCGCTCTGTTTGGAGCCAGCGTGGTGTGTCTAAGCCATCTGCTATTGCAGTAGAGGGAGGGTGCCTCTTTAGAAAAACCTGTGTGCTAGGTAGGGCCGGGGGACCGTAAGCACAGTGTCTACGTTCACGTTGTCTGCGGCCTCCCTCTTGAAGACGGGCAGCTGGGATTGCAAGAGCCTGGCATCTGCTGAAGGTAAGCGAGCCTCTCTGGTCAGGGCTGGAAAGGTTTTCTTGCTTCATTAGAACTCTAGTAACTCTCTAATAACTAATGCACTGGCATGTTCTGTGTTTATGACCTGAAAGTTGCTCTTGCTGCTGTAACTTAATGCCACTGCGTGTGCCGATGTGCTCGCGCTAACCCCCAGAAGGACTGTGGCAGCTCCGCTCTAGCGTGCAGCTCTAGCTGTGTGCGTGCAGCTGCAAATATAGAGGGGGCAAAGCAAGCTCCCGGGCTGCTGCGGGGACAGTCAGTGAATTTTTGTGACGGGTAGAGCTAAAGCTGTCTGGATAGTTTTCTTAATGCTAGCTCCCACATCCTTCCTGGCTTTGTGGGGTTTTTTTTTTTGTTTTTTTTTTTCTTCTTCCCTGAAGAATCACTGAAAATACCTATATGCTCTTTGCTGGGTTATTGCAACGCTTTTCCCTTTTTACTTTAATCTGTAGCTAGTGCTGGCAGAGATGGTTTGTATGATTCATTATTGGAAGTCTGCTCCTCTTTGTTAGTGCTGCAGACTGCTTTTTTTTTTTCGTTCTGTAAATACAGGTAGCATTTATCCAACTTTATGTGACACTAATGTTTTGATTTGCAAAAAGCAGCTCATAAATTGGAAATACAGGGCATTGTGAAACATTTGAAAATGCACAACATTTTCAAAGAGATTTCATAATAGAATGTATTTTTCTGTGGAGTTTGAGTATATTTTGTGCCTCATTTCTACAGAATATTTGAAAAAACATTAAAATGTAAGTTAGAACAATAAAACTCATTGCAAGAGTTTAATAAACCATGGTTATGCAGCTGTACAAAAGATCATACTTGCTTCCAACCAGTTTGCACGGTTGAGTTCTTTTGGTTGCAGGATAATCTAAAGCTTCAGGAATAAGAGAATTGTGATCACAATGCAAATGTGTATTAAGAAAAAAGAAAGAATTTTGACATTATATAACCTGGGAACTTCTGTCTACAAATTTCTGCATAACAATTAAGATGAAAAAGTGTCATTTAAGCTTGAGAATGAAAATGCTGCACCTTTAAGGTAACATTTTGTTGCTTTACATTGTCAAAGATGACTGCAGATAGTGTGCCAACGCACCTTCAAGGTGCAGCGGTAGTACTCTGAAATTTGACAGGTTGAAGTTTTGAATTGAATTATAGTGACAACCTTAGCCCTTTATATCTCCCTTTAAGGTAGCAAGCCAGAAAACAGTATCCTGTTAATAATAAATCTGCGCGTTGGCATAGTGCATATGCCTAAGAGGAAGGGAAAAGGGCTGAAATGTCTTAAATGAGTATGAAATGAACTAGCAGAAATTGGTTGCTTAATAGATGTGGGTTTTAAACTACAGGTCAAAGATAACCATCCTGAAAACCTTAAGGATACTTCAAAGTGGTCTCTTTTAAGATGATGGGCTGCCTATTAGGGGTGGTGGTATGAGCACTTTCAGTACATGAATTATCTGTTACCTAGGCTCCTGCCTTTCAAAGGATACAGTCAACTGAAGGTCTCATTTTGTTGGTATGTGAAAAAATCAGATGCTAGGTAAGCTGCTTTTCACTGGGGCCTTTTTTCTATATAGAAAACCTTTGTAGGACCAGTGAGGAGCGCTGACCATGTCTGGGGAGTGTGATCGGTGACAAAAGAAAAACAGAATTCAGTAAATGTTGCAGAAATCTCATGGCTGAGTGAAAACTTCCAAGCTGTTGAAAGAATAGCGAGCTTGGAGATTTTTCAGGGATTTTGTTAGGTTGGGTTTTTTTGTTTTATTGGTTTTTAGGTTTCTGGTCCTTTAGAATATATTCAATTTATGCCTTTATATATATTTTTTTTTTTTCCTTAAACTGAGACCTGGAAATTTCCTTTTTAAGTGGAAGTTTAGGGTTGTCTTTTAACAATTTGTATTTTTATAATTAGAGGTAGCAGATAATATTAGAAGCAAAATAGTAGTCAGTGTCACTCAAATTATGTTTTCTAGCTTACTCCCAGCTCCGTTTATTTGACTAGACCTCCTAGCATCTGTTTTGCATTGGGCCTGAAACACCTGAGATGGCTTTTATTCCACAACAAGTAAACTGCGTGCGTGGAGAGCTGGTTGGCAATGGGATCCTAGAGATCCAGATGCAGGGGTAACTTTATGAAGGCAGCAAATGTGGCTTAGCAAAATGCCCTTGTCATGTACTTTTAAGAAGACATGTTGTCTGATAACTTTCAGCTGTAAATCCCTAGGCCAGCCCAAGCTTTCGAGAGGCTGCTCGGACTCGTGTGAGGTGTCACACTGCCAGCCAGGAGCACCTGGAAGAGGAGGTTCACGCTCTGCTTTTCATCAAGACTCTCTGGGGCTGAAGGACAGGTGGGATGGTGGGCACAAAAGTGAAAAGTACAGGGCTATGAGCAGCTGGATGCAAACTAACTTAAAGGTGTATCAAGCTAGTCATAAAAAGCTCTACTTCATATTGTAGATGGTGCTTTTAACCTAGTTTCCCCATGTAAACCTATGTGCTTAGTTCCAAACGCGATGCGGACGTGATCAGAAATTTCATAAGGCCATCTGCTTGGGTTTCACTCTAGAGTATCGCCTGTGTGATAATTGGTGTTTTTATTAAGCTTTCTAGTAAGCTTTATTCTTCCTAAAGATAAAGCAGCCCTGAAAGAACAGCGGGTAGACTTTGTGTGTTGTAAAATTGCCTGTCTTAGCAGGGAGTTTCCTTCTATTCTGGTGGAGTGGCAATTTTGCCATGCTCTAAATAGCTTTTTATTATCACTTAATACCTGTATACACAACAGTGTGAAAACTGGGTTTATTTTTATGCTTTTTATCAGTGTTAAAAACTTGTTCTGTTTATATGAATTCTGTTATACTGAACATGTAATATACTTGAGGTCAGTCTTGGCAGTACTATGGGTTTTTCCCCTTTTTTGCCCCTACTGAATTTGAAGGAAGAAACTTTAGGTTCTTTAAAATCTGTAACAGTGAATGTTTGCTGGGTGGTTAAGGATATATCTGCTTGTTTTCTCTAAGTGTAGAGAACATATATATGTAGAAAGGCAGAAAGAAAATGGAAAAATTCTGATCAAAAGTCTTATTCTCAAGCTAAGAGACAAAAAGTTTAAAGATGGTCTTTTTTTTTTTTCCTCCTAGGAGATATTCTTTGTTTAAATATTTCTTAGTGCAGCCTTTCGTCTCCTCTATTGCCCATGAGAGTGCAAGAAAAACTGAAATAAAAGTGGCTTTAGAGCATTGCAGTTCTGAGGTCCCTGAATGAAATCCAGGTTTGCTTCTGCGGGTCCCTAAGACCTCAGGTGGATGGGTCCAGGAGGATCATCTGTGTTGCTATTTCAGTTTGGTACATCAGTGTTGCCACAAAATGAAAGTCATCCATAGGCAGAATTCCGGTTGCTTTTTGCACATGTTGGTGCTCATCAGGGGACAGAGGCTGGTGGTGGAATTAGCTCAGCCGCTTCTCTGCTGATGCAGTAACTCGGACACTGTTCAGCCTTATTGCTTTCTCTCCAGGCCTCTCCCACTCAAAGGAGAACTTGAGTGAAGCACCCCAAAATATTGGCTCTGCTGCATCAGGCTGTTGCGTTCAGGAGCAAAAGCCAGGGATGCTCTGGCTCGGTTGGAAGTGGCTCCGTGGTGATCCCTGTGGGTTTCACCTCACCCACCCCTGGGTCGCAGGGAACGGTGCCAGATGGAAAAGGCCCCTCTTCGTGTTCTCTTGTCTCTTGTTTTTGTTGGAGACCCTGTGGCCCAGCTTTTGGCTGGGCTGGGGAAGTAATTTCTGGGCTTAACATGAGCTTCTCGTATAAACTTTGCTCTTCTTATGTGATTTAAGGCTAATATGTTTTCTTATATTTTGCATTATAGACTAGACATGGTAGAGAATTTCCAAGCAGGACTTGTTATTATGAGTTTGATTTCATGATTTAATGTATGATTTTTGTGTGTCTCTGGTTACTAGCTGAAGAGCTGTACATGAGTAAATTTAACTTCTTTTTTTAATTTTTTCTAATACCATTCGTTTCTGATGATAAACGTATGTGTGATTACATATCATACATATGTATGATAAATGTATGTGTGATTTCTGGTCATTCAACCACCACAACTCATCAGATAATCTTTGTATGTACTAGTAGCTGATGAGACAGGTATTTCGCAGACAATTTCACGGCTCTATCCAATGCAAGATTTAATCTTCTTCAAACAACAAAATCACTTGGACAATTTCAACACTGAAGAAAGGCGGTAGTGACTGCTGAACTGGTTAAAGAAAGGACAAACTGATTTTTGGTGGATGTGGGTGCGGTGTTGAAATTGTCGCTTATGCTGTGATAAGAAGAACTCAGACCTAGCAAAATCAAAATCCCAGAAAGAATGCTTAAATATAGTGTATGCACGTGTCTTTCCTGAAAATGTTTACATCATATCTGTGTGAATTAGCTGCTGATGTGTGGTACAAATGTAAATAATTTTAGGCATCATAAATGGGAATACCTATTTTCCAACCCTTTCTGTTAGAAGACAGTTACATTGCATTATCATGTCTTAAGTTGCTTGAAACTTTCCTGAATATTAAACTTTTGGGTAGAAATCTTTGATGGCTCATATATATCTCAAAAGGTCTTTGAGGGAAAGGGGATTATATGAAAAGTATAACAAAAGCAACTTTACCGTTTCTCAGAGCAAGTCTATGAAAAGTGAATTGTTTTGCCCATATTAGAGTCCCATAGGAACATTGCTGAGAAGCTTGAGCATAGCTGTTCTCTGACTGAAGTGCTTATTGAAATTTCTGTCAAGTCGTATATCTTTCTGCCGTTTCGTGAGTGGGGTTTTTTTGGAGGTGTGGGTGTCACTTTTAACAGTAGCTCAGATCTGATTATAAACCTCTGGAATCTGTTTTCACAGTTACTTACAATATTACAGCTGGCTGAAACTTGGCATGCCTGTTTTCAATGAAATGCCAACACTGAATTTTTCTCTTTTGAATGAGGATGAAAACAAACATTAATTTGTCCATAAAACTGATTTTTCAAAAAACACTATTTCAGTTTCATTGAAGCACTATTTTAAGGAAATTAAAACATTGTATTCTGCTTTTGACTCCTCTAATTGTTTCATGTAATAAGAAATAATGTTCTAAATGATATGTCTTTGAATGAAGCATGGCTTTTTATAATGAAAAAATAAGCTCAAAACATCAATTTTTGTTGTTCCATTTCTATTCTTTAATTGAAATCCTGGAAAGAAATTCTCAAAATTTCAGCTTCATCAGAATGGCTGTTTCCACTGTTGCTTCTGAACCCAATTGAGTCTTGCTAGTGTTCAGAAAACAATTTAAAATTTCAGTATCATGCAGCAGTTTCCATGCCAGGGCAGTGTTGACTCAATAAGACCTCTCTGTAGCTGCTTCTGGGTATGGTCAGGGACAGAAACCGAGAACACGACCTGTCTTTTGGTCCTCCCTCCCCTCTATCCCCTGTTACCTGTGCCTGGGCAGCAGGAGAGAATGTAGTTATTGTTAGGAGGATGTAGGGGACTTTGCATTTGGAGAGCTGGAAATGGAAAAGGAGTGGCTGAGGTTAAAGTGCAGAGTAGACTAACTGGAAATTAAAGAAGAGATAATTGGATGAGGTGGAGATGAGCTGTGCTGCAATGTCAGTGGGCACCCTGGGTTTGGCCACCATCCTGCCATTAGCAAGAATTACAAATGCTACTGAGAGTGAGTGCGTTGCTTCCCTTTTGTGGCTCTCGAGAGGGCTATTTTGGCCAACTCAATGTGTAGAGTATGGTAAAGTGAATCTAGCTATTGTCTCTGCTCATATTCTGCCTTGGGGGAGGTAAATAAGGAGCAGATATTTCACTATTTGCAGGAAACAGGGAGATGCATGGAAACTACACAGCAGTAAAATTTCAAGCAAATGAAAAGCAAGCCTGCCCTACGTAATATGTAGAATTTGTTGCCAGAGGATATTTTAAAGGCCAAAACTATGAAGGATTTGAAAGGGACCAAAGCAATTTAATAGGAATGGAGGATCTCAATACAGTCTTTGGCTCAAAAAAATCCCTAAGCTACAAGTTATTTGAAGCTGTAGGGCTCCCAAGGAAACAATAATTCAGCAGATGTTCTGCTGCTGGTTAGCTTCCGAAATTGTGAGTACTGCTGGAGTCAGGGTGCTGAGTTTGATGCATCTTTGGCCTTGTCAGGAATGACTGGTCTTAGTTTTGTGCAATGGATTACTTTTTTCTGTATGCATGTTTTTAAGGACCTGAAAAGGTTAAAAAAAAAAAAAAAAGGCATTGAGAGTATTAAGTCAGCAAGCTGATGTTGCCATAAGTAATGGAAAGACATACTTGGAACTGCCTGTATAGAGTGAATTGTCTCATCCAGTGGTTCTGCTTATGGACAGGGTCAGAAAAAATAGCAGGGGTTCCCAAAATATCATAATACTTGCACATGAGAGATGCTAATTACAAGCAAAAGCTTGTCTTTGTAACATAGCTTTGTTTGTTGTTCTCTGATTTTCTTTCTTTTTTTTTTTTTTTTTAAATTTATTTTAAAAGGTACAGAAGCACGTGAGAATTTCAGCTGAATTTTCCTCTTCAGATGGTTTCAAAGCTCAAATTCCAGTATTGCAAGCGTGGACTTTTGCCATTTCATCTATAGTATGTACTGACAAAAGCAAACTGAAATTAAGGACAATGGTTTTGTTTGTGAGCTCCAGACTCTCTCTTAGCCTGACACAGAGTGAAGGAAACTTGCCCAGTGCTCTTGTACCCTTGCCCTAGCAGTTGAAGAGCAATGCCAGTGTAAGAGGTCTTTCCGAGGATCCCTGAGGGATGAGGACTGTGAGAATGGCCTTCTGCCATTAAAGCTGCGGGTTAATGACTCTGGTCCTCCCAGTATCAAAGGTGCTAACAGGAGGGTGCTTACAGCCAGTTTAGTGGGAGCCTCGGCACAGTTGCCTTTGCTTCTTGTTTGGGCACCATTAATACTCTCTTGATTGCAGAAACTGGTGTTGGGTTTTTTTATTATTATTATTATTTTTTCCCCAGAGATGTTTCTTTCTTAGCTACACAGGAATGGAGTTTAATCAGGTGGAGACAGCTGCCTGTCGAATTTCAGAGCTTTGTTGTGGGCCACTGAGGTGTTAGTGCCTCTCTGGAAAGGTCACAAGGATCCTTTTGAAAAGAATGTGTTTGACAGCTTAGATGCAGGGGCAGTATTCCTCTTGTTCTACAGATTTCAGTTCCACAGGACTTCTAGTTTCGATCATTTTTTAAAAATGAGAGTGTCTGTGTTTTGCACACTTGAAATGAGTAGTGGTTGTGACTGGATTGCTGGGGCTTTTTAAAAGTGGGGTTTTTTTTTAATTTGTTCCTCAATTTTGCTATGATTAAGTTCATCATTATTTTTTCAGTAAGGTTGATAGTAGGAGTCACTATGTATTCCAGAGTGCTCTTAGAACTAGTGTTTAACTTCTATCTCAAAACTTTCATCAGGAATGTTTGAATATGTGGTATTTGATAAAAGCAAAACTACCATTTTGTTTTTCTCAAAATGACATTTGCGTTTACCTTCCCTTCCTCAAGGCATTTGCTATCCAAATGCTGAAGGAAAAAGGGATTTTTTTGCTGTTATATAAATATGGCTTTGTTTTGCCAAATTCACCCTTTCTTCTAGAAGAAACCCACAGGAGAGATCTAGGGAGACAGTGGCATCCCTGTGATTGACTTTAAACTTTCTGCAGTGTATGTGATGAGAGATGTGTGAGCATCGATGGTGTGGTCCCACAGCCCTGCTTGTCCGAAGAACTCTCGGATGAGGGATTCCCTGGGTACCTGGAGGCTTTGAAGAAGAGAGTAGTGACATCTGCAGAGGCCACTGCCTTTTTGAGCTGCAGCCTGGTCTTTCTTTTCCTCCTTAGCAACCTCACTCTTCAAATATATATTCTGTTGTTGCCCAGATCCTTTGATAAAAGCCAGAGGAGGGATTCGGTGACCGTTCCTGGAGGGATGTGAGCAGTGGCAGTCGCTGCCTGTATTCCATGAACTACAGAAACCAGGCAAATTTCTGGATCGCCTTCCCCCAAAGCTGCTGAAAATAATTCAGAAGCAGCAGAAGTAAAAATTACGCGCAAGACGGAAATAAAGCTTGCTGGAATATAATCCAAAGTTCTCAATCTCATTAGTATTGAGAGGCAAGGTATAGCCACAAATCGGTTATCTAAATGAACCTACAAATGAGGTTAATAATAAAATTCAGCAAGGATGTCTGGTTTAACCCCAGCTGGCAACTAAGCCCCACACAGCTGCTCACTCACTGCCCCCACAGTGGAATGGGGGAGATAATCGGAAGGGTAAAAGTGAGAAAACCCGTGAGCTGAACTAAGGACAACTTCAATAGGTAAAGCAAAAGCCACACACACAAGCAAAGCAATATGAGGAATCCATTCCCCGCTTCCCATGGGCAGACCAGTGTTCAGCCATCTCCAGGACAGCCGGGCTCCGTCACGCCTGACGGTGACTTGGGAAATCAAACGCCATCGCTCCCAACGTCCCCCCTTCCTTCTTCTTCCCCAGCTTTATGTGCTGAGCACGACGTCCCATGGGCTGGAATATCCCTCGGCTCAGCTGGGGTCAGCTGTCCCGGCTGTGTCCCCTCCCGACTCCTTGCGCCCCCCCAGCCTGCTCGCTGCTGGGCTGGGGGGAGAAGCAGAAAAGGCCTTGGCTCTGGGTGAGCACTGCTCAGCAATAAAGAAAACATCTCTGTGTCATCAACGCTGTTTTCGGCACAAATCCAGAACACAGCCCCTTACTAGCTACTGTGAAGAAAAGTAACTCTATTCCAGCCAAACCCAGCAGACATGGTAATAAGATAAGAACTAAGATTACAGTGTCAGTGGTAGGTTATAGATATATTTTCTGACTTGAATTCAGGTTTGCAGCTAGGGGTTTTAAAGGGCAAAATGGTGTTTTTTCTACAGAGAAGCTATGCAAACTTTGTTCAAGGGGTGCTGAAATAATCTCTCGGAAGTAAACCTTGAGCTACACTGAGCTCTAGAATCATTATACCCCAGGCTATTTTTAATTAAGATTTATCAGCATTTTTCAACCGGATTACAAAGTGTAAAGCTCCTAGGCATGCTTATGAACAATGCATGGTAAATACGCTGCAAAAGTGTTTTCTGCTCCCTTCTTCAAACCGTCCAACACTTCAAGTTGAAAAAAATAGCGTTTTCTACATGTACTAGCTAACCCTTTGTTATTTAAATATATGGTGGTTAGGGCTCTATTTTTCTATTGTTTGCATGTGAAGTAGCTTGTATTTCCATGGAATTTGAATGCAACTTGTCATTATTCTCCTACTTAGCAGCTGGTGCACATCTCTGGATGCTGGCCAGAAGGAAAGGTGGGAGAAGGGGTGTAAGCTTCTGAAGCCAAAGTATTGTTTGGTTTTAAGCACCAGACAATCACTCCTCCCTTCCCTTTTCCTTATCATGCGCTAAGCTCAGAAGATGAGGGCTCAAATTCATATATCTCAGGGTTGATTGCACTTCGAGACTGGTACCTGAATTTAAGCATTTATTGTTAGCTCTTATGTGTGAATTAGGTGACTAACTCCCATTACAATCAGTGAAGGTCTAGGAAATTGTTCAATTTCCTGAATAGGCAGCTAGTGCCAGTCGAGATAACGTCAGGCAGCCCTTGTGGCCTCTAACTTTTAGTCCAGAGGCACATGAGTCTTCCATCAGCCCTGTCTGATACCTGCGATCCCTTGGGCCCTTCAAAGGACATGAAACATGGATGTTTAGGCAACTGCATTGACCAACCACCAAGTTGGGACAGGCTACAGGCTCCTAGAGAGCAATTCAGCTTTCCCTGAAGGAGACACTGAAGTCCATTGCCTTCGCTAGTGACTATAATGGGAGCGTGAACACTTTTCAGAGACCTCTAAATGCGAATGTTTTAATCTCGGATAGATCCCAGTCAGAGCAATTACCTTGCCTCTGGTAACAGCTTGGGATTTTGGCGGCCTTGGTTGTTAATTTACATTATGAGAACTTAATTTTTGTACAACAGCAGTTTTCACTAATAACAAACCTTTAATAAGCTTTTCCAGTTTAGTGCTGGCTGCCTTTATTATTTACTACATAATGTTGTGGCTAGAAAACCTATATATGAATGTGAATACGTAGCTGGAGAATACTTAGTTCAGTATTTGTTTGAGCTGAAAGTGGCTTGCTGGGAATAATTTGTACACAGGCATGCATCTACTCTCCCTATGCACACACACACCATGAGCAGGTTTCTTATACCATCTGATTTAATTTCAAATTATCCCAACAGTGCTTTGCATTATTTACAGTGTTTCCACACAATAGGTTATATCAAAAACTATTTATTGATGACTTTTTGTTTGGTTGTGGTTAATATAGTGCATGTAACAGTAGAAATCCATCCAGGAATAGCCTTTTAATCACTCTGACATTTGAGCAACAGCCCACAACACTTTACTGTTTCCTAGGCTGGATATCACATCTTGCCTAGATTGTTGTGAATCAATACATTCCTATTTTTGTCTCAAACAGTAATGTTATAAAAATCAAAGAAACAACAGCAAAAATCCCAATAGCAGCATGAATATGTAAACCACTTTATTTCCTGTTTGTATTATTCTAATGCAGTAATATGAACAAAATAACTTTGATATATTGGCTCCATTTTACAGAAAGGCTATGGGTAAATTGTCAGTCATGGTGTTTGACAAAGAGATCGTGATTTAAAACTGTAACAACAGAATCTGGAAACCTGCTAATTCAGGGTATTTAGATGTATGTTCACCATCAAATAACTGAAATCAGGCTTGTGAAGAGAGGTAGGAGAAAGATTTGATATAGATACAATTAGACCTACAGCCCTAACAAAGGGGTTTTTTTATTTTTCCCTATATATTACAGTAATACAGGCTGAAATACTTTTGCTAATGCCTAGGAAAAGGAGAGGGAAGGATTGAACTCGAGTAGAATGCTAAGGTTTCCTTCTGATGTTTGTAAAACTCTATTTTGAAAAGAGCACAAAATAATTGGGAGAACTGGTAGAAAAAACTAATTCTGTAGTGGTGAAGTTGAGTAAGATATTTAAACATATGCTCAACTTTAAATATGCAATATATTTTTGGGCTAGATGCACCAAGAAAGTACCTTCCTTCTACCTAAATTAAAAATTTAAAATTTCAGATTGTTTGCTCAGTTACCACTTAACCCAGAGGAAACCAAAGTTTTTTTGCAGAAAACTTCACTGTGTTCCATGGCCTTCAAATATTTCTTATGAGAATAAGATAACTCACTGACAGAATAATGGTATGAATTTTAAGATGACTTTGCCTTTTCAGCTTTCACACCGCTTATCTTTGGAAGATCCTACCCAGTGTGAAGGCATTTATGGATCCTGTTAGGGCCTGACTGCCCCATTGCATTGAATGGGAGAGTTCAGCCTTTTAAATTAAGGTTTATGGATTAAACTGTACAGCTATTTGCTACCGAGCTGACCTTTCCTTCGTTAAAGCATAAGTTGATGTGGTGTATAAGTTGTTGGGGTGTTGGTTTGGATTTGCAGATTTTTTTTGTTTGTTTGTTTTTTTCTACTGTTTGAAATAATTACATATAAGGTAGCTTTATTTTTTTAGACTTGGTGCAGCAAATGCTTTGTTTACATTTAGATGATTTTTTTTATCTTCTAGTGGGAAAATTATGCTTCATATAAGGCTACAAGGCAAAGCATGATAAAGAACTAGAGATTGAAGGTGGAAAACTAATGCAGTGTGCTGTTAGGAAAAATGCCGAGATACTTCCTTTGCAAAGCACTCTCCACTATCACAGTCAATGATGAAACACAGCAAGTAGGATGGTAACAGTTATCACAGCCTGGGTCGTTCATTCACCTCCTGCATGCAGATCCCACTGAACTTGGGAAGGCATTTCTGGACTTTCTGAGGTTGAACACGCACAAGGTGCTGTCTCTGGCTGTAGATTTCCAAGGAAGAGCCAGGACTCAGGTTGTGGCTGAGATTATTGTGGCTCAGCTGGTCCGCAGTAACCTGTGAAGTGCGGTGTGGGTGCTTAGCCCGCAGTCAGTACAGAGCAACTGTACTTGCTACAACCACGTTCCGTTGTGGCGAAGTGAAGTCAAGTCCTTAGCCCACACCAAGTGCAAGGTAGGGTGTGCAGAGAGAGCCGTTGGTCTGAGTGACGAGCTAGTAAACCGCAGTAACTTGCTTTGCTAGTTTACCCATTTTGAACACTTTGGAGAGCTGAGAACTTGTGGCCTCATCAATGATGCCCTGTGACCACTGCTTGCTTCTCCGAACTCCTAAGTAGCTCAAGAAGAGGATCTAGAAAAGAGTGTGCTGACAGGGCATCTCTTTAGGATCACACAGTGAGGAAAGCAAACAGATGTATTCCTTGCAAAGGGTTCAGCACTTCTCATTTTAGAAAGTACTGGTTGTTTATTCCATCCTCACCTCTCTGAAGGGCTATTTAGAAACTGGGCCAGGATCTTTTAAGATCTTCTCGCCAGAACTTTATTTTTGAAAGTCTGTTTTCTGCAGATTGCTCTCTTCTTTCCTGTAGCTGACTTCTCTTACCTTGGCTGGTTTGTGTCAAACCTTTCCCATGTCCATCCTTTTTCTGTCCTGCTGTGTGACTTTTTTTTTTTTTTTTTAAAAACTTATTTTTTAACTCCTCCTTCTTGTCCGAGATTCAGTACATATACGGTTCTGGTTTGGAGAAATATCTACTCCTTTAAATTTTTGCTAACTTCCCACAGGAAAGGTGACTATCTTAGATTTTGCCAGTGCATTGTTTAAAATTGTTTGTGTTCATACAGGTGCTAATTGAAGTTTGTCAGCTGTTGTCTGTCATGGCCAGTGTTCTCTTGATTGCTGGTCAGAGCAGCTCTATCGGAGCAGGCATGCTGATCAGTGTTGAGCCCTAAACATGAAAGGAATGGGATGTTCTG
Organism: Elanoides forficatus; assembly: GCA_025311575.1. Taxonomy (NCBI): domain Eukaryota; kingdom Metazoa; phylum Chordata; class Aves; order Accipitriformes; family Accipitridae; genus Elanoides; species Elanoides forficatus. The sequence goes on from JAOBAS010000060.1 coordinate 5,612,461, forward strand.
GGAATCATACCTTTCGTCCATGTTTCTGGCAAAGGGTGTGATTAGAAGCATAGTCTAGCTGCGCTACAAATTTAAGTAATTAAATACTGACTCTGCAATATGATAGTGTATCAAATTAATACAGTGTATATTTCCTATCACATATTTAGTGTTTCATGTTGTGGCCTGTCTGACTCTGATGCCAATGATGGCCCATATTTTCTTTGTTTTTATACAAATTTCACTTGTAATCTTTTTAACCTCTTCAAGCTTTATTGTCTCAGATAAATCAGTTGTTCAGCTTATTTTTAGAGCTGGGTTTATGCCTGGTCAATTAATGAATAGGAAACCTCTCCCTCACTAAGTTCTACCCCTGTTCTGTTCTGTTTTGCCTTTGATGCCTCAGTAAATGGTGATTTGACTGGGAGGGGGGGGGGACGACTATGACGGGGGACGGGACAAAAACCCAAACCAAAAAAACTCAAACCCAGCAAACAGACAGTAAAAGAAAAATACCCCAGAATTTTCCAAAGGTGCTGCAGAAAACAAGGATGACAAACTGCCAGCCAGACTTTGCTTATAAATCAGGTTGTCTTTATTTTCATGCTTAGCAATTGTAACCACATGTTCCTATGTGTTCTGCCTGAATCATCTGATATTTGGATTCCAGGGATGGTATGGTACACTCATGTTGTACCACCATAACAATGGGCTTAGGGAGGCGGGGTGCCACAAAGACCCTAATTGCTCGGAAATGATACAGTAATTACTGATGTGGTGACTTTGTGCCACCAGACTCATTGTCACACTCTCCAATGATGGGTCAGTGGTACTGAGCACGTGGGATACCTATTCTGCCTGATGAGTTACGGTACTGAGGAAGGAATGTGTGGAGGACAGCTTTGTAGTCAGATCTTCTTGTTAAGCTGATACATATCACTCTGATCTTGGTTATAACATTTTAATTTGTTGGGGCGAATAACATCTGAGACTTCTGTGAGTAGCGTTGCTTGCAAGCTATGGATTTGGACACATGCTTGATGGGATGTGCATTTCCTTCTTTATGACTACTGATGATGAAAGACAGGCATGGTCCAAAAAGATAAGATCCAAGCTTTCCTACAGCTCGGTTCTAGAAGTGTTCTGAATGAAGGCTTTTTTTTGTGGTCTATCTCTGTTGGGCACTGGGCTGCACAGTGTACAAACACACAAGATCACAGGTACTCGTCTGTGTGCTCCTTCAGCTGAGGCCTGTTAATTCCATCAAATAGACCACTTCTGCACCACTGTCCTTAGGAGAATATTAATCATAACTTTCCACTGTTCTTGGTTACCTCAGGGCTACCCACATGGCCATTTTGGGGGTATCTTGCAATACAGCTGGACTTGGAAAAGGTAGGCTTTTTCAATACCCCTGCCTCCCAGTCAGTCGTTATATCAGGGTAAAGCTAAAGCCACTTAGTTATATATAAACATTGGAGCCCAGATGTCCCACATGAGTCACAAAGAAAATTCTCTAAGCTGGTTCACTGAAAATACTGTCTTTACTTTCTCAGACTCCCAAGGAATTTCAATCTGTGCAGAACTTATGAAACAGTATTGAAATTCAGCATAGCACAGGAGAATTACATCATGTCACACATGCTCACAAAAATAGCATCTTGTTGATAGCATTCAAGTAACAGTATTTAATTGTGCATTTTTTCCCAGTTTTTCAAGACGTTTGGTGGAATTCTATATACAACAAGAAAGCTAAGGCCTTTTATACTCTGTGTACTGCAGGAGGTAGACTGTAGCCCAAGGACCTGGGAGAGGACAAAGCATTTCATTTTGCCCTCAAAATTTTATCTGCTTTATTTTAATTGGCACAGCTGTGTCCAATCTCCATTTCCCTGCTTCTCTTTGAAACCCTCTGGATGGTAGAAACCATTTCAGGTTGGAAGTGTTACCCCTTAGAGCCAGACAGTACATCAACCGGTATCCGCAATGGCTAAAATTACCACTTGAGAACAGGGGATACTGCTGCAAGTACAGATTTTCTCTGGCAAGAGCCAGGTTTTACACAGTGGGAATTTGTTGCAACTTTAACTCTTCAAATAGCTTTAGGTCACTCGAGTAAGATCTTTCAGTAACAAATTTCTGTCGTAGAGGGGAGAACCAATATGTTCTTTGTTCACTCCAAGCTTGTTGCTCCCAAAGCAGGGCAGAAAAAAGTCGAGACCAAGGCTTGCCATTGACAGATGTGTGCTAGCAGGAAATCTCCGGGAAGAGGGTTTTGGCTGGTGAAGTTTGGCAGGATAAGAGCCTCTTTTTGCTGTCTCAGTTGGTGTGAAAAGACGATTCGTGCTGGGGAATCTGTCCCCATGTCTTTTTGTGCATGTGTAGTCACAGAGCAGGTGGCATATAGATTGTACCATAGAGAGATCAACACATGCAAATTGGAATGAACTTAAATACAGGGTGACTCAAGATGGAGGTGATGTGTACCACAGACTTGGGAAATGGTATTACTTCTTGTGGTTCTGATCTGCATGCTGTCACCCTATTCCCAAACACACATGCACCCTTCTCCATAGACTTGGCAAGCAATTAAGCCACCAACTCTGGTGTATTTGGAAAAGATTATAAACTCATATGAACCAAGACATTTGTTTCGGGGCCCTTGCCTGGACTTGGAATGCAGATATGTTCTGAATATCTACTGGTTTGAACAGTAGATATGTCCTTCTGTTCCCTCATGAAATTACCTAACGCTTCACACATCAAAAAGACAGTTGTAAAGAGCAGGAGATAGGCCTTTTGATCGTGGGACCTGTGTTGATAGCCTAAATACGATGAAATCCATATTTAACATTTGTCTATGTCAGTGTTTGAGCTTGGATTATGGATACATTTTTGAAATCAGTATTTCTATTTTGGTTCATAGAATAGTATTGGACCACTCCCTCCAGGATGAAACTAAACCAGACTAAGTGCTCCAACACCAGTGTGTAGCCATGGAGTCATTTAGCAATAGAAATATCAGACAGGAGTTACAGAGAAATAGCCACCTTCCCTCACGCTGTGTACTGTGGATGTCATGTCCTCAACACCGGCTGTTTCACACAAATCCCCTATTGGGCTGTGCTGTTTCCTGACACAGCCCTAAAGCTCTTTTGGCAGGAGCAAGGATGGGTGTCCTGACCTGGGACATGATAGCAGGGGGGGGATGTCTCATC
>JAOBAS010000060.1:5619165-5630989 GCA_025311575.1 Elanoides forficatus
GTCCAGATCCCTCTGCAGAGCCTCCCTACCCTCAGGCAGATCCACCCTGCCTCCCAACTTGGTGTCATCTGCAAACTCATTGAGGATACACTCGATCCCCTCGTCCAGATCACTGCTAAGAGCTTTGCCAGTTCTGTTCAATGTCTTTATTTGTGTCAAGGTAAAATTTACCAACAAGTCAGGTTATTTGGGGGGGATTTTTTTTAAAGTTTCGGTAATGTTTCTCCAAATTTAACAACCAAGAAAAAATTGCCATTTATTCCAGTGGTAACTTGGTGTAGAACGGTAGATTGCACTTTCATATTAAAGTAATGGTTGCAGTAATTTCTTCCTCCTTTCCCCACTTCCCCCCTTACATGTATGTAACTGAATGATGTTCTTCCTGTGCCCTCCAGAGCTTTCCAAGGGAGAAGAGCTCAGATATGGAGTAATTTTACAAGAAATATTGCACCCCCCCATCTGAAATAGTGTTTCATAACTTGAAAGAATGACAAGCCTCTTAAGTCTATTTTTCTAAAAGGTTTAAGTTGGGTAGCTTTAATAGGAAGTAGTATTAAAATTTCATTATTCTAAAATGGTCAAAGTTCAGCTATCATTAATTGTCATAGACCTTAAGTGAACAATTCCAATCTAGAGATGTATATCAATGTGGCATTTATTATTAAAGCTAATTGTTTGTTTAATTATTCACAGCACTGTCATGAATTGATTTATCTGTCATCTGGGGCTAGAATTTGACTTGAATTTTAGAATAAATTAGAGAAATGTTTTGTACAATTATTCTATTTGCAGCATATGTGATTGAAAGAGTCACTTATTTTCCCCTTAAAGCATTTTTGTTTACCTATTAATATAAATCTCAAATATAAAGAACATAATACTACTTATTTATGGACTGATTCTGAAGTTTTAATTTGATGTATTGCTGGTATTAAAAAATAGCTAAAGGAAGATTACAGGACTTTGAATTAACTTCTACATTTACTGCTTCTAAAGAATAAAATTAAGATAAATTTACCACCATGGTAAATGTAGACTGAGGGGAAAAGCTGATACGTATTAAATATGTGAATCCTGCCCCTCTCCTCCAATCACTTGTGTGTACACTTAGGTCTGAGGCTATACTGTCTATCTTGCTTCAGCTCTTTTGGTATCGGACACCAAATTTTGAGAACTATACTTCTTTTAAAGTGTAGTATACTAACTATGTCGGAATTAAATCCAAATAGGGATGGCAAGAGACCTGGCCACATGACCACCGTGTCCCCATAAACGATCAGCTTGAGTTGCTCCCCACTGATGTCTGGAGGTTGTTTTGGAACAGATCAGGAATGACAGCACTTCTGCTGTTGGCTTACGACACTTATCCCAGTTTTACTCCTAGGAAAACTTGCTGAAGCTTGCATGTGTTTGTGGACTGTGCCTGTTCACTTTTCTCTTTTTAAGTATCCTGTTTTATTCATAATTTCCTCATGAGTCCTGTTTTCTAGACTCCTCAATATCCTCATGGTCATTAAGTGAGCTTGCTTTGGAGGGTTCCCATCTTTGTTGAAATGCAGTGATATATAAGGCTGGGAGGTGAAGAGGGCAGGATTACTTCACATCTTGCATACCTTTCGTGTTTCAAAGCACTGGCTGGTTTGTCTCAACTTGATACGGGTTCTGCATTTATTAAGTGGCCCATCCCTACCAATATTAAAGAAGGAATTGAGCAGTACCATACCTAGGATGCATTCTTATAATACTCACTCTGTAGGTGATGGTCTTCAGTCAAGGCTGTTTAAGATAGAGATACGTGACCACAGCAGTCCAAAGTATGCTTTTATTGTATATCTGTCTAGGTTTTCCTGGATTTACAGCAGTCTTGAACCAAGGTAAGTTCTGAATTCTATTGGATGCTGAATTTTAATCAATGAACTTGTCTAAAAAGATTTTGGACCTATTTTGGACTTTTAACATATGCTACATCATGTGTCACTGTATGTATTTGGTCTAGAAAAAGTAAATTTTGTTTGTTTGTTTGTTTTTTCCAAACTTCTGTTTGCTAATTTAATTTTATTTGATACTTCATGTCTCATTAGAATTAGAGACTATTATTTTCTATTTACCTTTCTAGATAATGATTTTGCAGAATTTGTTACTTTTGTTGTCTTCTATTCCACATTCAGACTGAGCAGTTCTACTGTGTAATCCTTTAAATACAAAAGACTTTTCCATTAATTTGTTGACTCCCTCTCTGTTTCTTTTCTGAGGTTTTTGTGATGATAGTTAAAGACACCAGAATTCCATACAGTATTCTAGCTGGGAGCATGTGACATATATATAATTGCATGCTGAAGTTCTCTCTCTCTCTCTCTCTTTTTTTTTTTTTTTTTTTTTTTTTTTTTTTTTTTTTTTTTTTTTGTGTACATCTTCCTAATATTCTGTCTTGTCCTCTGGACAACCATCAAACTGAGAAATGTCTGTGGTGGCTTCAGTTGTGCAGGTTTTTAGTTGTTTTGTTGTGTGGCTTTTTTTTTTCCCCTTAACTGGAACATTTGATGGTGGATCTACACTATGGATCCTAAATGGTATTAACAAATGTAGAGTCCACTATTGCTTGTTGATAGCCAAAGCTAATCTTGGTTACGTGCCTTACTTTGGCATTTGAATTTCATTTGCCATTTTACTGCTCAATTACTCAGTACTGTGAGATTTTTCTGTAGCTCTTCATAGTTTTAGTTTTTTGAGAATTGCTCAGGGTTACTGAATATGCTTTTCATTCATACTCCTTCTGTCATTAAGCACATGTTAATCTGTCAGTTGATCTTTCCTCCTATTTAAAAATAGTGATGTTTTTCAGGGCTTTTGATATGGAACCTTGCTGGTTTTGTGACTGCTGTCCTGCTTCCTGATCAAAGGCGTTTTGTAAACCCATGGGATCACCTTTTATTTGCATACTAGCTAATTCCTTCAAAGAGTTTTCAATATTTTTGTCCCTTATCAATTCTCTTACTAAAGCTATGTTGGCCCTTCTCCTATATATCATGGATATTCATTTATATAATGATGCTATTCTTCACTGCCGTTTCCAGCACTGAAGCAGAGTCAAATGATAGATTGTACAAATGGGATATTGTGTGATAGTTTTGACAATAGTTTGGCAATTTCACATAAGAACTCTTTTGAATCTCTTGACTAGATGGTGTCCACCCTTGACAATTTGTTACTGTTCTACAGCTACTCTACTGATACATCAGTTTAAGACAGTTTCTCATTCTGCATGAAAGAAAGACTTGGTGTGGGATAATTCAAAGATCTCCTGGTGTAAATGAGTCTTGTAGCCCTTTTGCTATCTGTTGTCAGCCATACAAGCTCTCTTGTAGGTTTCCCATTCATTTATTTTATTTGAGGGAAAACTATTATTGCTGCTATGCCCTTAGCAAACTTTCTACAAATTCTTTACTAATAAGTCATCCTATTTGACATTTGTCAGAATTGAGGTATATTATTTGCATGTGACTTCCGCGACCAGCAGCTAACTTTTGTTATCTTACCAAACAGGCAAACAACGCGATTACTTTGGGGATTTTTTGGTACTTCTCTTGTGGGTTGGTTTGGCTGGTTGGTTTGGTTTGGTTGTTTCTCATTCCAGACCCTTGTCTTCGATCCTTCCCTTTGTTACGGAACAGGAGCACAACAACAGGCCCTTCCCCAGCACTCCTGGACAGATCAGCTAGATGTGTCGGGAGGTGCCACCTCGGCACCCAGCAGGCACACGCCGGTGTGAGCTTCACTGGCACCACTGACCCATCTGTCTGCTTGCCCGGGCTGCACGTGTTACAGCGCAGATAGCTTCAAGCATCGTGTGGAGTATAATAAGGCAGAAAATGTGTGAGCTCCTGCTGGGCTCGTATTTGCGTTTGCTTTCACCAGTAGATTTTGAAGTTCTCTCTGCTTTTTATTTGTTTGTTCACTACCCTTCTTCCCTTTCTCTACTGGAAGAGTGCAGCCTTCCTCCCCTGCCCTAGTCTATGGGTACGTGGTTTTGTTTGGGTTCTTTCTCAGTTAGAGGTGGAGGCCCAATTAGTAGATGCCCAACTTCATCTGCTTGCTTGGAAAAGTCTTGGCAGATGAAGCCTTTCGTGCTTTTTTTTTTTTTTTTTTTTTTTTTTTTTAAATTCCAAATGCTCCATGCTCTTGATAGTTGTTTTATTGCTTTACCAGACAGCTTTGAGGAAGAAATTAAGAATTCAGTTTGTATAAAGGTTTAGATGAGTAGGTAGAAATTAGAAAAGTAAGTCACCTTGGAGGTTCACAGCTTTCATGTCATTGGCGGGGGGAGGGGAGGAAGTCTTATATAAGGGGATGTGTGCATATGTTGTTGGATGCTTTGGGAATATTGGAGGATGCTTGGAAAGGTAAGGAGTGAAGACATGACAGGATTAATACTCGTGAAAGTATGAGTAGGATATTGTTCTTCACATTGCAAATTACATTAAATATTTAAGTATGATTTCTTTGTGCCATGATGGGGACTTACTTGAGCACACTTCTCTTTTTGCTTACAGTGACAACATTTCAGCTCCTAACACTTATTTTATGAAAACCTGATTCTTCTTTTGAGGTATCCAGCAGGTGTTATTACTTTACTTTTCAGCTGTTATTACTTTAAATATCTTAATCTAATTTGGGAAGGGAGATGAGACTGTGTGAAATCAGAAAGATGTGCATAAAAACTTAGACCTTTATCTTGTCTGTTAATGACTTTTAACACTTCTTTTAAAAAACCAACCAAACAAAAACCCCCAATCAAAAAAAATCAGCAAAGAACCCTATTTTAAAAAAAAATATATATTTACAGACACACATTATGAGGTAGAGTCTCAACAAATGCAAGTTGTCACAACCCTATTAAAGTCCAAAGACTTCCTTCAATTTCTGCAAGCTGAGGCTTTGTATGTGTTAAGTCTTGAACTGTGGGGAAACGTTTAATTTATTTGTTCCTGTCTGAGCACGGTTTGGGCAGTGAGGGCTCTTCTCCTGCCGCTGTCACAGAGCAACCGCGTGAAGGGCAGCCGGGCTGCGGCGGGCTCTTGCAGAGCTGCTGAGAGCGATCGCAGGACCATTGCAGAGCAGTCCTGTCGAGGCCAGCTTGGAGCCAGGACACGTGCCTGCAGTCCTTGGGGAATTCAGTTGCCAAATCCTAGGAAGTCTTTGAGCATGCATGAATTGAGACTTTCAGGAGTCCAGCCTTTTTACCCAAGGCAGATTTTCAGAGATGAGAAAGGGACGGTCCACAAGGCAGAGCAGCTGCCTGGCCATTTTGAAACCTATGCCTCTCAAAGAGCTCTTCCCACTTTGGTGCCGCCGTTGGCCCTATATCTACACGAGATCTCCACCACGTCCATGGGATGCAGGCTGCGCACCCGTGCCCACAAGTTTCCTGCCAAAAGTCTGCGTCTTCTCCCATCTGAGGAATGTCCAGACCAGAGTGACTGGGATATAACATACCTCAGTGTGTTTCTGGTTATCCCCCATCCAGGCTTTTCTCATCTTCCCTCCTCCTCAGGGGGCCTCTACTCTTCTTCCATCCAGCATCTGACCAGCTGGTGTTCTGGGACCCTGGGGAAAGGAATGGGTGTGGATGGGCTCTGCAGACAGAGGAATCTCTCTGGTTGGCAGAGGTGCTGGGGAAGCCGGAGGGAGTCTTCCTTGGATGCACGGAGCACTCTCCTCCCTGCTCTAATGGATTAAAAGTGTTCAAGTTCCTCAGCCAAACCACTGCTCATTTGTTTGCTTTTTAGCAGGGGTTAAGTAGTGGAATTATTAAATCTGAGAAATGGCTGGAACTCTCTACTAAAATGGTCCATGTAAAATGAATGTCTCCTAACGTAGGTGCCCTGGGTAGAATATTTCAGTTGAAATTATTCAGATTGTCAAAGATATAATTGACCAAAACCAGTCTTATAACAAATGGTACAATTAACTGCAAGTGGTACTTGCAGCCTGGCCTATGTGTATATACAGATATCTCTGAATACTTCTTTAAAAATAATAGTATATTACTACTCCATAACTGCATAACTCTTCATTCTAGAGGCTCGAGTAACTTTGTATTCCTGTGCGGACGACTCTTCAAAGCTCTTGTGAGCTGGATAACTATTCAGTATTCAGTTAATACTATGGCATATAGAAGTTGAGTGTCTTTTCATCTGGCTGAATGTTTCACTACAGAGTTCTATTTTTATTAGTAACACTGTTATTAATGAAAGTGTCCAGTTGTTACAGAGTTTTGTGGCAGTGTTTGGTGAAGATCATTTGAGCAAAATAGAATTCAAACAGGTTATTGGCTGGAGAAAGGCTGCATTAATCATTTGGAAAATATTTTTATCTCTAATAAAGGGCTTAATTAAAAGATCCTACAGTCCTCTGAGACATTCAGATGCTCAGAACAATATATTTGGGTTAAAAAATAAATAGTAAAAAACCCACCAAAGACAATTGGGAGTACACAGTAATAAAATGTGAATATATCCTATTTTATTGTTCAATTGGTATTAAACGTGTTATGGAAGTGATGTTTGGTAGTACATACTGTCCTGTGAGCCAACTGCAAGGTATTTTGTATGTCATTACTTTTTTTAACCCTCATAGTTTCTGTAAAACTATGGGCCTTTTTTTTATTATTATTTTATTTTTTTATTTGTCAGGAGAGCCTTAGCAAAAAATGGAAATGTACCTTTAGCTGAGAGGATAAATGTGCTTTGGTTCTGAACTGAAACATGACTATAAAAATTGCACCTTCCTACCCAGGAGATCTGATCTCTATATTTTTAGCCTGTTTCATTCATTAATTTTAATGACTAAAAAGTCATCTTTCACTGGTTTTTGTCCCAGTTGGTTAGTAAACTGTCATGTAGCAAAAAATAGATTTTATTTTGCTTTATGCTTAATCACTGAAGTTGATAATTAATCCCCAGCTGTAGGGCCAAATTTTTCCAAGTTTTGTCAGTCAAATTCCACAGTATAAATTATTTTAAATGTTGAAGAGTTGCACTGGTGTAATTGCAGACTTCTTTTTTTTTTTTTTTTTTTTTTTTTTTTTTTTTTTTTTTTGACACTTCTCTATTGATAGCCCTACCTGGACAGAGAAGAAATTAGCTTGTCCTTCAAAACCTACTAGGCTGAGTTTTTCGACTGCTTGGTCTGCACTGCTACAATGAAATTGTTTATAAATTAAGGTGATGCAGTCAAAATAATTGAAGTATTCCCACAAGCATCTCCAAGAATGGAACCCAAGGAGAGAATTCTTGAGGTGGGACCAATTCTTGGGACTTCAGTAGGCTTTGGGCCATGCTTATGAATACATTCTTAACTAGTTAGTAATATCATAAATAAATTTGCCTCGTAACTGTGGCTTTCTTGGAGTTTTCTAGGGGGTGGGGATATAGGAAGGGTTGGCCTATTCTTAATCAGTGTTAAAATCGGATAAATAATTTCTCATGTCTACTGCTGTTTTGATCATAAATGAGAGGGTGCTATCAATTAAAATGTATACTTGTTTTTAATTTGTTTTTAATTCAGGCTTTCAAAGCTTTGCTTTTTTTCTAATTTCCTGCTTCTGCTGACCTATTTTGCCAACATGTTTATCATCCTGTTTGTTCATTAAAATGAAGGCCAACTAAATTTACTTTTATTTTATGTTTATTCAAAGTCTTGTGGAAAGAAGCCATTCTGTTTTCTCCCAATGCCCCCAAAAGACTATTCAGACATGGTTCCAGCAATGTGTATTATGGAGGAATTCATACAGGCAGGTGGACGGAATGAATTACATTTGGACCACGCTCTTACAACTACAGTCGTTCTCCTTAGCCCGTACGGGAGGGATGTGGGTAGAACTTAAAAGTGCCTCTGTGTTTGCTGCCTTAACACAGACGCGTAACCGTGGAAGACGGTTACAGTCTGGAGGTGAAATCTACCCCAAGATATCAGGGATCTGCCTTGGCACTCGACGTGCTTTTTCTGGAAGACGGTATTCCTGGGTCTGTGGTGCAGCTGTGGAAGAGGGATGACCCAGAAGCTGGAGTCTCTCCGTCACGCGCGGTGCCTCCAGCCCGCTGCCCCTTGGAGATCTCTGGCAGTTCCCGAGCATCCAGCTGGGAGGTGACAGACCTGCTGAAGAGCGGGAGCGTGCCCACGGAGGACGGTCTGCTGTGGCAGCACAAAGTGTGCCTGAGGATGCTCCTGTCTCTCGGAGGTCCCGAGTGGTGCCCTGAGATTCCCGTTGCCAACGCTTGAAAGCTAATAAGTGCCTTCGCTCCTGGCCCTTGTTTGCCAAATACAAACTGGTTTTCCTTCCAGCGTGAGAGGTTCTGAGAAGTGAGGGTGAAGGGGTGCAGAGGGAATCTTGTGTTTTCTTTGATCTATTCGGGAGGCATTACTTCTGTTGCCTGGCTTGAGACATTCAAGAGCCCCTCTGAAATGGAGTACTGGGAAATGTTTCATCTGTTCCTTATTGGTATTTGGATTATGGAAAAAGGGCAGACTTTAAATCTGATATTTCTATTTTGTAAAGGTCATCTGTGCACAAATTTATAAAAAGATCTTATTGATTCCTTCTGTGGTATTCTTATGCTGGATAGGGAACCTCTAACATGGAGAAATTAAGTTGTTCCTTGGTGTTATTTCCATTTATTGGCCTGCAGAAGGAACAGTTTAAGATAATTTGTGAGCATGTATGTAGTTAACGGGCATGAACAGTTTAATTTGTCTCGGGTAATGTGCGCAGGTGATAACATCTACTGTCTAGGTGTAAGTATCTAAAATGAGAAGTTACTACCTTGATGTGCAGAGATTAGCTTCACTACATCATTGCCTAACTGCTAAATGGCAGAAAAAATGCTTCCGTAGCAGGGTTAAACATAGGGGAGTAACTGGGGACAAAACTTGCTCTCAGTTGTTTCCATTAACTTCAAAATAACTGAGACATGTTTTATGGAAATTGCAGGGGTGTGATTTATAGCCCCAAAATACGCTTTTGTGCTGTCTTTAACTAGCAGAGATCTATTTCAGGTCTGTACTTGCCTTTTGGGGCTCTACAGTAGCTGCCAGCGTGAAGTTTTTGGAGACTGCATTAATTCTAGGTCTGCCTTTCCGCTCTTGGCAGGTGCGAGACGCTGATGCTCAGAGGCTGAGGTGAGCCCGGTACGGCTGCAGCGGGGAGGTCCCCGTGTCTGAGCAGCCCTGCCCGTGGGGAGAGCCTTTCCCGTGGGTACAGCAGCTCTGAGTTAGTGTGGGAGCCAGGAAAAGTACTAGGATAATTAAATTCAGCTTCTTCCAACAGTTTGCAGAAAGATGGGTAGGAAGAAATCGTTGGGGATTTAGAGGGTAGGTTTCTGTAGGGTACTATAATTTGACAGGTAATTGATAAATTTGGTTTGGTAGCTCTGTTTTATTTTACAAATGAAAGCAGACAATTTTATCTTCTGGAATTAAGTGATAGCATGCTCAGTTTCCAGCAAAACAACAGCTGTTATCTAAAGCATCTTTACTAATGTGAAGAAAGTTTGGTGATATAGGAATATCATTCCTATTTTAATACCAAAAAATTAGATTGCTTAGGTATTAAAATGACAGTTTCACCAAATCGTGAAGACAGCTACCTTGTGTTTGTGAATGCACGTACTGGAACTCCACACTGAGATAAAATATTCAGGTTAGTTTCAACTGATTTACTTAACTTGCTAATTTAAGCAGTAGCTCTGCTCCTATAGCACATCAGCGAAGGAAGTCGGTAGGAACCTGACTTTGTTTGCACTATCGAAGGAAGATGTGGTGGACCAGATTCATTCCTGCTCTTAAGCTACTTACAGAGCTAGCCTGTATCATGCAGCTATAGGAATTGTTCCTATTCATCAAGCTTTGATGTATCTAGACGTCTGGGGAATAGTTCTGATAAAACTCCCAATGTTTTATTTTGTCACAGAAACCTAATGCGGTCTGTAAGGCATAACCCGACTGGGTACAGCAAACTCTGTGGGCACAGGGTGTCTTGCCAAATGTATTTGCGTGCAAAATGTGATGCAAATGGCAGCCTCTGGGAGCTGATCTGTACGGAAGGGAAGGAGTTGTGTCAGAGGAAGACAAGCGTGGTCCGGCTGGAGCCAGGAGGTGACAGGAACAGCGGTGCCTGCGGTGGGAGCTGCAGGATGGAGAGAGGAAGGGTCCGGCCAGGGGCAGCGGGGGGCTTGGGCATTGCTTCCATGGCCTCCCTTGTCCAGAGCTCTCCCAGCAACTAGGGCTGCAGTCTTTGAAATCAGAGAAATGGAAATCAGGCTGCTTGGCCTCTACCTGTTGTGCTCTACCTGTTACTTTTGGCTCCAAACTTTTTCTGTAATTTGCCTTTCATCTCTTTGCATTTTGATTTTTAGTATGGAGAAGAGGAGGCAAAGAAGTCCCCAGATGCTTCAGGCAGAGCTGTTCAAATACTAGGTTTGAACCTGTGTGTCCAGTTACTGCAGACTAAACTATAAGGCAGACCTGCACCTCCTTTTCCAGTTCTGCAGATGGCTGCAGGGAAACTAACCCCAAAAAAGTAAAGTGTGCCAGATGAATCATTTTGGCATCCTTTTAAATGGTCAGTTCTTTGTTCATTCAAAATTATGCCCCACATTTAATTTGAATTTATGAATAGTTTTGACCATCTTAATGGTATTTTTCAGTGAATGAAAATTTCAGTGGAAACATTCTATCTATATAAGTGAATTCAGAGATCCTAAAAAAATTAGGATGATAGATGGTTCTGTGGAAAGAAATGCTCAGTAGTTATTATCTGGCAAATGCCCCAGATACTTCCAAGTTCTCTACAGGCAGTTTGACAAAGTACTTGGTTTTCCCACTGTAATTCTGTATTACTGAATTCTGCATAATTCAGCATTAGCCTTCTTAATCTGTTTTGATATGTCTTACTGTAATAGCAAGGCAGTAAAAGCAAGACTTGAACGGTGAGCATTTGGTTCCACTTGTCAAGAGGTGTTTTTTTTGTTTTTTGGTTTTTTTTTTCTTTTAAAAGAAGAGATACATAAAATTGGGAGGGTTTAAAAATAAATTCCTTCTTGAGGAGTAGGACCTGGATTCTGAGTTTGCTCAATCGTTGCACTGTTTCAGAGATAGTATAACCCTTACAGTTTTATAAGCAGATTTGAGACTCTGGGCTTGAATGCTCGTAGGTGTTTTGAGTCTGCTTTCAGGTGTTTTCTTTTCATCCAGGAGGTAGATCCTGTGGATGAGCTGTGAAGGGCCACGTTCCCTCTCCTCGGGCTGCTTGCAGCTCTGCCTGGGAGGGGGCCCAGTATGGGACACAGAATTCCACTTAGTCTTTTATGTATTGTAAAGATCACAGTGGATCAGGTTTCCTCCATCTTGCTCACAAACTCAAGTTGTACCTTCTGCAAATCCAAAGTAGCTGCACCTGGTCTTTAAAGGTTAGCACAATCTTTAGAACGAAGGTAGAAGATGTGGAGCTTGGTTTCCTCCTGGCCAGTTTATGCCTGGGAGCTGCTGGTTCAGCTGGGAGGCGTATCGGGAACAGTCTGGCATCTCTCTGTATTTCCAGTTACGGTGCCAGCGGCATACTGGAGGCCTCCTCTCCCCCAGTTCTGCTTGGGGTGCTGGGTCCTTGCAGTTTGTGGGTGCTTTTTTTCCTTGCTAGTTAAGTCTTGTAAAAGCCCTCATAGGGTTAAATGTGGCTTAGGCAGTATGCAAACTCCATCTCAATGAGTTTTGACTAGGGAAATAAATGGTCTTGAGCAACTGAGGAAAAGTGTGACTAGGTTTTTTTGGG
>JAOBAS010000060.1:5631089-5647014 GCA_025311575.1 Elanoides forficatus
CTCCCCCCTCCCCAATAGGACTAATTCCTGGCTGTTAGGGTTTCTTTTAAGAGATCAGTTTTCCTGTTTAATGCAAATGACACACTGTATCTAGAATCACTGTCCACTTTTATCCATTCCTATGAAATGTCTCTGTTGGAGGCAGAAATTTCTGTAAACAGTTAATTTGCCATTATTATCCTTAGTCAAGATCTTCTATAAATACTAATTTCAATGTTGAGTCTATAAAACCATTTGCCTTGGGTTTGCTATCTTCATTCTTTGTGGTAGCTTTTTTTTTTTTCCTTGCTCTGAACATTGAAATAAGTTTTTCAGCAGTGGAATACTGATGTTCCGCAGTGAAAGGAAATATCGGTAAAAAAGGATCCTTGATGAATTTCATACAACACAGATTTTTATTTTTTTTTATAAGCCAGTCAAATAGGTAATAATTAAATGAACATATGAATTGTCTATAAAACAAAAAGAGCCCGCATTCCTTTAAAGGTGGTAGATATTGCTTTTATTAGCAGTGCATGTATTAACAAACCTTCTTCTAATGCAGATTGGTAGGATCACTGGTAAAGCTGGTTGTTGCATGTGTGATAACCACTGGTATTTGGCCTGACCTGGAGAGCTCCTAGAAGGCAGCACCCTGGGTGCTCCCTGTGCCACGGCTGTGTCTGGTGTATGAGGGAAATGGTAAGAGAGTGGTAAAGCAACTCTGGAGTTGTGGCTGGCTTTTACTTACGTGCACACCCGCCTAGTCAAACCACCAGAACAGAGGCCGTCTTTACGTTCAGTTTTGTCTCAGCTCGGCAAAAGCCCTGGATGAGAATAATTTTAAATATATATGGGAATATGCTTAAAATGAAAACATTTCAATTGTCAGCCTGTAATGCTGGGGAAACGATATTTTATTTAAATCTTACGAATATCGGTGCAGACACATAGGTGAACATAGAATTATGACTGAGAATTTAAATGCAAGGAGAAATAAAAAAAAAAAAAAGTCAGGAAATTCAAAGTGATGGTTACCAAAGCAACTATAATTCTTCCCCGTTTGTACTCTAGTAGTGCTGTATGCTTCTCAGTACCGCTAAGCTCTGATGTGTTAATATATACATGCAGTGTAGCTGAGTTACTGTGGGAACCAAAGTTGTGGGGGATGTTAGATGCAAATCCTTTGTAGACTACCAGCAATGATGGAGTGTTTTGCTTTTGTCTTGGTATTCACTTTTTTGTTATGATCTTAAACCAGGAGTCACTAAAGACAAATAATGGAGAATGAGAACATATAACCCTAACAGAGAGCAAAATGCGTGCAGGTCTTCAAGCTCAGCAGTCAGACACAACCACAGGGTAGGAGGAGAGGAGTAGATTTTCACATGGCAGCATATGATTATTTTCTTGCTCCTGGGAGAGGAAATAAGCTAAAAGATTAGATTAAACCTCACAAATTAAAAATTGTGGTTATAGCAAATGGGAAATGCTTTAAAGATAAGGAGCTAGCTGGAAGAGTAAGGCACCCTTGCCAAAGCGTGGCCTTGGGAGGCAGAGCAGGAGCTGCCTGAGCTCCCCTGGTAGGCAAAAGCACTTCTCCTCACCAGTTTCTCCTCCTACGTGGTGCAGTGAGAGCTCCCCCTCCTGTTTTCAGCCTTACCTGAGCTTCTAGACAGCATCAGTAATATTCATTAGTATTTTAAGAGCATTTTAAAAATCTGTGAGAAGTGAGCAAGAAGGCCCCTATGGCACGTTGTGCCTCTGGGTGCTTGGGTCAGCAGAGCAGGTGCCTGAGCTGAGTAAATATACGATTAGCAGTGACATTCGGTGGAGCTCTTTATTGTTAGTTTTTGTACAAATATACAGTTCCTGTGGTCAGGAGGGAAGTTCTTGGTTCTGTAACCAAAGGGCCTCTGCGTTTTCGGGCTCCTTGCATCTTCAAGCCTTCCCCAGTCAACAATCAACCCAGTACAGTCAGTCACCATCTATATACTAAACCCTGCAGAGTAGATCTAATAAATATGTGTGGGGAAAGGGATGCTATGGTGATAGGAAGAAAATTAGGAAGTTTGCAAGACAAGGTATTATGCCTTCCTCCTTAGATCTCCAAACCTTTTGGTGGCAATTGTATTCAAGCAGTCACATTCCCATTGTATTAGTCAGAAAATACTTATTGTAGCTTCATGGGTTTTATGCAAGATACAGTACCTGATAAAGTGAGAGTATTACAGATAAGGTGATACCTTATCTAGTGTAAAGCAGCTGTGCATGTTGAACTGTCAGAAATGTTTGAGCTTAGATTTGATCAGTGATTTGTGTCATGTAGTCCTTGCAGTTTGGGTCCAGACATTAACGTCTGATTTTTCTATCTTGTCAATTCAAAGTTTGGGAATGGACGTGACAGAAAACAGGCAACTTAAACTTGCAGGCTGAGCCAGTGTTTTTCACGCCTTTGCAAAGCAATTTTTCAGTAGGCTAAGAAATAGGATAGTCTTCATCTAGTGTGCCATGTATCCATCATGAAGATAACAGGTTTCATTAACTGTCGAAATTATTCTTTCATGCTAATAATCCAGAATTTATATACTCAAATTTGTTGACTTCACCTGTATAAATACAATTATATAAAGAAGTTCCAGTTAGACACACAGCTGTGCAGCCAGTTTCAGCCTTGCCTTTTTACCTGGATCTGGGGCTCCTCAACAGAAATCAGAAAAAGCAGTATTGGATTTATGGATGCTACATAAGATCAAAGATGTCCATGACTTCTTTATTACTGGAAATAGGTATCTGATAAACACTGTTTGCTTATTTGACCGTGGTAAGTAGATTGCAATAGTCTGAGAAATGTAGCAAGCCTTGTAGCTGTGCCGGTAAGGTAGGAAGTGGTTCCTTGTCCGTACTTAAGTGAATTTGCTGAAGGATTCTTCATTCAAGTGACATAATCGCCTTAATGCTTCTAGAGTCAGCTTGGGATATCTTCTTCAGAGCTGCTCTTCATGCAAAGTGGATCACCCATTGCTATCCACATTTAGAAAAATATTTGAATAACAGTTGTTTGCTGCCTTGTGACAGGTTTCCCTCCTCTTGATTTATTTTTGGGTACAGCCTCAATCTGTTTCTCCTTGAACTGTGCAATAGAATTAATTCCATAAATAACTTAGCATTTTTGTGTAGCATATCTAGCAGACAGATTTTTTTTTTTTCCTGTGGATGTATTCTTGTGTAGGTTGCCACTCTTTTTTGTGTGACTTTTGAGTGAAGCCACCATAATCTGATGTTAATTTAAATGTCAAATTAAGAATGCATCTATGGAAGTCAAGGATCCTACCCCAGCTAATTATTCACTAAGGGGTCTGCATTCTATGTTAATGAGGTAAAACACGCAAAAGACCAAATAGCTGAACATTAAAGCTGCTATAAGTGAATGTGCAAGAGATTTAAAACTAAAAAAGCTTCATACAGCACTTTCTTAACGTGTGTAGATAAAAAGGGAGGTACTTAGATGGCTTAAAGCAATAATAAAATATGAATTCAAATCCCTAAATGTTAGTGCAGTGAGGAAAGACTTCAGCTATCCACAAATCAGTGGATAGCACACAGCTATGACAGTGCAGCCATAAAACTGATGGAGCTATGCAATGTGGAGGTGCAATGTAGTATTATCCATTTCCAAAGAGGGATAGGCCAGCCTTCGGAATGGGTATGCAATTTTGGCAACCATGATGTAAATTAGGGAAACCTGCAACAAAACTGCTATTAAAATCCTCATTTTCATTTTAGTATCGGGGTTGGCAGTTTTTTGTATAACCGCCGTAACAAGGACTGCGCATCTTTCATCTGCCTAAACTGGTAAGTTGAATGCTGTTGTCCGTTCAGCAGGTTGACTTTACTCCGGTCCTGCGTGCATGTCTGCCACCTCGCAGTGACGCTGGTCCGCTGGGGTAGGTAAGGGCACCAGTTTCCCAGTGGTCTTGAGCAAAGTCTGCCAAAATCAGCAGCAGCTTGGGGAAGTGTGCTGGCAACCTGCATGTTTGAGTAAGGTCCTTTGTTTGGTGTTTTTTGGTTTTAGTTTGTTTATTGTTTGTTTGGTTGGTTTTTTTACAGTTTGAAAGTTGTAAATGGTTTGGGATTTGGTTAAGAGTGATGGTATCTAGCCTGTTTCTGATAGCGTTAGGAAAGCTGAGAGTACTTTTTGTAATGGTGAATAAGAGCAGGCAGTTATTGAGGTGTTTTTGTGAAAGCCTCTTTAAAATCACTGGAAAGGGTATGGGAGTGTTTATGTTCCTCTGGTGTTCTATTTGGTCTGTAGACCATTATAGAATTAAGTGTTTGGTGAACAATGAGCAATTCTCTGCTTATTGCAATGATATTGATAAGATTGTGAAATTGGCTGTTGCAAAGCATTCTAGAGCATAGAAAAGGCCCCACTGGAATGGCTGACATCTCCTATAAATCTAAAGAAATAATAAAAATAGAAAATGTGTGTTGTGCCCAGAATACGCAGACAATAACAATTCACCTGGGAAATACCTTCTGACTGATTCACTGATTGTTAAATAGCTGATGGGATCAAAGAATAGTCAGGAAACAGTGGTGTAGAAAAGGAGGAGTTTTCCTTCTTTGAACTTTAAAATATTTGCCCATTAGGGCCAGTTAGAAGACTTATCATGAATCAAAAAGCGAGTGCTTTGTGTTTGTTTTGTAAAAAAATGTAATAGATAAAGAATGTTTAATTTTGTTTTGTTATGAAAATTCCCTTCCCTATTATATCAAATCGGTCTTTATAGTAAAGTCTATTAACTTTGTTTATATATATATATTTATATATATATATATATATACACACATAGGTTCACATTATACACTGTAATGTAAAGAGGTAGTAGAATTTTACTGGAGGTTCTGATATTGTTCATGCTTAAGTAAAACAAACTAAAAGACAGCCCAGCCCTGGAAACAAGAACTTTCCTTTGTGGAAGCTTAGAGCTGTCTGTGAAGGATAAAGGATACCCCTGGACATCCAAGATAACGTCAGCATCCTAGCCCTGCTAGTACGTCTTTGAAACCCTCCCAGCATTGTCTGGCATGGTAGATAAGTATCTATAGCAAGACTGACATCTGGATCGATAGACAAGTATCAAGAATGCTGCAGAAATACAGTTGCTTTACAAAGTTTTGCTATAATTATTAATCGGTAGTGTGGATGCTAGCGATTAGAAAATTTGAAGAGTATGAGAACTGTGTTGAAAACCCCATTTGAGGTCCCCTAATTTGGCTGGGACACCTCATGCACACGGAAAAATATTTACTCTTGTAATTCTATGCTTTGCATCCTAACCTCTCTCCTTGGTCAGCATGGGCCAGTTGTGAATTTTCCTGACAGTTTCTACTTTTCTCACCCTATACTTTTTCTCACCTTGTCCTTTCTTCTGTCTTTTAGTGCTTGGTGTTCTCACATTAATTCTCTCTTTTTCCCTCAACTTCTTCTTCATTGCTTCTGCATGGCATTCTCCTTTCACAGTCTCCAGTGACTTTTAATCCTTCTTTTCCCTTCAAACCCTTCTCAATAAATTATTTTTTTTCTCATATTTTAAAAATTTGTTCTTCCTCCTTCTTCCTGCTTTCTCTCTCCTTATCAAGACATTCACCTTTTTTCCCTAGATCCAATACTCCCTGTCACCTCTCCATGAACTTTTTTATTTTGCCTTACTTCCTTGCGGTTACAATGTTCAAATATGCTTCCACATGCATCTAAGGGGGGGTGGAATTCAATTCTCTCAGTGCTGATTATGAACCCTCAGGCACTGGTCCTTTCCATCCTTCTAGTAGCAGGTGCTTTGTGTGTGCACATAAAGTTGCATTGAGCAGCAAGGATGGCTAATAATATTCCTGTGCACATTCTGATTCAAACAGTAAATCAGATATGTATTGAGGATTAGAGGGTTGAGAAGGATAATATCAGGCACCTTCTTCCACTTCCTACTTTGAAATAACATCTAACACTTCTGGCCTTCTCTGGTAATATGTTCTTGAATAAATCAAAACAAAGGAAAAAGGGTTAGCAGAGGGAGTAAGGTTGGATAGATGTTACACAAAAGAATGGGAAAAAAATCCTGTTTGCTGCTGAGACAGTAATGGATCCGTGACTAATTTCAGTGTATTTCTAGCTATGAGAACTGCTGTGAATGAGCCAGACTTTCAGATGTTCCACATGCATATATTTTGCACGATTGTGACTTCTAGTTGTACTTAGCTATGTACTCATCCTCTCAATGATTTATCAACCTTGCAATTCAGTGAGTGTGGAAGGAGAGGTAATGGGGTTTTTTTCTCTTTTCTTTTTTTTCCATTTTATATTTTTATATTTTAGTCTATGTATTTGAATCATCTAAATCTCTGTTTGTTTAGCATGATCTGTTGCAGGGATCTGAAAATCATATCAGATTCAAAGCTAGGCTGTTGAACCCAAGTCTGTGATTTTTATTCTGAACTTTTAGGCACCAATACTTGCGTAATTAATTGCCCCAGAAAGGTGAGCAGATCAGAAGCATAAATGCCTTCAAGGGAGTTGAGACATACTAACAGAAGTTTGTAATAGATAATGATATACCGATTCAAATGTAACCCTGGTCTCAGATGTCTCACCAAGCTGAAGGCTGCTTGAAGCTGGCAGGACAAGTTGGATTGACTTATACTTGCACTGATCTTTATTCTGTGAACATCTGCTATTGGATTTTGCCCCTCAAACAATGCAGACAGTGCATTTTGATGAACTCTTCTTCAACCGTTTGCATGTGGCATGTCTGGTGATTAACACATATTGACAGACCTGTGTTTATAGGCTACAAGATGTTGTAGGAGCTTTCATTTCCATACCTGTATTTTTCTGAGTGTCTAGGAGATTGGCTAAAACCCAGCACCAGTTTAGGAAAAAACATAGGGTTGGCAGCACTGGGTAATGTATGGTGAGTCTGACTTTCAAGAAATAACATTAATACGGTTGGTTTTCTAAAACCACAGTATTTCCTATTCCATGGCAGTGCTGGATAGCATGAGCCAGAGGTTATAAAGGACATTTTCTCACGTGCCTCAGCCTGCCTTTCAAGCTGACAGAAAACGGTGTGTGCTTATATGGATCACAATGTGTTTTCCTTTCTTCATAGAGGGAATTTTGTATTCAGAGCTTCTGTGGGGTGTGCCTTCTATATTTTTGGGTGTAGCTACAGTTGTTTGACTAAGATACACATTTTGTTGACCATTCCTTTCTCTGTAGGCGTAGTGTTGCCTGATGTTGATCATGCTTCTTTCCTAGTGCCTCTGAAGAAAGGTGAGGGTCCGCAGACTCTCGGGAGCGGTAGATCTCTTCCTATCGGCCCCAACACGCCAAACTGCAGCTCTTCAGCCTTGCTTGGGAGCGAAGGGCTTGTGAGCCGGTCTGTAGGAGGGGAGCCGTCAGGATTGCTGCCCTAGGTCCTCAACAGTCCCATTTGGGTCCCGTTCCAGAGCTCTTACGCACAGGCTTCAGCCCCGTTGAGCACACTGTCGCCTCTAAGCGTGTGTTTAAATTGCCAGGACTGTGTGCTCTGGTACTGACCTGGAGTGAGGTAACATCTCCCACAACATACCGGTCCGGGGGTGTGATGCAGCCCCCGAGCGGGTCTGTCGCAGCCCCTGCTCTGATTAGTTGATGCCATGAAGTGTGAAATAGCATTTGCTTTCTGTGCTGCAGGTATCAGATGGTGTGCCCTTCTTGTTGCTCCAGTGGTATGATAAACAACTGTATTTCATAAACTGGCATCTCCAAAGAGGTCCTGCTTGTTGAACTGAAGCCAATCGACACAAAGTTTAACCAGCAACAGCATATAAAACTCTAAAGCTAATTAATTCTAATGGTGAAAACCCAGCTTAAGACTGATTTGCTGTCTGGAGCATTAATATGCCACGTGCTTTAGTTTCATTTTCTGCAGCCCTGCTTGCCCTAGAGAACATAAAATGTTGACCTTTATTTAAAATGAGATTACTTAAAGGTGATCATTAGTTGAACATGGGCTATATAGGTGATATAGTTAGAAAACAATCTCTTTAGTATGATGGGAAGAACTGAAGGTCTGAAATAGTTGGAAGATGTGCATCAATAAGCAAATAAGAAGAAAAAGTAATGAAATCTAGTTTACAGTTGGCTGATTTTAACAGAAGCATATTTTAATAGGCTAAGAAGAAACAGGAGATTGTCTCAAATTCTGGCAAACAAATTATTGCAATGAGTTTACTTTTCAAGACACAAAGTCTTGGAGCAAATCCTTAGCACTGAGCAAACTTTCAAATATTGATTTGTGGGATTCCATCACTATATTTTGAGTGACACTCAGTATGCGTTTCCTCGCCTTTTGGAAAGTTTTCTGTTGAATTAAAAATAACTTCGCTGTTTTTGCTTGGGTAATGAGTCCATTAAAGGCATTTCATCAGCAACCAACCTTATCTTTTTCTGGAAAAAGTAATTACCCATTGTCAAATACAGGTAACATAAGACAGCTTGAGTATCTAATATATGCACTGTATGTGCTTGGCTTTGGAGAAGGACTGCTTTTGTTTCAGCATAGAAATCCCATAACAATAAAATCTGATGATCTATTTACATAGACTGCATCGGGTTCAGACTTTGTCAGCTGCTTGCTTTGCTAATTTTCTGTCAGCTTTACTTGCATTTCTCCTAGAGTGAGTCAATTATATCAGTTACAGTGAATATTCACAAAATTATTTACCTTCTAATATTAAAGTAATATGCAGTACAATAGTTTCTTAGCTTATTAAACTTCTGTAGCTTGAATCCTTCCAAGCTTTCCTCTTTATACAGTATAAGGCTTGTTGAGATGATTACATTAATAATACATTACTATAAAATTAAAGTGCATCACAGAGAACATGCTAATAGTTCTCATTAGTCATTGATTTCAACTTGTAAATTGGTGCTGGCAATCAGAAGCCAGGTACGAATCTGACTTCAAATGAACTGATAGAGGTAACAGTGCCAAAATCATCAGCAAGATTCATAGCTCTGGTGTTCAGGGGAAAAAAATGTTAAGTATAATGAAGTTACTTAGACTTAAGCTTGAAGAAAAATGTGAAGTGTATGCACTGGACTTTTGCAGAGATGCTTTTTTTTGCTGTTATGAATTTAAACCTCAATTTAGTATTTTCACACTCTCCTATTTAATTTCTCCTTGAATTTGTTTTCATAAAGATTTAAAAATAATTATGAGGTAAGATTAGTTTTAATCTATGCAGATGGTGGAAGTAATTTTCTTAAGAATGAACTTAGATTTCAGGGCACCAGAAAAACAGTATTTAGCAACACTTAAAGGCAGTACTCTGCCATTAGGTATTGTTAGACTTACCACTTCTAGTTGCAGACAATAGCAGTGTTCTCTAAAAACAGGGGGGAAACGGTAATATCCTTCATTTTCTCAAAGAAAACAGAGCAATCAAACAGAAAGCCTGGCTGTCATTGATATGCAAGGATTATTTTGTTTTATTAATGAATAGGAGTGTTTTGTGCTTTGTAGAGTTCTGGAGTCATGTTCTTACCTGGGACTCTCGAAGTTTTGATTTACAGGTACACTTTAAGGTGACTTTGAACTTTCTAACTTGTGTATGTGCTGCCATTAAAATTTTGTCTCGGAGATGATGTTTTAAATCAATTGGTGTTGAGTTTTCAAATGTAAAGTTTTCTGCGGCATATTCGATTTCTGTAAGAGTTTGTCTCTGTCCAGAGGGGACCATGTTCAGTTTTGTGTTCAATGAAGAGTGGAGGCTTGTGGTCTGAAAATGAGGATATTATCAAGTGTGTTCTGGTCACTTCAGATGCCGAGTCAGATACTTTTTGTTGTTGTTGTTTCATCTTTTCTTGCAGGCCTGTCCTACAGCTTTAGTATCATATCAAAAACTTTAAGAAACCTACTCTTTGTTTATGGCAACTCTTGTTTTGGACCTCTTTTTCACAGGTTTTTTGTTTGTTTTTGTTTTGTTTTTTAAATTATTTTATTTTTTATTGCTTCTCTCTCTGTTGTAGCAGAGCCCTTCAGAAAGCTTATCTGGAATCTCCGCAGGATGCAGGGGAATATTGATATCTTAAGTATACAGACCTGAAGATAGAAAAAGGAGGCTTGTGGAAAATCGCAGAGGAAACTGGTATCAGATCTGGAAATTGAATCCAGATTTTAGCACAGAACTGTAACAATACACATCAGCTGGCTACTATCCATGTCCTTATTTCCTGCAAATTTAAATTTCAGGCAGGGAGCTTTGGAGATACTGGGCAAGATCAGACTATTGAGATTCTTGTGGCTTTTTGTAGAGAATTTTAAGTCTATAATACACTACCCTTCCTTTTTACAAGGGGTAGTTTGAATCTGTATAAAGGTCTACCCTGTGAACTTGCCAAGTAGCTGAACCAGATGTGCCTTGCTATGCAGAGATAAGGCAAGAAACTCTTTGAAGAAAAAGAGAGAAAAAAAAATGAAAACAGATAAGAGAATCC
Source organism: Elanoides forficatus (assembly GCA_025311575.1). Taxonomy (NCBI): domain Eukaryota; kingdom Metazoa; phylum Chordata; class Aves; order Accipitriformes; family Accipitridae; genus Elanoides; species Elanoides forficatus. Next base: position 5,641,612 of record JAOBAS010000060.1, read on the forward strand.
AGCAAAAGCAAACATAGGAATGGGCACATTAGATATATCTTGAAACATGGTGGTTCGTGAATCACTTGTTTGGTTTTTAGCTAGGGCATGGAAAAGGATCGGGGGAAAAACAGACAGGCCTCGCACATGGGACTGAGTCAGCGTAGGACTTCATGGCTTATTTTGTGTACTGGGTTTGGATATTGCCAGGGTTGAATCCCTGCGTGCTGCTGTTTCGGTAGTGCAGGAGCAGTGAAGAGTTGGCGGGCACTGTCCCTCGCTGGTGGGGGAGAGCTGCGGCTCAGCCAGCCACCCCTCCCTCACACCCAGTACACGCTCCTGCAGATTGCCAGCACAAATCTAGGCTTAAAAAGTGTATGAATAGCCTGTACCTGTTTTTCTGCTGCCAGAGGATTGTTTGTCTCTGTGGTATTTTTGTGTCACTTGGGTTCTACCATTTTTAAATCTTTTTCTTTTTCTTTTTTTTTTTCCTGTGGGTGTGTGCTTTGGAAATATCCCATAGACATCTAAGACAGCATGTATTGTAAGCCTGGTGATCTTTTATAGCTTTAACTGCCCTGTAAAATTTGACAAAAGAATAAATGTAAATGACTTGGCTTGGCCGCCTGCTTACCTCAGGCCTTGCGAGCTGAGAGGCTGTATGCATGGAGGGGCAAGTGCAGGTTGACAGTAAAGAGGATGGGGCCTTTAAAAACTGGCAATGACTCTCACGACGATATATTGACTCTAAAGTCCTCTAGTCTTAGTTAAATCATTCTGGTAAAGGAGTAAGTAACACTGGCAAAGGAATGAGTCTCTATTAAAGTGTCATGGGCTATATAGCTATTTAATTTCTTTGTTTGCTCTCTCGCCTACGGGGGGGCTGGAGGGAAGAAGGCAGCTGCCCGTTTGCCTTGTCCTGCCCGCTGCGTGCCGGCTTCGGCGAAGGCTGTGGAAGGAGGCTGACGGCTTGTTCCCAAAGTGGGCGAAACGCGAACGTGCGAGAGGGTGGTAATTCCTGGGACTGGCAAGGAGAAAACACACGGGAGGCTGCTGGGGTGATTTTCTACGTGGTTCCTTTGGGTCTCAAGAGAGTCTGGGGTGGGGAGAAAGTAGCATTGGAGGGGGGGAAAGCATGAACAACAGGATTCTCTTGGAAAGAGCAGGCTGAGCAGAGGGGAGATGGGTTTGCAAGTCTCTCTTACCATGACCCTGTCTTAGCCACCAGAGAGGAGTTGCCTCTGTTTTAAAAGGCCCTAACTTATATTCTAATAAAAGCCAGCATGGGAGACTCAAAACCTCTTTCATTTTCATTGGGGTGCTGAGTGTAAGAAAAGATACAGTCCAGGTTGTCTGAAATGTCATGGCTCAGTCAGGGACTCGCTGGGCAAAGATTCTTTATTTTTGAGACCTGAGTATATAGAACCAACATATTTCATCTAGTTCAAGTCAGTCCCAAAACATTGCAAATGATAGTGACATAAGTACCTATAGGTACCATAACTTGCTAGTGAAAAGTTGATTCAAATCGTATTTTGTTGCTGCATAATTTATTTCTCTAGAAACCCACTTAAATTTCAGGTCAGGAAGCAACATTTTCTTTTTTTAATCGTGCCCTGGAATGGATTTTCTGATTTTCTTTTTACATAACCGAGGCTTGGCTAAACAGGAAAAAATAAAAGGTGTTTGAGAGTTCATATTAGAAAGCTGTGTGTGTAGGGGAAGATAAGCTGAGGTTTGAAAAAATACAACAGTTAATTACACTTGAGGAGGTGGTGGTGGTGGTAGACTATAGAGGGCTGATGTGTTTACCTGCAGTCTCCTGTTCTCCTGTCTACAATACACGAGGGAAAGAAAACAGGAAAAATGTTCCACGAGCAATTTTTTTTTTTCCTCAGAAGCGTGTCTGATTAATTTCTAATACAGTAGTGGAAGTTGCATTATATATGCTCCTCATGTCTCACTTGTCCTTTTTGCCTACTGATGTTTAAATAAGAATTTGTAACCCAGACTTTTTTCTTTTTTTTTTTTTTAACACAAAATGTTTGTTGAAAGGAAGTTCAAAACCATGAATGCTAGTCATGAATTCACTATTTTCAGATTATTCTCCTGTGCATTCTGTTTATGGCACTGACAGCACTGAATAACATTACTGGCCTTCTTAAGCAGCACCATATTATTATTATTATTATTATTAGTATTGCCTGGTGTATTTAATTGTAACGTTCATTACAGATTTTATGAGGTGTGGATTAAAGGTAAAAAAATCTCTGGAGTTGAGCTGCTAATAATCATGCTGTGGGTTTCAATTATAGAATAATTCCTCCAATTATTCTGCTTAATTTTAGGAAGCAAAGGTCACAGGAATAAATTTTCTTTGTGTGAATAAACACTGGGGAAATTATTGAGGACCTAGCTATTATCATATGAGATGACAGTCCATTCTGTCAATCTAGATGCTTGCAGGTCACAGTGATGGCAAATCCATGCAGTTTTATTAGCAGTGATGCGAGGAGTCAGAAATTTTAAGGGAGTCTTTGAAAATGCTCCCTGTGGGATTGGCTGCTCCAGTAAAGCCACTGCAGGATCCATAGGCTTTGCTGTGAACACAGGTAGGTCAATGTTGAGCATTTTGGTGAATTTTATCCTTTTTTTTTTTTTTTTTTTAACAGTATGGGAAGGACTAGAGTAGTGAATGATACAGATGTGTGGAATTTCCTTTGCTGTCTCTGGTGTAAGACTGCATCAGTAGTGATCAGTCAGCTCTCTGCCCAGTTTTACTCATCCTTGATTTAGGAATTAAGTTATTTTCCTACTAGAAAAGATGGAGAGGGTTGGTTGATGCTTTTAGATTTTTGAGTGCCTCTGAGGAATGGCTACAACATAGGAATAGCACAGAATATTACTGCACTTCAGTATTTTAGTCACGAGGTCATGGGAAATTACTTCTTTGGGTATCTAGTGATCCTCCTCTGCTTCTGCTTCACTTGAATGTTAAACAATCCTGTAGACATTGTACTTGCTATCTATAATTTCCACAGCCATTAATCACGTAAATGTGATGTGCAGAGTGCAGCGATGTCAGGAGACTCTTCGGGCGCTCTCTTCAGAGAGTGTCATTGAACAGGAGCTGGAGGTGCCCGCGGGGCCCCGGCGTGTCTGAGCCTGGAGCGGGTGGCCCCGGGAGCTTGGGGTGCCCTCAGAGGCCTTTGAAACACAACTTGGCAGGACCTGAGAAGCCTGGTCTGACTTTGAAGTTGGCTTTGCTTTGCGCAAGGCGTTGGACTCGATGGCCTCTGGAGGCCCTTTCCAGTCAAAGTCCTTTTATAATCCTATGACTTGGCCTAAAACATGCTCTGCCCCCACTTCTCCCCACCCTCCGTTCTGTCTTCCTATCTATTTCTTATCCTATTTCCTTTGCTGAGAAAAGTATGCACATCAGAGCCACCAGACTGTAACTAAAAGCGTAACTTTCCATTGTCTCAATTAGTTTTGTTGCCAATGCTGTCTCAGCATTGTGGACATGTGTACAGAGATGTTCATAATGGCTAATGGAATACAGCTGAGTGAAAATACATGATGTTACATAAAGACTGATACTTGGGAACATGGGAAAGGATAAGAAAAGATAAAAGGCATCCAGTTTTTCAGAAGAAAAGCTGTAATGGAGATCTGTCAAGAGAAGACCTTTGGGTGGGAAATGAAGAATAGTTTTACTCCTGTGTATAAATAGAATTCAGAGCTCCCAGACACAGTGAAATAAAAAAGCAAAGAGATTTGTCACTTGGATGTAAAGGAAATGTGGGAGATTTATGTCCCTACACTAAAAAATCTCATATATATAAGCCAGCCAGCCATTTTAGTTTTGTCAAATGAGAGGGGAATAATTATTCATTCTGGTTGATGTTCTATAAAGGAATGTGCTTATTCAAACTAGATGCATCTGATAGAAAATGAAAAGCTTTGCCTTTTTTGCCTTTATAAAAATCTGGTTCCTTTCTTTACGGTGACATTTAAAAGGAAAAAAACCAAAAAAAAAGATAGTAAGGACTATCCTAAAAAAACCCCTCCCAACCCAAAAACCTTCTTCTGCAGAGAAGAAAAAAAAAAAAAATCATAATTCATTTTAACTTGTTATACATAAAAATAAAAAAAACCCCAGGGAATAAGAATTGTAAGTGAAACCTTGCTATAGTGTTACAAGATGAAATTATGTGGGATATGCTGTGGACCACCAACAAATTGGGACGGAGATATTTACCTTTGGGAAGTATTATTTTAATTTACCTCCGAATTATTCAAATATGAATCTTATTTACACATACCTCAGATAGGAAAAAGTGTTATGAGAATCTTATGAAAGATGGGCTGGACTCTAACGGGTACCCTAAAGTACCCACAGGTGGAGCTAGGGATGGAGTCCAAACAACCTGGTGAGAACCTAGGAAGGGAATTTTTAAAACGTAAAACTGCTGCTTTCCCTTATTTTTTCAGAAATTTTAATGGGACCTTGCCAATCCTTAGGTTTTTCTTGCTGGTCATGGTCATTTGACATCTCACTTCTATAGTGCTTGTTGGAAGGGAAAGGCTGCTGTTGCCAAATTTAAGCATAGGAGCATATTAGTCTCTCTGGAAAATATTTGTGTTTATGGCTTCTCGTGTTACTATCAGAGCCTCTACACTTTTGTGTTGCTGAAGTATAATTTTCATACTTTTAGGAATTTTGCGTAACTGCTTTGTGATTGTGTCTGAAGAGCCAGTTCTAGCTGACTTTCCTAGCAAATTATCTGTGTAGCTCATTATGACTTTGTGTTGTGTAAGAATAGTTAGAAAGGAGATTGCTCTTTAACAAAAAATTGTATTTTTTTCCCCTCTGCTTATACTTCCAAAATTTGAGTATGTGAAAATGGGTATTTTTCAAGGTTTCATGGAGGTGTATTCTTTTATGTATTTCTTTCCTCATTGAAGTGATGACATACACTACATATGTAAACAGAGATTGGCTATTACTGCTCATCATCAGGACTTTACATCGTGTTGTAAATTTTGCTCATCCCTCATGATGTTGGCTTGGTTCAGATTGCTGCTCTTTCTTCTATGCTACTTGAGTGCGGGCCTTGCTGTGCAAGTGAAATCTATGAATTTGAAAATATCCCTAAAACTCTTTATAAATGGAAGGCATCAAAAAAGTTGGTAATAACTGTATTTAATATGTAATGTATATTAGTGTCCTTATCGTGCATGAGGCTAGCTGTGCTTTAGTGTATACTGGGCAGAGTCTGTTGCCACCTCATGTATATAAGAAACCACAACGAGATTAGAGGGGAATTACAATAAAAGAGTGAACAGGGTATAGTGAAAACAGGAGATGTGCAACTTTGTGCTAGGTTTTCTCTGTTTCGAAGTAGTGCAAAACTAGTTTTC
>JAOBAS010000060.1:5656115-5667654 GCA_025311575.1 Elanoides forficatus
TTTTTTTTACAGGGAATTCAGTGAAGCAATAACGAACAGAGTTAGTCCAACACTAGTAAAATGTATTTAAATCATTCTCTGATTGATTGGAGGACTTATCACTGAATTATTCATGAGCTATTTTTCAGACATAGATTAATGCAAAATGTATTCACACTTTATTTGAAGCAATATTGGAAAATTAATATATGATTGCAATTAATAATTTGAATGAGTGTAGGCACTGTTCATGATGATTTTTGCTTTCTGCAATACCTAAGATATGAAAAAGAGTAAGTCAGATGTAGTGATCTGAAATGAAAATGTCTGCTTATGCTGCAGAGCTGAGCTCTTCCAAGGGACAGAAATCACTGAGTCCCTTTAGAAACGTCCTACAGCATTTTTATTCTAGTGTCTGAAGTTGATGATGCTGTTGGCTGAATGCATCTGCTTCTTTGTGTATTCTGAGGATAAGGGTAAGATAGCCCAAAGTTCCTAACAGCAAATACTATCTTCTAATTTTGCTTCATGAAAAATGCATTTGTTTCAGAAGAATAGTTTCCTGAAGAGTTTCTTAGATTTCTTTTCACTGCCTGAGGACTGAATTCTTATAACTTCTGCATTTTATTTAAATTTTGCCCTTGTCAATAAAGTAAACCGTGGAAGTGAAATGAACATCTGTGCCTGTGTATCTTGGTTGGATCAAGGTTGGATCCATTTTTCCAAGGTCTGTGCTAGTCTGTCACAAGTTCTTGGTTTCAGTCCCAGATCAACTGTGGTGGCCCATGTTATATGGGCCATTAGACACCAAGCCAGACTAGAGGACCTGATGTGGCCTTTCCCTGCCCTAAGTTATATGAATCCTGGTTAATATCTACCTCTCCAATGTGAAAGAGGAGCATAGGATAGGCTATTAGTTTCAAATTATATATATTACTCAGTAGAAGAAGGTGGCCTTCCTCTCTTAACAATTAGTTTACATTCATTGGGGGATCTAACGGTAATTGCTCACATTTTTAATTTTTGGCTATGATGCAGTAAAAGGCTGATGTACTAGCATCAGATCTTGGGATGCTCTGCTGCTCCACATCATAACACACTTTCACATAAAGGTGGAAGAAACGGAATACTTTGACGTGTCACATTCCTAGTGTTTTTCTTGTAACCTTCTGCTGTAGTTTAGACTTTCTCCACTGCCATCTGATCGAAAGCAACCAATTGCTAAAGATGCCCAAAGAAAAGGATGCCTAGTGTGGTTTTTATTTCCCAAGAGACTACTTCTTACGAGATCATTGCCTTATCTGGGAATTTTGTAAAACCATGGTGATTTAATAAATGCCTGTAAGTCACCTTTCAGTGCCTACCCATATCATATACTAATGCATCAAATAATGAGCCAGGGGAGGAAAAGCTGCTTGGTGTGGAAAATGATGTTCAGCTTTGACATTTTAAGTCTGACTGGTAGACTGAAAAAGTATTTGAAATAACTGCAGGATTCTTGACATGTCACATTTGTAACTGATCTCCTTACTTTGTAATGTAAATCTGAATTTTTAAAAAATAGTTCTTTTTCTTGTATTTTTTTTTTTTCCTTCCCTGAAGAGTCACTTACTTTGGATTGATTTCTGCTTCCTGAATAGGACATAACTGGTCTTTAATAGTCTTGTTGGGCACACTTATTCAGAAATAAGTATATTATTATCACAGGAGTACTTCTCATGCTATTGTCAGAAAGGTGGAAGATGTATTAAGAGTTACTTGAAATGTGGAGGCGGACAAGTTTTGTCTTTATCAAAACAAGATGTAAATCTTAAGGTATATGCCAAGGAGCTGATTAGGAACAGCTAATGCTGTTTTGGTCAGCAGAACTGTAAAATTTCCATACTCACATGCAATTTGGACTAGTCTTTTTGTTTGTTTGTTTGTTTGTTTGTTTGTTTGTTTTTTTTTCCCCCCCAAAACTCTGTAGTGAGTGGAATTGATGTTAGAGGAATTATCCACAAATGAATTAGTTTTCTTTGATTAGTTGTTAATGATGTATCTTCCTCTTATGGAAGCTCCTTCACTCCCCTGGGCTGGAGATGAGATCCTTCAGGGTGATGATGCCTTTGCCCACCTCCACTCCAGAACAGGAGTGCGATACAGAGCTCAGCAAGAGATGTGACTGGATATTTCCTCTTTTCACTGCACAAGATGTCTTGCATAGTCTTTTTAGAAGTTGCCATAGACTTCAGTTGTTGAACATTATATTCAGGCTTGTTTTTCCTCTTGGCACTGTTATGTTTTTTGGCTATGCCGTCATTCTTACTTTCACTACCAGATAGTTACAAAGCATTGCAAAAACTTCAGAAAAATTCCTGAGGCATTCAATAATCTATTGACTGTGATCAGTGACAAATAACGTTACCTATTTTCTTTACCTCTCTTAAGAAGAATTGTGATGTCTGATGTGGGGTAAAGGCAAGTTCCTCAACCTTTGATAAAATGTCTGCTTTCAGAATTAAACGTAATTGGAAAGAAAAGTGAATGGGCAGAACAAATATGATCTGGATGCAGTTATATGTAGCGAATAAGGTTCAGCTTCATTTGTGATTTAATGATTCACTGGACTGCATACCAACTTCAAACTTCAAAGCAATGCAGATGTTTCAGGTTCCATTTCTTAGGTTTCATGTAAACTATAGAAGATCAATTAAGCAGAAAAAACTTTCTTTAATGAAAAGAATATGTTCCGTGATCAGTGTCTTTCAAATGCCAGATATTCCTGCTGCACACCTGATTGCAAAATATTCAAAATCTGTGTGAGACCTTAACAGATAATTACAACACAGTATACTTCTGCATTTTGTGCAGTGGAAGTAGTAATGGGCTGAACTATTGGCCGAGGTGACTGTAGTAACAAAAAATTCACCCATGTAATTTTTGTTGCTTGTGTTTTCAATTCAAACATTAATACAGACTTACTATATTTTTAAATATTCCCTTTGTTTAATATTGCAAGAGAGATAATGCACATAGATCTATCACTTACAGCAGATATGCTCACTCCTGAAATCCTACAAAAAGGATTGCTTATCGCAGAAATATCCCAAACATTTTAATTAAATGAATAGTAATCTATTATATCACAGTTTGAAGCTAAATAAGTTAAAAAAAAAAATCATTCAGCAGTCACTGGTGGTTATATCTTTATAGAGTGGTGGATAGAACTGTGTCTTATCTTTAAATGGGAACTCTCTTTAAATTATTAAATGTACATGCAGTCCACGCTTTCAGGGTTTTAAAATTTGTTTGGCTTTCTCCATCCTCCCTGGTATTCTGGTTTTATTTAAACCAAATCAAAGCAGCCCCCACTGAACAATCCCCCTCTCCCCCCCACCATTCCAACCTAGGACTGCAGGTTAATTAAAACCCTCTTAATATATACATCTGAGTTCTAGTCACTATTTCTACTGTTGAAGGAGTAGAAGATACTGAAGGCTTAATCTGAGACTCCTTTTTTTTTTTTCCCCTCCCAAAGTACACGATGATACAGTAGTATAATTGCTGTGTACTTTAGTTGAGAATACAGCATTGCCTTTAAAAAGTGCTAAATGGATTATTATTGTGATTTATTTTAACTTATGATAAGAGAGTTAAGGGACAGTAAAAGATTATTTATCCATTCAAAAGATTATTGAAGTTAAATTTCCAAACATATCACCGTGCTCTGGAAATACCTACAACTGCTTATATGTTGTTAGCATAAGACAGCAATCACTCTGTTCAAGGCAAGTTAGTTCTGAAAAGTTGGGGTTTTTTGGTAAATATTAGAGTTTTTAAAAACTTCTGGCTGTCCTTTGGGCCTAAATTCACAGTTAGCATTGACAGCTGACAATTCTACAGCAATATTTGCTTTTGGGGAATTTCAGTGAGTATTTACTGGATAGTTCTGATGGTCCTTCCTTTATTTACCTCGTTGCTTGAGAGTCTCCATTATTAACTTGTTGAAGAAAAATTATAACATACCTTGCTTTTCCATGTTGGGTAACAGAATTGCCTTTCGTAAGCTACTTTCCTTCTTATTGTAGAAAAGCCTGTTGAGGGTCTGGATCTGACTGGCAGCTGATCTACCCTGGCCCTTCAGTGCCTTTGCAGAAATAAGAGCAAGTCAGTTGGAGCAGGTCACAAAGCATGCGCTTGCCCATCCAATGCATCTGTTTTAAGTACTTTGAGGCACACAAATGTCTGCAGGTGAAATGTGTATCTACAAGAACACTTGTTATTGCATGTTTTTGTTTTAAATAACAGTTGCAGCTAACAAGGTGAAATACATTGGCAGAAATCAAAATTTTTTTTGTGTCCTGTAATTCATATTAGAAATGCTTGCCTGTTTTCAGCCTTTTGAAGTTGAGGGTCTAGTATTTTTTTTACATATCATTCATTTTTCCAATTACATTGCATTTATTACATGTAACTAAATTTAAGGCTTCTTCAGATAGCAATTTTAAACACTTGGGGGTGGGGGGGAAGTAACAAACACAAATGGGAAATTAACAGATATTCCTGTCAGCATGTGATGAACTTGATTTACATGGAATTACAAATGTTTATGTAGCAAACATTTGGTCTACATGTTGTAAGCTAAACCCATGTGACTAAAACCTTTGTTTACATTTTTGCTTTTGAACATGGTAAAGTTACAGGTTCCAATGTGGTCAAAGTGAACAATTGTTCCTAGCTACTTTTTTTGTGGCATTTGCTAGGCCCACCAAATATCCCTGAATATCTATTACTATAAAGGTTATATTGTTCTTTAGTTCCTCACGGTAAGGAAAAGATAAAGCTCAAAAGGCGCTGGGTATGCCTTGGTTAGCTTTGTAGCCTATGTTGGGTTGAATGCCTAACCACTAGAAAAGTAAGTAAACAAAATGAAAAGCAGGGATTGTTTATGATTAAAAACAAAACAAAAAACCACCACAACACAAAACCAACAAAAAACCCCAAAAGAACAAAACAAACAAACAAAAACCACCTGAAGGTAAGATTTGTTCTAGTTGGGATGTAATTAGTTAGCATATGAATGTAAATGTTCCAAAACACTTCCATCTGGAGAGGTTTTTATTAGGAATGAATGCTATTTTTCCCTTATTTTACATTACCTTGTTCTTGTTTCCAATTTAAATGATTCAGATGTTGAATATCACAAGGATAGGTTCCTTAACAAAAAAAAAAAACCAACTTTTTTTTTAGTTGTTGTCTTTTGTTTTTTTGTCAATTCAGGTATTAATTTCGTGTTATTCTGCACCATTTCAAAAGCAGGGATTTTCATTACTGTTACAATTGCCAAGCCACCACAGTAAGGTGTGACTTTACTGTGATCTCATTAATAGGATAGAAATTAGGACTTGACAGAGTGAATGAAATTAATTCTTGTTGCTGCTCCTTGGGACTAGAGGGACATGGAGTGAGTGCCTGCCTCCTTGCAGCTGGGGAGAGGAGGAAAACCCAGTTCCAGCAAGAGAGCCCTTTAGGGTGCTGCACGATGGGAGGAAAATTGCAGTCAGAGCTGGAAACCTAAATCTGGGCTCTATCATTGTGTCGGACAAGCAAACCAACGAACACACGGGAGGTAAATAAACGGCACGCAGAAAGGAGAGATGAAATGGGTGCGGACACGGTGGCCGGGCGGCTCTCTGTGGGCTGCTGAAGGAAAGAGAGAGCTGGAGAGATGTGTCCCCCCCACTGCCCTCGCCCCCGTGCCTAGCAGAAAGGCTTTCACAGGAAAGCATCACCTCTCATTCCCTTCTCCTGCTGTCAGGCGTACTTCAGCGTTGACCCTTTTTATTTTGCCGCAGAAGCCCTTCAGGCGGCTGGCGGCGGTGTGGAGGGGAAGAAGGAATTTTGCCGGCGACGTGCATCGCGCTGTCGCTCGTCCTTCCCGCGCGGGATAGCGGCAGGCAGCAGTCAGGCCTCTCCTCCACCCCACGCACCTTCAGCACCTAGCTGTTCCTCAAAATTCGGGTCTCCTAAAGCAGTGGCCAAAGATTAGGGCTTGGCCAGCTGAGATGGCGGGACACAAAGTGAAGCAGGCTGCTTAGCAGGCCTGGGAGCTCGGGGCAGGCCAGGGCCCCGGGGCCCGGACAGGGCCACCTCAGGCACGACATGGCGGCAGATGTAACTTTCTTCATCTTACAGCCCATACTTTTTGTCTACGCTCGTAACTTGCCGAGGCAATTTGAGGTAAAGAAAGATTAGTTACAACGTCTTTATATGTGGGTTGTGAATCCACATTGTGGGCTGTTAATTAGTTATCTTGTGCGCCTTATTTACCTTATTTATCCAAACCAGGTTTTATTTTTTTATTTATTTCTGACTATTTAAAACTGAAGGTCATTTTCGATGTCGACATGTAAATAAGTTGTTGCTGTTACCTTGGGTGCTGTTTTTTGCAGCTGAGTGCTGGCATACCTGCTCTTGCCTGGCAGCAAATGCAGGGAAATTTGAGGTAGTTATTCTGCCCAATAAAACATATTTTTATAATTTGAGATTTTCCCAGTGCCATTTCTGATCTGTTGCATCTGGTTCAGACAGTGTTATAATTAGGGAAACTATTTCTTCTCACTTAATTCAAAATGGATCTTCATCTGAGACAGAGAGAATCCAGTAAAATTTGATATTTATTCTTGTTGCATGTGGACAGTAATACTATGAGGAAAGGCAATTAGTTGCTGTTCAGAGGTATGGAAAGAGGAAAAGTAGATCTTCCTAATAATGCACTGTGGTGAAAAGAAAACATACTTAGTGGTTTGCTTTGGTAAAATTACGTGACTACAGAAGATGATCTTTGAAAATTGAACATTTTCCTCCTCCTTTTTAGATTCTTCCCATATTATAAAATATGAGAACTGTATTGTTAGCCTCTAGCTTTAGGAAGTATTTTTTGAAAAAATCCTTGAGAGCTTATGGACTTGTGTTTTAAATTTGGGATTGTCTTGGATTTGGGAAAATTCAGTATTGCAGAGTAACTTATCTGTTCATGTCGAGTTTATTTTGGGGACCATGGTCATATTTAAAAAAGAAGCTATGAGGTCATAAGGCTTTTATGAAGTAGGGCATTGATGGAAAAAGCTTAAGATGAAGCAGCTTTCATGTAGGCAGTGTCGGGAGTGAATTTTGGCACAGAAGCAGCACCCACAGCAACTGTGAAGATCAGCGTGTCTTCCATATATCTGTCTTGGAGCACTGCTTGGTAAGGAGATGTCAGCTGGCAGTAATCAGGTACTGACACTTCTAAGATTTGTGAATTTTTGGTATCAAGAGCTTAAAAAGTGTATGGCTTTAATTCTTGCCTTCCATAAAAAAGAACCTTATCAGAAGTGGTTGTGTGTTTTCCCATGTTCTTTATTCTCCCTCCCTCTCTCTCTCTCTCTGTTAGCAGTAGTAATATTACATTTATTTGTTAAATCCACTCTGACAACAGCAAATTATGTGTTTGTGAAAGAGTCACATAGTCTAGCACTAGTGTCAGTCATGTGAGTAGTGACTGGTGAAAGGACATCAGGACATCTTCTAAATATCCTGCATTCATGTTTTGAGAGGTGTACTGTCTTGTGTTGAGGACTGTCAGGTTGTGGTGTGGGTGATTGGCTGTTATCTGAGACGCAGGACTATATTTAAGTACGCCAACATGTGGCTACTTAAAGGGGGAAAAAAAAGTAAGAATTCTAGAGAATTGTTTTAAGATACTCTTTGCTTGCTTATGTACAAGCCCTTATTTTGGATTTAAATTTTATTGGCAGTTTAACTTTTTCCCCTTGCCTGGCCTTTCTCCCTGGGTCTTTCTATCTGCTTTGGTTAATGTGATAGCTGTTTTCTCCTGTCTTGTAGTTCTCCTAAAAAGCCTTGGTGAGGTTAAGTCTGTACTTGCCAAAATCAATCTGTACGATTTACTCGGTTGTTCTATTTTTAGATTGCTTCCTGCTCTGTGGGAGATGCAACAAGCAGAACCCTCATTTCTATGCAGAATCATAAATTCTGTAGCATTTCCAGTGCATATGCTCCAAGTCAGGCAGAACGGGGAATTGTACTTTGCCTGCTAGACCCAAGCTGAAAGTGGGGCTCAGCAGGACAGAGACATATGCTTTCCTTATTTCCTCTGGCCACCTTTGGGCATAGGTGTTGGACAAATACAACTTGCTTCATAGTCTGAGAAGTGTGGGGAATTGGTTGTCTTGTGAGCACTTCCTTCAGGACTGAGGCTACCTTGGAGAGATATTTTAGGTTACCTGGATCCTGAGAGAACTAGAAATTGTTGATACGTGGAAGGCCTTGCAAACTTTGGCAGGAGAAAACTGAAATGCCCTGGAGACTTGAGCAGTAACAGGGCAGGATCTGCACAGAAACTTCGACAAAGTGTTTAGTGTGATTAGATACTTGTAGGCCTCTGGAAATCTGGGTCTACCTCTAAATCAATGTCTTAAGTAGCCTGTGGTGATGAATAGGAGCATGAATAAGGTTCTCATGCATTGAGCAGATTTCTCTATGACTTACTGAATACTGCTAAAATTCTCAGGAAAGGGACTTTGCTCTTCGTTATGTAGCACTTAGCACAGGAAATCACAATCTTGGCTAGAGTTTCATGGCAGTACCACAGAATAAATATAGAATAATAACTCAGCCAAAGAAGTGTTGTACTAGATGCTTTCCAGACCACTGGAGAAGGTGATATCCCAGAAGGAAGCAGAGAAATTCTGGTGATTCCAGTAGGAGCTATTTCTTGCCAATGCCATTGAGAATTGCAGAGTTACAGCTCCTTTGAATCACGATGCATACAGTTGTAACTTGCATTAATGGGAACTCCTTGCACCTGAGCACCTGTAAAACTGTTGGACAGCAAATTATTTTTTGGTTCTTGTTGTGGCCAATAAAAAGAATAGCTTCTTAAGCTTCCAGAATATTTATCAGTCTTAAACTTCTGAGCTATAGGAAGAAGTTTTGAAAGGACCCAAATAATTAGGGAACTAGTACACATCATTATCAAACATCCTTCATATCAGAAATCATTCACAAATTTGGCCACTAGCTTAATCTGTGGGAGAACTGGGTTTGGTTTTCTCAGCCAGTGTTGCCCTTAGGGAATAATACAGTGTGTGATTTGGATCCTGAATTCTAAAATATAATTGTGGTTCTCAATTACCATGCAACTTATTGTGAAGAGACTCCCTGGAAGATTGTACCGTGAAAAAGTACGCTAGGTAGGTTTATATTTCAAGCACTTGTGAAAATGTTGTCCAAGTATCTGATGGCATGAATTCACAACTGGAGGTACAAGTTTTTATGGTTTCACTAGACCTTGGTCATATCCAGATACGTCTTCTGTACTTATGATTATGTCTCTCTTGTATCTTTTCCATTATTAACAATGCAGCCTACCTAGATAATGATAATTTGAAAGAGGGTTCTAGGTTTGATTTTGCTGGTATTGTAGTGATAAAGCTCTTGTTGGTGCTTGCCTGCTTCTAGTCACGCTAGTTCTAGACCTTTGTTTGCTTCTCTTCTATGCAGGTAACCAGAACTAGAATAACAGTAATGCTTGCTAGAAGCAGAGGCAATTCTGTGATTTCTTGAAAAAGTAAGGTTGATTTAGTGCTCCATGTGATATTCTGTCTATGGCTAATCTATAAAACATGTTCAAAGAGAATCAGCAATATTTTAGAGCTTTTTCTCCTATTTTCTTTTTGATTGATTATTTCATTTGGAATACAGCTCTGTAGTAAGTTAAGTGCAGTTTGTTGTCTGACTATGTTGCTCATGATCCTGTTTCAGTTTAGAATCTGATTTGCAAGAAGAGCTGTATTTTTCCTCAGTCTTGCTATGTTAATTCAAGCAACTGTTTAGAGAAGCAGTTCCATAGCACAGAAAAGATTGGACTTTTTGGTAGAAAGGGTGAATGAGCAAACCTGAAGCTATCTGCAATAATAATTATGATCAATTTCTGTGCCTGCTAAAATGACAGAGGTTAGATAAGCATTGGGTTCTGCCACAAATTGAGGCTTTGCAACAAGGTTTAGTGATGTGTGTGTGTGTGTCTGTCTATCACAGTATTTGATACACGTCAGGCTCTTGCATAATCTTTTCCTTGAATAAATAGGGCACTTCAAAATGTGCCAGAGAGAATAGGCACTCTGCACACAGGCAGAGTGATGGACTTGATGATTTATAGCCTCTTTCTATTGCTGATTTTATTGGACTATGATTTGCCCTATATATACATAGCTTTACTGTCAAAATAAGCCACTATAATATGCTGGCCCAAGAAAAATTATTTACAAGAGAAGGAACCCTTTTATATCTGTCTGCATTTCAAAAAATATCTTTATAAAATACTGTTATTTGTTTTTGCAACTTTTTTGATTTCCAGCTACTAGACTGTATTTCCATTTCTTAAAATATTTTCTTCCCTTTTGAACAATAATTCTGCTTTTAAATTTCCATTGTTGTAATTCACGCGCGATTAAAATTTAGTTAATATCCCTGTACAAAAGCCATTTGTTTTCCCTGCTCCGTAAAAGGAAAGTTTCAAACCAGATTGAAACTGTTTTCTTACATATAACGATGTTTTCAGTTCACTTTAACACGTGCTTAGTTTTAAACAACTTTCTGTTTGCAGATGTCAGGACACTTCAGTCCTGTGAAACTGTTTTCCTGGCTACAAAGTCCACTGAAGATTGGTTGCTTAAGGCCTTTTTCACTCTACAAGTCACGTTCCTTTTTGTAAGCCTTATTGCAGATCAATTCATTCAAGTGACACAGTAACAAACCTCCAGCACCTAATTATAGTTCTGTCAGCCAAAGGGGTGATTTTTCAGAAGAGTAGGATGCAAGTGATGGACCCTATTGTGTGCAGAGCCACCATTGTGAGCTTTTATGTTTGCACAATTGTAGTGTTTGTATATTTTTTGTAGCTGCTCATATCTGCATGTGGAAACAGATCAGTTGCACTTTTTGTTGTGGGGTTTTCTGTTTTTTTTTTTTTTTTTTTTTTTAATACAGGGCTCCAACATGAATTGTATTTTATGGATGAAGTTCATTTGCATTAGGTTTAATTTTTGTTCATTTACCTACAATTATCACTAATTTCCTGAAAATTACAGTTTAGTCAAGAGGGACTTCAGGATGAATAATAACGGATGAATGAATGCAGCATGTATGTTGCAGTTCCAGCCATCTGCTATATGTTTATCCTGGGAGTTTCTACTCTGATTGAATCAATACTGGCAACTTTGTGGTCCCATACAGTCTCTGACTATAGAAGTACATAGAGAAATTCTGCTTTTACATATAGCTATGCTTTTGGGGGTTAGGTAGCTTTGTTTGGTGTCAAGAGGTACGCCAGTCTGAGCGCCGAAGTTACCCTACATGCATTATGTCTGTCTTTTTAGTGTGGGCATTTTATTTTAAATGAGCTCTTCAAATTTCAGTGGTGATTCATCTCTTTGGTAAGGTTTGACAGTGGGCTACTGTGCCCTTCAGAAAAAGAAATCTGCTGATACAATAGAGGAGAAACAAGCTTTGAACT
>JAOBAS010000060.1:5687169-5751303 GCA_025311575.1 Elanoides forficatus
CTTAAGGAGCACACTGAAAGTAGAGACAACAGAGATGAGTTGGGCTGATTGCTGGACTGCAGTAAAGAATCCATCTCCCTCAAACAGCTGTCTCATTTGGTCAGCTATATCTCTGCTCTGCAGTCCCTAGGAGCTGTTTGTTGTTTCAGCCACATATTTGTTTGAATCAATCGAATTAATTGCAAGAGACTAGTCTGGACATGGATAGAATACTGAGGCACCAGATGTAGTGGAGCATTGCTTGCAGTGTTTAATCAGCACCCGTATGTAATTTCTTGGGATAAGTATGGAGTTCACCTGAAAATGCTGCTGCTAAACAAATATTGAAATAATTAATTGGCAATTTTGAAGCACCCGTGAAATTGTCAGAGACATGTTCTGCAAAGATATAGGTATGATTTTTATACTCTATCACTTCTAACAGGCATAGAATTAAAAAGGTTCTGAAAAAGCAGCTGGCTCTTTGATCCAATGGAGTTATTTAGCAAGTCATGGTAGACCAAGAGAGGCTGTGTGATTTAATGGCATTTTTAAGATTTAAGGATTTAGGTTTATCAAAGTGGGGAGTATAAGTCCTCATTTCCAGTAAGGTAGGGGAAGTGGATTTAACTGTTTCATGTAAGAGTAACTGGTGAATCTTCAGTATGCTATTTCTGTGCCTGAATACATAAATTGCTCGAAACAGCAACATATGTAAAACTTTAGTCTGTGCTCCTGTTTCTCTTACTCATAGCCTATGAATCAGAGAGAATACACCTCCCCTTGGACAGCACTGCCATTTGTGGAGTGGTAGCAAAATTTTAACATATGTGGGGTATTGAGAAATACCAGATATATTAGTCTCCATAGGACTACCATATATCTAGGTATTTCCCAAAGCACATTGCCTTTTTCTTCCTGGAAATTTTGTAAAGTGGACAAAAGAAGTATTTAGTAATTTGTCTGGGATTTCCGGTGTCTTGGCAATCTGGTTAGAGCAATAGCTGTAGATGACTAAATGTCCCCAAAGAATGGCCACTGCTCAGGCATAGATCAGCTGCATCTTTTTTTGAGCCTGCAAATCAAAACTTAAAAGCAACAGAAAAGAAGGCTTAATAGCTCCCTAGGAAACAAAATTTCAAAGGTATGCAAGCTCTCTACTATTTTCGATTAGTCTTTCTCATGAGCCTCATAAATTTCTCTGTCCCATTAACTGAAACAGTCTCCTTATAAGAAAACTATTTAAAATCCATATAGGTGTACTTGCATTTTTGGATTAAATTGTATTTTCTTGCCCACTCTTTCCATAGTATACCTGAATATGAGAATATGCTTTCTATCTTCCCATTCGTTTCCAGCTCAATGCTGTCTTTTTTTTCTTATATCTCATTTGGATTGTTGGTAGGTTCTGCAGAGTATGTATCCTTCTTCTTTTTCAAGGTAGCTCTTTTGTTGTACACGCAGTGTTATAAATAGTAATAAAAATATGATAAGCTACTTACCATGTACACGAATAAGAAATATTCATTCTTTCTATTGGTTCCCAAACATTATAAATGCAAAAAATTACACCATACCGTTTTCATGAGGAGACATTGTATCTATTTCAACAGTACAGACAAATATTCAAAACAACTTTGGACAACAATGGGAGAAATATTCCACTGAAATTGGAGGTGGAATTGAGATAACTATTCCAGGTGGAATTTGTTCAGTGCAACACCTCTGCAGAAGTGCTGTAAGGCACATTGAAATGTAGACATTTTATGTATCGCTCAAAAGATGGCATATGTAGCAGGACAGTGTTGGGTAAGATAACCAAATTTCATTTAGATCTGATGCTTATTTATGTATCCTGGCACAGAGTACTGTGCATGCAACAAAACTGTCATCCCTCGCTTCGCATCTTTAAGACAGACTAGTAAAAGGCTGGACTAGACTATATCTCAAAAATGTACTTTGTATTCCCTTTCTTATGCTTTCTTTATCTCTGATGCTCAATGGCCAAAGAATTGGATGAATTGGAAGAGAGAAGGCATTCCTGTCTGGTACTGGTTCCAAGTTCGAAATAAAATTGACATGTCATAGCAGCTCTAAATTCTATGTGTAACATTCAGCCTGTTTGATGGAGGTTGCTATGAAAGCCAAAAGGATTTGAGAAAGCTAAAAGGGTTTGAGTTGCTGTACCAGTTATAGCAACGATTTCTGAGAATATCAGGATCTAGAACAGTCTCTTAATATATATATATATATTATTATTATTTTTAACTTTGCTTGGGAAATCACTATATGAACCAGTGTGACCTTGTGCATTCAGTCTGATGATGTATAGGCAATTAGCATCCTGTTTTGCAGAACAGCAATGAAAGAATGTAAGTATTTGATGCCCCTTTATTTTTTTTCTTTAATGTGTACAAATCTGAAAATAAATGTATTTATTTGCATTGGCTAGAGACAGGGACAATGCAAACAACTGTAATTCTATCCTCACTGATAATGTGACGACTCCAACATAGCATTCTGTGCTGAAGAGGAGTTTTGCCCTATGAAGAAATGCAGAGAATGGGATGACACCACTTACAGAAATAATACAAAATGTTTCAGCCACACATGCACTTAAGAAAGGAAATACCATCTCTGGACTTGTCCTCATGTGGTTGCTTTTAATCTGAGTAAACACCGTTGCATTGATTAGAAAGAGCTGTATACACTGCAGCTTTTTGTATTGCTGTGAATCGAGCGTGTATTTGGACCAGTTTTACTGCTGTTTGGACCAGAGTTCATTTTGTATCAGAATAAATAATTCTGTAGGCAAACCTCACTGCTTAGAGATATTTTGTTGGCTTACCAGCTGCCTTCCCAGGCTGCTTTTATTTGGTGCAGGCAAGCCTTTCTATGGCACTTCTGTCATATGTGTTTGCAGAGAACAGATATTGGCTTCTCATTCTGAGTGCTGGCTAAAAGCAGTGTTCTTTGGCATTGCTCTCAAACCCTCCAAGAGTCAACATCATCTTCTTTTCCTGATAACTCTCTGTGTGTCTGATCATTATGTTTGCAGTTAGACCCACATAGAGACCCTAAATGCTTTCTCCCTGTGGGAAAAGACTGCAAAGAAAGCTAAGAAGCTTTCATGATTAGAGGTAAGCCTTTCTGAGGCCATTGTGAAGCTATTGCGATGGGTAAGTTATTAGAGCCATACTGTGGTGTCACATCACCTAGAGGTTTCTCAGGAGCATATCAAGGATGGAAGTCACATTTCTGATATCCCTGAACTGCCTGTCTTCAATGTGGAGCTGAATAACTTTACAAGACTTTGTAAAATTTTAGTGGTGAGCCTCCTTTTTATTGCAATTGCCTGAAGAATCAACCCCAAGGACAGTGGGGCAGAGGATGCCTTGCACAAGAATGTGCCCCACTGCTCATCTCAGGGGAGTCATGGGGCCTTGGACATTCTCCCATCGCTTCTCTGAGCCATACTGGCAACACTGATGGAGAGGAACTAAGGCTGGTTTGTATCTTGCATTTTCTTTAGCTGTCTACTGAGATTTGCAGCTGATGCTTGCTTTTGATCTTGGTATAGATGCTATTGTGTGTGAAAGAGGTGAACAGGTATTGTCTTCAATTTCTGCTCCCTCCCAGTCCCCAAATTCCACATCACCATTATAACTGCATGTAAAGTAGAAGCTCCATTTTGGTAGTGATATATTAACACTGAAAATTGGTATGTTTTCCCTCTAAAATTTGCATGGCTTTTCCTATCAGCATACCCAGAAAATATTTTCTGTATCAATACTTCCAGAAATGCTTTAATGAAAATATAACTCTCAAATGCTCTTAACCATAAAACCTTATCAGTGCAGCTGATAATACTCAGGATGCAGTTCAGGAGGCTTATCCTGTACACAAACAAGAAAAAATGAAAAGCACGAATTACAGCCAAGGTTTCATACCTGCACCTGCCTCAAGCTCACTGCAAAGTCACTTTAATGGTGTTGCAAAAGTTGAGAATGTCCGTGTGAGCACAATAAGATTCTGGAAAAAAGAGTAATCTGTGGGGGCTCTAATGTACCCCTCTTCCCATCCTTTCCAACGATAACTACCACAGAGCAGTGTTTTGGTGTGCAACCTCCTAGGTAGCCATCAGAATGCATCTTATGAAATCATGGAATTTTAGTACATCAGAAGGCCACTGGCAATGGGGGGAAATCCAGGAGAAACCCTCATTATCCAGATTTTTTCCTAAGGTTATAGAGCAACTTTTTCTTTGCAGAACCATGAAAACTGACCAAGACACAGTAATTGCTTACAAGTCCCCCTCCCTGCCCCTGCTCCCCAACCAGACTGACTTGCGACATCCAGACTCTCTAAAGATATTTGTTAACTTCCACCAAATATTTAGTGAGTGTACTACTGAAGGGAAAAAATAATTAAAAAAAAATCCGGAAGAGTCCTTCAGAGAGCTTGAGGATGCTGGTTGCTTCCTGAAAAGCCTATCAGTGTGAACTTTTCAAGAACTACCTGTGTTGATAAGGGTAGTAGAGAAAGGATAGCTTTGGTTAATTCTCGGAATATAATCTGAGGTTGTTCCCTAGAGTAACATGTCTGAGTAAAATGTAGCTCAGTGAAGTAAAAGAAAAAGTTCTTTCAGGCACATTTCACCTGAATTAAGTCCACCTGAATTTAGGCAAGTAATAGAGGTATCTAAACCAGAAGTTTATTCACCCTGAATGCCTTCCATGGTGCATCTCTAGAGGAAGAAGTGGCTAACCCCCAGTCAGAAATACTTCTGTAAAATATTTCCTCCTTATGTTGTTTAACAAAAAAGCCTAAGGATGCTCCTAGCTTGGATAGCTTGCTCACTTCCGTTAGGCCTGTGTTTGCAGTGCTGAATGCTTAATCTGCCAGACTATTTTATTATGACTATCTGTAAATGATTAGAGATTATTGAATGACTGTTATGTGTCTGTAAAGGGAATAAAATTGTAAAACAGCTCTAATTCATTTTGCCTTTCACGTTTGTAGATGACCTAGTAAAATCTGTGTTATTTAGTGTGTGATCGTTAGGATTTCTAGGACTCTTTGGATATTTTATTCTGTGATTGTGTGTATGTCAACTATCAGTGTAAAATGGTGAATAAAAAATCGTGTGCCACTAAAAAATAAAAAAAAAATAAAAAAAATTTGCCAGCCAAGAGCATTTAATTACAGCTGGTTTTGTTGAAAAGGCTGAAGACCATGGAACAATGTGCTGAATGGAATGAGCAAGAATTGCCACCCTGTGCTTTGCATGTTAAAAGTAATGAGGGCAGTCCAAACAAAATTACTTGCATTCTGTCCAACTTTGGCTAGAAAACAGCATACAGTTCCACAGAATAGCTTAATTGCCTTGTATAGCGTAATTACCAGGCATGGGGAGTAATATAATTTACATGTCTGACCATGAAATGAACCAGGGAAACTGCTGGTTTTTAACAGCTTGTTTTTGACTTACCTGAACTTTAGGATTGTTACAAGTGTAAATCCAGATGTTGATTGCTGCAGCAGTACCTCATGTTTCGTATCCCTGCATCCTGGTCTTATGGACTTGTGGATTTTGTGGATGTCTGAAACCACCAAACAGGGGGAGTCGCAGGTTGGGGCTGTGAGGTTCTGGGCAGGGGTAGGGATGGTCTGTGCCTGAGAGCAATGCCTGGCACTCTCTTGCTACACCTCTGTGGAAACAGGGTGAGAAAAGCTGGGTGTGCTTGGGGAGGTTATAGCATACTACTGAAGCTGATCTAAATCCAATAAAAATTCTAAGGTTATGGAAGATTTTTAACAGTGCAGTTTTAATGACTACCTTCTATTTTCTGGGCGGTTAACATGCATTACGGTCTTGTTATTTATTTCACTGACTTCCCCAGGATGCTCTAAATAATGAATAGAAGGATGCTTTCTAAGCATTTGAGTCTACTTTCGTGAGTGTATTTATAATATAACGCTTATCTGTGTCATTTGCAGGAGGAAGTGATTCTCTAAAGTTAGAGTAGCAAGCAAAATTGGTTATATGCTTAGGTGAGACATATCAGGCTAAAGCTGTGGTTGGGAAACAAGTTTCTGCCTGGGTATGCGTTCTCTCGTGTAGTAGCTTCGTGTACAATTGTTTACATTCCTATGATTTCATGAGGCAGATGCATCTTCTGCTTGCTTCTAGTCATTTTTGGAACAGACTTGTCCTTATTGCATGATTAGTCCTTTGATATCACGTTCAAATGTACGTGAAGATAAATATGGATAAGAAGTAGGTGCCTTACATTGTGGTGTTGAGAATAATCAATTCTTATTCCTTGTTGGAACACTGTTTGGTCTGAAGGAGATATTGTATCTCATAGGGTAATATGCTGTCAGTGTTTCTTTGTATCAATATTGAGCTTTTGATTTTTATCTCACTGTTGCGTTTATCCCACCCTTGTGGGATCACCCAACATGTGGTAACAGCTTAAGTCTTTCTCCTGTTTATAACTGGATCACAAAAAGGAAGCTTGCTATTTTAGTGCTGGGACTAGGCATTTTTGTTTAGTTGATTTTGTTTGTTTGTTTTTAATTCAGTGTTATCAAAAAAGGAGATCCCTCCATGGACCACAGCATGTTTTGCCTTTAAGTCCTGGGTGAAAAATGCAAATGTGAGAATACTCAGAGAAATCCAAGATACCATCAACAACCAACCCCAAAACTAAGCAGTATGAGTTGTTTGGCATGGCATGAGCCTAGTGACATCTTCTATTAAAAAACTTAAGTGACTTTCATTGCAAATACAGAAGGTTAGTTCAGATGCTCCTTAGAAACAGCTGTTAGACTTGACTGTCAGTTTGCAGTCTTTGTTTCTGAAAGACAGTTTTAGGAATTGTTGTGGTTTGGGTTTAAGGCCAGCCTGCACCAAAAGGGCCAGGAAGCTGCTCGCTCACTCCTTCCCCCCACCCTGGCCCGGTGGGATGGGGAGGAGAAAACATAAAGAAAAGCTCCTGGGTTGAGAAAATGACCAGGAGGGATCACTTGCTGATTATGGTCATGGGCAAAAACCAGACTCAACTTGGGGAAAAAACAAAATCAATTTAATTTACTACCAATCAAATTGAAACAAGGATAATGGGAAGTAAACCCAAATCTTAAAATACTTTCGCCCCACCCCTGGATTTCTTTCTTTGGAAACAAACTTCAGCCATCAGGTTTACAATTTTTGGCCTAAGCATAAACCAGTTATAATAGAGTAACAGTTACACCCTAGGTCTGATTAAAAGATAGCTTAAGCTGATAATATTGGTAATGACTCCTCTGAATTTTGGATTTATTTATTTTGTTAAAAGAAAAATAATCTTTTCAATGTCATTTTATTAGAGACAGACTGCATGACCTTGCCTGTACCATTCAATACACTACCTAGACATCTTTCTTGTCCCATATGCATTAGTGAAGGCATGTTGTGAACATTATGCATTTAAAATGAATTGAAATGGCATTCAAATTAGTTTTCATGTAGGCTTCGTCTACTCAGTTAACTCAGTTTAAATACAACTGGCTTTCAGTTGCACTGAAGGCATGAATATTCTACGATTTTATTGTCAGAAATGACAGAAGAGACACTGACTTTCTCTTGCTGTTAGCAGAACTCTAACTTCCTGGCAAACAAATCTCGTTTGTAGTTTTTTGGTTTGGTTTTGTTCCCCCGTGTCACTTGCAGCTTTAAAGAGAACTTTGAGGGGGGGAGATGTTCTTTTTTTTAAGCTGTCATATTGGCTAGGACTTAGTATTCTGACTACAGGTTTTCCCTGTCTGACCCTGTCAGTGTTATACTGGCTATTACTTTTTGAAGGCACTGAGTACGCAGTAGATGATGATGATGAAAAACTTTAATCTATGCTGCCTTTAGTCAGTTCTTCTCTTTCCTTTAACTTTTCCTTGATGTCTGTAGCAATATTTACTGTTCTCAGTAAATATTCTGTGTGCCTGCACTGATGTAGAGGGGGATAAGTGGGATCATGCATTAGGATCATCCTGCCAAGTATTAAATCAAAACCCCTTATTAGTTACTAAACAACCAACCAACCCCCCCCCCCACCAAACCAACCAAGAAAACCTCCAAGAAAAAAAACGAAAACCAAGACAAATAAACAAAAACCCCCTTTCTGCCCTGCCCCCTCCCCAAACCCGAGGAAGACAGATAATCGGTTACAAAGAGTGACAGATAGCACATTGCAACTCAGTCATGATGTTTTGGTTTTTTTTCCTCAACAGGCTCACAGTCAGGATGTAACCTTCTGTAAAATGGAAACCTGTGAAGAAAGACACAGATAGCAGTTGGAGTTAAAAGTAGCGGATGAATATTTCTCTTCTTAAGCATCAGCTTTTTAAAACGCTATGGTGATTTGGAAAGTCTCAAGAGTGAACTGCACAGTTTTCCTCAGCTCGATCAATGGGTTTCTTAGTCATTTCTCCAAGTCACTGATGCTCAGAGATGGTGTGTGATTGGAAAAAACACCATGTCTCTGTGTTTGTAGCCCCTATTTTTTGGATTAGTTTGCTGTATTGCTGAACCGATTTCGTTTTGAAGGGCAAGGAGTGAATGTGATGGATTTATCTTCAGAGATGAACAAACATGGAAGGAATCCAGTAAGTCACAAACTAGAAGATCAAAAGAAGGTAAGATTATTTTTAATTATACTTAAGTGTATTTGAACCACTTGCAAACTCTTTGATGATTTTTAGTAAACTGGAAATTAATGTGCTTTTGAGGATAAAGTGGTCTGCTATGCTCACACGCTATTGCAATACAGCAAACTGCTGTTGTGGGACTCAATTTCTTCATTGTCCAGTAATTTTCTTTCTCATACTGCTTGATTGCTTGGTAATTTTGTGTTAAAAGGTCCCTGAATTTGTCTAGCAAATTATTTGTCAAAACCTTTACTCACTATCAATGCTGAGTTCGTGGCAGAGACCTGATGAAAAGTAAGTGTCTGACATCAACCTGATACTGTTTGAGATCTTCGTCCTTTACAGTGGATGTGTGGATAGACCCTTCTTATTGTATCCTACCAGTAGTTCTGTATAATTTGTCTTTCTGATAATTTGTTGTTGTTGTTCAAGTTTCATCCTTCGGTACCCAAGGCAGTTTAAGCATGTAAATTCATGTTTCCACAATATGGAAAATACTTTTGGAAATTCCACTTCTGCAACAGACTGTCCCAAAAGGCTCACCTTCCTATTTCATCTGTTTTACTTACTCATACTATGGTCTGGAAACTTTTCTAAGACTTATTTCATAAACTTGAATTTGATGATTTTTAACATCTTCAGGTCTTTCTCCTACAATTTGATCTTTTGTTACATTCATAGATTATTACTTTTGCCTGAAAAAAATGTGGGTTTCTATTCTCCAGTTTATTAGAAGTTCAAAACTCTGTAATACTTTTAGTTAGATTAGGAGGAGCTCATCAAATTCAAGTTCAGCAAATATGTTTTGAAAAACCCTACAAAGCCTTCTTTATGACATTAATTGACCTGCTTTGTCTCTTACCCCTCTCAATCTTTTCTTACCATATGTGGTAAGATCTGCACATAAATAAAATCTCCACCGGTGATGCCTAACAGGTTTCATGGATTTTTCAGAACACACAACTGTTCAGCAGAAACGAGACTCGGTCAACCCCCAGGCAGTTCTGAGATTACTACAAGAATGCTTCATTGTCTCAGATTTATTTCCTATTCATCTATCAGCAATTTCTCTGCACTGATGCCGCCTTTCCAAAATAGTTGGCCGTAAGGATCCCCAGTGTGTGCCTGTGTCTGATGAAGCCGTAATTCCCTGAGCTTTGATCCTGGCTCCATGCACCGCTGTCTCACTTACCTGTGTATGTCTGATCTGGCTCGGGTGTGAGCATCAGTCACGTTTCTGTTGAACCAGGCAGGGCGTGTGACATAGGATTAACATCAGATTAATGCACTTCATGCTAGCTGAGGGGTGACAGGCTTGGGGCATATTCTTCCTGGCCTGCCTGGGCTCTAACCTAGGGTCTGCACCAAAAGACAGCCAGCTGAGAGAGTGCATTCTGGTGTAGTGTTTTGTGACTGTGGTGTTCTTCATACTAGGCCTTAAAATGAGATTTACTGGCCTTTTTGAATTATTGCATAGGTTAAATGGGGCTGTTAATATCCAAATCATGTATTAGAGTGCAGGTTAAGTACTTTATTGTTACACAGGCTTGTTATAACAAGTGCCGCTGGGTTGGGTTTTTTCCAAATTTTGGTATGAAAGCTGTTGGCTAATTTTTTAAATAATTTTGATCTTGTTTGGGAAAAACACAAATTAGGGCAATTTATGGGCAACATAAACTAAACAATTTTAAAACCTAGAAAATAAAATACTTTGTTTTAGTGCCTCTGAGATTTGTATGTGCTAATCTAAGTCATTCGGTTACAGCCAATAACCTTGTAAAGTGCAGAGAATTGCAGGAAATATACCATGATAACACATGCGATGAAATTATTGGGAAAATGTATTTAGCCTTTGAGCAGGTTTTTTGTAATGGAAAAGACACAGAGGTACATGATAGTAGATAAATCATTTAGAGCATAGGAATTTCTTCAACTCGTAATTCCCACCCTTCTGTGGCACAAAAGAAAAGCTGAGAAATGTTAGCATTAATCTCACCAACTGGTGAACTGTTTTCTGAACCATTATTATCTGATCTGGAATTGAGTATGCTTGAGTCCCCTCTTTCCCCCAACCCCCCTCTTATTTCAAAAGGATTTTTTTCCCCTTCATGTCTAATACCTGCAGATTCACTTCTAGAGACTGACTCTTCAGATTGCTTAGGAGGAGAAAGTTTGTTTCAAAGAGGATCTGTTGTACCTCAAGGTCAAATGTTTTCTTTGAGCCAGCCTGTGGATATTTTATCCAGCTGTAGAACTATGCAATGACTGCCAAAGGCTCTGCAGCTGCTAAAAGTCTCTGCTCCTGTGGTGTGGTTGGTGAAGAACTAAATGTGATGATAATAAACAGAAGTATGGTTAGTTTTCATTACATTCAGGAATCCTTACTAGTAATTTAATATCATTGATATGCTAGTATCTGCTTCACTAGTACAAGGCTAGTGTTATATTTTAATAAAACAAGGCTTTAAAAAAGTGATGGGGAAACGTAAGAAGTAGTAGTAATTTGGCTGTTTCTTTATGCTGCATTGGATGTAAGGTAAATTTTGAAATACGTTAGAAAGAAATAAGTGAAATAAAAAGGGACTACTTTAGGAAATATTGGCTGACTTACTGGCTGACGTGGATGCCTTACTGGTGCTCTACCTGGATCAGACTGGCAGGAGTCAAGCTGAATCTCTTGGATAGCTCATGTTCTATAAATAAATGAAAAATACTGTGTTCTGAGAAGACTCAACTGTTGTGTTGCTGCAGAAGGTATTACCACTGGACTGTTTTCTGCATGGGGAATACAGGGGGAAAAAAAAATCAGAGAAAAAAATCTCTGTGTTAACTAAGGATATAAAACTTTTCAAGTGGTTTTAAAAATGCAGACTGTGCTTTGGTATTTAGCTTTTCTAATAATTTCATAGGACAGTCCATGCTATATAGTTACTTTCCTATGATCTGGATTTGGGCCTGGACAACTATATTTATGTGACTTTTTCCTTTTGTTGCTAACATGTGAAGTCATGTCCATAGGACACTCAGATTTGCTCCTTATCTTAAAACCCATCAAATGCTGCCAACTGCATTTTAAATAGGTGCATACTCATTTTATGACTGCAGAACTATCAAGCTCCTAAGCCTTTCTGCAGTTCCAAGACGTAATGACGGTTTTACTGATTTCTGTCAATAGTCTGCTTACTTTTGTGGAATTGGCAGGTGTCTCCGACTGGGCTGATACTTGTGTGTTTGACCCTCTTGTGTACAAAATAAGGCTCAGGCCCAGAGTGAGAACTTTTGATAGCTCTATGGAAGCAGTAGTCCAATTTCTGTGGCTGAAGTGTTGGGGAAAGAAGGGAGGCGGGCTAACAGAAGGCAGTGCAGAGAGGGAAAAGATTTTAGAAAGATCATTGTAATTGATTAATTTGACCTCCTACAGAAAACAGGCATAGGACTTCCCTCTACAAACTCTTCTAGCTAGGTGCAAAGCCTCAGGAAACTAATGAGCTGGAAGTGGCAGTTCTGGGATGTCTATCAGCTTTATCTGTTTGAGGACCATATGTCCATGGTATCTCTGTCCAAAACATGTCCTTCCTTCCTTCCTCTACGCTGGATGTGACAGGCATACAGCTCTGTCCAGGTAGAGATTTCAGGTTAAGTTCTGTGCTTCTGCATCTATTTGCCATTCCCACAGTGTACTGTAATTTTTTATTTTAAAAGTATGATAATATTCAAGGCTTCAGGACATAAATGCCAGTAAGTAGCAAATGCCTATATCGCTGTTTACAGTATGGTGTTCATGATTTTAGCACATGGTAAATGGTAGAGAGCGCTATGAACTAACAGTTTGAATAACAGGTTTCTATAGGCAACTTGCTGCAAATAACCATTTTAAAACCCTGAAAAGACTGTCTTAACTATCTGCATTTCATCATTCAGCAGGGTTCTTCTGTTTTCAAAATCAACATAAAAATTTGTAATCTGCTGCCACATGCACGGTTTATGCTAGTCAAATCTGTAAAATACTCATCCGAGACTTCCCAACTACTCCAGTCATTTAATTTTAATGCCCCCCCCTCCCCAGTAAAGTCCCATTGTGGCCATTTCTTTGACAGACTATCCAGGTTACTTGGTATCTTTGAAAAACACCTGCTTGCTGCAGGCGGGCAAAGCCAAGGCTTTGAATGATGCTGCAGCTGTGGCCTCGTTAAAGTCTGGAGACTGGGGGTGGGAGCCTGAGAGCGCGCTCCGCTCGGGGCCTACGGGCGCGTGAGGCACCGCGCGGGCAAATAGCACAGCTTGCAATACCCTTAAGTGTCATTTATGTACTTGACCCTCTGTAAACCTATAAAATTGTCTCAGGAATATAGTAATGTACAAAATGCTTCCCAGCAACAATAGTACTCCATCCCATAAGGTTTTGGCATACCTGCTTTGTCTGCTAATTTACTGCTTTCTGTTCCACAATGTCTAGGGTGTTTCAGACAAGCCCACTGAGTCCCTGCCCTGACTCACACCAGAAGATATGTGTCTAGATTTGAAATCCATCATGCAGAATGATATTCTTGCAGAATTGCTAGTTTCCAAAAGAGGAGAAACCTTTGCACCTCTGCTGACACATGGCTTGGAGTTCTTTTTCACCACGTTTTCTGTTAAAGTCTCTTGACCGTAGGCCTCAGTCCTTCTGTTTAGAAGCTGATCCAAACCAAATGAAAACAAGGAAAGTTTTTAGTACTTCACCACCATCACCCCAAATATATGCTTTAAAGTTAAATATGAGAAAGTGCAAGTTGCTTTCAGAACAAATTGTGTTATTTCCTTCAGGCTTTCTTTTTGAAGGCAGATGAGCCACTGAACTCAGAGGGGTTTTTAATAGACACCAAGGCTCTATTACTGAGCAATAATTAAATATAATTAATAAGAAGGAATACCAAACAAGCCTTGTCTACTGTTGAATGTTTTGCTGGTCTCCCCAGTAGCCATTTGGAGGTTAACTAAATGTCCAATAATCAGTTAGTTTTTGCTTGATAGGGTAAAATAGTAGTTTACTTTCAAAAGTATCAGGCAGTCTTGATATGCAATCAAGAGAGAAGTTTTAGAAGGGACAGAGGAAATGGGAGCAATCAACATGTACATCACACTGTTCCTCCGTTCCTTGCCTGCTTCGTCTTAGTCAATATTCAGTGCATGGAACAAAATTTTGGGAAAATCAGATGTCATCGTCATGAGGCAGTTGGGCCAGGAGCACAATTTGTTCTCGCTAACATGTTCATACTGCTGTGTCTGTGCTCCCCATTTTCACATCTCAGTTCTCAGTTTTATGACTAATTCTTCAGTTACCCAACAACTCTTTTTAAAAATAACAGCATGAAATATTGGGCAGGCCGGGGTTGTTGATATTCTTATTTAATAGCTCATTTTCACTTGAGGATCTAGGAGCTGGATGATGTTGCTTGTTATCTCAACAAAAAAGTTGATTTCTCCCATTCTCTTTTTATTTCTCCCTCCAAGGCTGCTCTAACTGAGCTTTCTCTCCTTCCTCCTCTCCCCACACCAGTCCCTCCTACACATATATACATATATATGTATGTTCTGTGTGGGTTTTGTCCATCTGCCTATCTGTGTCTCTGTCAGGGGATGCTTTGCAAACAGCTGGAGCTCTGAATATCTGGTGAAGAGTTGGAGACTCATTAAGCTCGATGTTCACTATTATCCTGTATCTCTCAATAGTTGGCAGGGTTTTTTTTTCAGGATGTATATTCAGTGTTTTAACGAGAAATACTGGGGCGAGGGGGTAGTATCTTTCTATTTTGCTGTTGTTTCTTCTTCAATACCTTTGAATTAGGCAGAGATAGGAAGAGCCCACCCAGATGATAAGAAGAAATGGGCTGTGGGAATAAAACTACAGCTGCTTTCCAAATTCTTTGCTATATCAGCCTGTCATGTATTCCTGCTGTCTTTCCCTTAAGCTGTCTCCCTCCATACTCCATGAGTTTTCTGTTTCAAAATTTATGTTAGAAAGACTTGAATTATTTCCCTCTCTGTCAAACCTCCCTGGGGCCCCACCACCTGACTCCTCTTGCTTGCTGAAATTGTTCTGTGCCCTCTGCTAGTGCAGTTGTTCCAATTTGAAAAAAAACAAAACAAAACAAAACTTTACAGGCTCAATAAATGGTGTTAAATATCATTTTATGAAATATGAAGCCCATACTTAATAATTCATAAAATAAATTCATGCCCTCTGCTGCATGTTTACAGGGTTTTTTCCCCTCCTATTAAAGAACCATGATGTAAATAAGATAGTACACTTTTTTTAATGCTTTTTCTTTTTCCTTGCCTTTCCATTGCCACTATATGCAACAGTCTCAACTACAGAGCAGTATTTTGACCCAGTGCTGCACCAAAACAGCTGAGAAATCAAATGCTGATTAATTAATTCTTCTCTTAAAAGGATACTGGCTGACTATATTTTATATTTCAGTAGTATGCCTTGGCTTCTTAGCTGGTTTCTTTTCTTCCCACTCAATGTTATCTTTAAATTGTTGCTCTTAATGTGTGCCTGATAACTGAATAAAACTTGTTTGAGAATACCAGGTAAAAGTTGTACAGGATGTCATCACTGCCTGGTTGGAAAGAGCTCAGCTGCTTTGCAGTTGTTTGCGCTGGCAGATTTTTGCGTAATCAGATAGCTGAAATGAATACTATTTTGTATGTACACATATTACATTATTTTGGATATGCACTGCAGAGTAGAGTGAGAGGAAGGAATAAGGTGCCTTTTCATTTGGGTTGGTTACTTCTCCCCCAGCCTTGCAATAAAAGTAATGCTATTACTCACTGGCCTTGGTCTTCACTTACTACTAAAGGCACGGTTTCCCATTTCTACCAATTACATTGCTATTAGTTAATACGCAAAGGTAGATTTAAGCATCTTGTCTCAAATGGTCTTACCTAATTGGGCATAAGATACAATGTCTAAGAAGCAGAAAAAAAGTGAAATTCATGGAGGTAATCTTGATTATACAGTTTGCTCTGGGACACCTTGATGGTTACAAACTGTCTGCAAGGTTTTCATTTGTCAAGTATAAAAGTAAAAAAAAAAAAGAGACTAGAGGCTTTCTACCATAAATCCTGTTTTTTGATTGCTGTTGCTCCTAGCTTTTTCAAAGAAAACTCTTGTTAGCCTCAGTACAAAGAACAATGTAAGTGATAATAAATAGCTAAGCTAATAAATAAAGTCACACGGCTTTCGTTTTTGTTGTTTCTCTGCAGTGGCATTGCAAAATGAGGAAATCACTGTAACCATTATTTAGTATTTTCCTGCTCTTACTCTTGTTATTTTTTGAATGTTACTGAATAATACTTGTTTAGGTGCTTTTGTCTCAAAATCATCATCTGGGAAAATCTGTACTTCAAGGATGAAATGTACATTAGGAAAGGGTTGGGCTGCCAAAATAATATATGTAACCTTGTCCTGTCTTTTCCCTTCTAAGAAGGAGCACAAGCTTGAGAAGCAGTTGCACAGAGCACTGTACAGTGGAGAATCTGAACTGAGGCTTCCAGGTGATCCCTTGTCTTGCACTTTGACATTGTTTTGGGATTTTTATAGCCCAACTTCATGAAGATCACACCTTCAAAATGCTTTTTGAGGGTTTTGCAGTTTGAAATCTATTCTTTGCAATAGGGATGGTTCCATAACGAGTGTGTTAGGAGTCAACTATCCTGCTTGCTAATTTTTTAAAGCATTTTCTTAAATCTTGTGGATGATCCCTTATCAAACTGCATTTAGATTAAATGCCTATTTTCTTGTCTCTCTTCAAACTTGTTGTTGTTGTTGTTTTTACCACGTTTGCATTGAGCTAGTTGCTCTAAAGCACTCTGTATTGTTAGCTTGAGTTTTTAACTGGAACCTAAACTCAGGTAGAGGACTCTGCATCTTCCTGGTTATCTCTGCAGTCTTGCAGTACAAGTAAAGCATTGCAAGTATTGAATCTGCGTGTCGTGCATGGAATTCCTGCCTATTTGCTTCTCTAATTCCCCTGGAACACTAATTGTTGAAACCGGAAGGAGAAGCATCTGCTGTTGCTGCTATATCAGTAGTAGTAAACCGGTGAAGGACTGTACTACAGTGTGCCTTTATAGGAGGGATATAAAGACCTTTTTAAGACTACATTTTGTAAATGCTAAAGCAAGAAGTCTCTTGTGAGACTGTATTGCCTGTCTGCTTATAAAGCGGAGTTAACTTTTTAAACTCATTCTAGATAGGTCTAGCCTTAAGCAACATATGAGAGGACAACCCTGCCCGGTATTGTGGCTTTTAGCTTCTGAACAGAAACATCTGGTGGAATCACTGAGTGATTACCAACAACAATTAATACTTCCAGATTAAACTAGATCTTTTTTCTAAGATACAGTATGTAAATATGCACTCTGAATAGAGAAAATGAGACAGGGTTGACAAAGCTTGGTACGAATGCAGAAATGATGCACAGAAAAGTTTAAAGCCTAGCTTCTACAAATGAGTTTTCTAGGAATTTTGCATGCTTACTAAAGGAAATGCATGTGGAAAAAAAACCAAACACCCAAACCTGTAGAATTATGGTCAAGGTATATAGCTGAGGCCACATTAGTGTGTCACATTAGTTTCATAATGCAGGCAGCCCTGAAATGTGAGTCTCTGGAGTCTGGGTATTGTACCAGAATGGAAGACTATGCTTTGTTACACCTTAAACTGAAGCGTCAGGGTGCAGTCATGCTGCGTTCCAATAAAAGAATACTGCTGGGAGATGCTTCATTTTTATTTTTTAATGCCTAGGTAGTGGTATTAGCTTTTCTCCAGTGCTCCAGTACAAAAGAATGTAAAGGCAGGGAAGAACTCTGGAAATGGTTATAATTTTCTTCTTAGTATAAACTTCCTTTCTTTCACAGTTGGTTACTGGCAAGAACATGCATATCCATATTGATTTGAATATTAGTATGTGTATATATACAAACATAGTTGTGCTGTATGTTTTCTGCAGGTAAATGGGCAAAGCTTCTTTGTTAGACGAGAAGAAAAAGTTGATAGAGCTACTGAGTTTAATACCAATATGTTTCTTCTATTTCACAGCTGTGGTTTGTGTTGTTTGTTCTTTGGGTTTTGTTGATTGATTTTTTTTATTTTTTTTTTTTTTTTTTTGGGGGGGGGAGGAAGGGGGCGTTAGATTTCAGGATACTTTACCATTAGTAAAGTGAACCTTAGACTGTTATAACTTATTTGTTTTCTTTTTGTAGCTGTTAAGTTGTAATAAAAGTGTGTCTCAGTAGGCACTGCTGTATGCAAATTTCATACATTTTTTTTTAATATTAAAAGTCCTTGATGTCTTCTAGAATTGTTAGTATCAGGCACAGAAATTTCCCTTAATGGCACTTTTACCTGAGTGACCGAATGTAGGTTTTGCCAGGGAAAGGAACAGCTCCCAGCATCCAGGACTTTAGCTGAAGGTATATAGCAAAGCTGCTGTTGTTCCAGTTTAACATTAGGTATTCTTGAAGGAAAAATAAACCTGTAGTTGAAATGCAAGTCAGCAGGCTGTCTTTATTAGTTGAGCTCTTGATGTTATTTTTTTTGTCTGCTTCTCCTTTCTTTTTGTTGTGGCTGTTGTTTTTTCCTTTCTCTGTCAAATGTATTCTCCTTACCTGTCATGTTCCCTCTATCCTTGCCGCATGTTTTTTGCCCTCTATATGTTTGTTTTCATTTTCCTTCTCCCTTGCTCAAATTAACTTGGCTTTTTGGCTTTTTTTTAGTATATGTGCATATAAAAACATGCAGATAATTGTGTGTGTGAATATGCATAACTACGCATATTTGTGCATACAAGTATTTTGAGTGGGTGCTTGCATATAAACATATAACATGCACAACAATGCATAGGACAATCTCTAGTGTAATCATATGTTAAAACGTTTTGCTTTCTCCATATTCCATTTGTTTCTTGATTTTTCTAGAAAATAGTATCCTTAGCTCAGGGTCTTTGTCACCCTGTGCACCTCTGTGCATGTCTGCGCAGTGCTTAGAACAGGAGTCAGCTGTCTGTAACTAGGACCCCTGAGTCTTTTAAAACAATAGTATTAATAATTATGATTTTAAAGTTTTGTTTTATTTAAAATGGGAATTTTATTATTTGTTTTAAAACTCCATTTCTTAAATTTTGTTGGTGAGAAATCGGTGTGTTTACTTGTTTCCTCTCGTAGAGTCTATCAGTGTTCTCCAGCTCAGTCAGAAACAGGGCAGTTGCTCTAAGCTCTTGATGGAAGAGGCATAGCCTTAAAATACTGTTAGTCCCCGTGTCATCTGACTGACACGGAGCAGGGGGAGCAAACGCCCCGCTTTATCTGAATTGATGCCAGTAATAAGTTGCATGGTAAGTCCAGGACACGGCGTGTAGTTATTCATAAGTATGGTGGAGGCATTGTAGAGATAAAAGAGGACTGAGGGAAGCTGCCAATTATTTTTTTTCTTTTTTTTTTTTTTTTTAATTGCCTGATGTAAACAGTGTGTCCATAATTTCTCATTTGGAAGGGATAATTTCCAGCAGGTGTTCTTTTTGGCTCGATTGTAGAGGTCAGGTGACTTTGGATTTATTGTTGGCATCATAAATGAGAACCAAAGGGGACTACAATATACGAATGCAGAGTGATTCAACATCATAACCTCTAGAATGCTAGCAAGTATCCATAAAGCAGTAATAAATGTGGCCCTTAATGGTGGGCATCATTTAAAACCAGCTTTTACCTATGTTTACGGTGAAATATGCTCTGATATCTTGAAGGTATTTGTTACTTACTTGATGTGTAGTGATTGAGGTACATATTGACTTCTTGGCAGTGATCTTTTTTTAAAAATTTTTTTTAAATATTTTGACTACTTAGAGAGAAATTACCTTAGACATCTGTCATTTTTAACACTGTTGAGGTAGCAGATCAATATTAATGCAAAAATTCTGGAAGGTGGTTATTTAGTTTGCCTGAACCTGCTTTGTATTTAGAGGGGAACAGTTACTGCTTTGTGAAAGACCACCTGTATCTTTTAAGTGTATATGTAAGTGTTATGCAATAGCTTATTAATATAAATATGCCTACTGCTATATGACAGTTGCTGCTGTGTCAGTTTTAGGAAGGATGATGTAAGTAAAGGTTGAAGCTAAAAGGCTAAAGGCCTGTTTCTTTTCTAGCTTTGTCAATTTTCTTTGT
The DNA here is from genome assembly GCA_025311575.1 of Elanoides forficatus. Taxonomy (NCBI): domain Eukaryota; kingdom Metazoa; phylum Chordata; class Aves; order Accipitriformes; family Accipitridae; genus Elanoides; species Elanoides forficatus. Next base: position 5,707,051 of record JAOBAS010000060.1, read on the forward strand.
ACCCTCAGGGAAGTTGCTTAAACTCACTTTTATCTATCTAAAATTAAAAGATTTTCTCAATCATTGATAATTGATTTCTGTTAGAGCATAAAGATCCTCAGATTGAAGGTCAAATGTATTTGCCTAGTGTTTAAAATAAATATGCTGCACTCATGGCTATTTATTTGCATTGTGGCAGAGGACAGGAGTCTCAGTCGTGAATCAGGACATAGTTGTGCTGTTGCTGTAGGAACACAGAAAAATTTTTCTGTCTGGCTTAAAGACCCTACAGTTTGCTTGTAATTTCCCTTGATCCCACTCTTGTATTTAGTCCCTAAGAGTGGAATAAGCTTTTTTTTTTTTTTTTTTTTGGTTAGGATGTGATCTCCTATACAAAACCAGCCATCACTTAGGAATGAAGTACTGTGTGAGAGAGAAGCTTGTGGTTTGTGTACACAAAGGAAGGAATATACAGGCTTTTTCTTTGTCATGCTCACCAAAAACCTATAATGCCTTAGCTGTTACTGCATTGTATCTATATTTTCTCCTAATTTCCTAATTTTTCTCCATCATAGTAATCTAAACATGCTTTCAGGACTACAGCAGCCCATTTGGCTGTGCGTTAGACAGGGGAATACATTCTTAATTTGTTCCGTTTAGGTGGTAGCTATAGTAGACGGCACTTTCTTGCCATTGTCAACTGCTACATGATGACTACTTACAATGCCACTTACTCTATATGTATTTCCAAATGGTCGTTTAAAGAAATTATTGCAAGAGGAGCAAATGGATCAGTCGGGGAGATGGAAGAAAGAGATAATAGAAGAAAATTGGAGAGTTTTCCTAACATTTTTCCTATGCCAGTTTAGACAACTGGGATTTTGTTCTTTTCTGAAAGCAGATAGAGGTGGTTATAATTTTCTCTGGATTAGCATCAGTCCTGGTGTAAAATGAGCTTTCTGGCTCAAAATCCATAGGAGTTCCCTTCTTAAAAAATGTACCAGTAATGCAAGCTGATTTGCAGAATTGCCATACACACAAAAAATAATAAAATGATGCATAAAACCAACACTCATGAGTCAAAGCTGTCTGTTAGGAATTAACATTACATCAAGATTTAATTTACATCTCTTGCAGAAAAACACTTCAATATTCTATGCTATCCCACACTTAACAGTAATGAGCTAAAATGGTATGTAAACATTATAAACAAAGATAATCCCAAGAGCAAAATTCCTAAGTGGATCTGTAATTCAAAAGTGCCAAAGAGTGATTAGGGAGATCTCGGAGCTGATTTTAGCCCATGATAAGCAGAAATAGTGCATGCCTTCTGCTTTGTTCCCCCCTCTTCTCCCCTAGTGTTTTTGTTCACTTTTGGTTAGTATTGCTATAAACAAACTATTAAGCATAAAAAGAGATGCAAAATACCTCTAACAGTAGTTAGTTTTTTTCTTGCCCTTTACTTATCTGTGTATGTCCATCAAATGATTAAAGCAAACAGTCATTCCTCCACAACATGCATCTAGCAATTGTGGCCAATGCAAATTTGGTCTGTCAAAAAATCTTGTGTTATCTTGATATGTCAGTTCACGGCACAGCTAGAAAGAAAGGAGGAGTTGTCATTTGTTAGCAGAACAGCTGGCATAACAGACTGGAAGTTGTGTTCTCCAGGAATTAATTTTTTACTAAGGTAAGTTCAGTCACAGATTTTAAACTGTTAAATTTGCAGCTCAGGCTGTGGTGCTTGCCTGGGTAACAATAGAATTTCAGAGGAGGTAAAAGGGAAACCATGGAATGTACGTTTGGAGGGTGCTGGTCTTAATTTTTATTTTCCTTCCTTGTAAAGGAGGTTTCTGTGACTGAGGTTGATTGCTCTGACAGCTGCCCAGGGAAACCAGAGGCTCTCCTGTGTGGAAGTCAGAACATGTATGCTATATAATTGTTTATTTGGTATCTTTTTTTGTTCTTTGTCTTAGTAGGATTTTTCTTAATAAAACAACTGAAACCTTATTAAGGGGGAAAAATGAATCTGTTACTGCTATTTAATATTTTCCAAAAGTACCTGTTTCTCCCTATCTTTCGTTAAGACAATGTATTCTGAGTATGTTGAACTCTATTTTTTCCTTCTTTCTTTACTGAAGTATATGTTTAGGAACACTATGGACACAATATTCCTAGAAGTACACCACTTGAATCAGGAGGGCTTAATTGAAGAAAAAGAATAAAGAGTTGCACATTCTCCATGGCAAAAAACCTTTTTAGACTTACATATTTGTTTTTCTGTGTGTTTTGAATGCTGTTTAAAACTTTTAGCCTTTAATGCCATATAAGGTGATTGAAGGGGCAGGGAAGCATTTGTTTTATTTGCAAGGTACTCTGTGACTGTCTTGGTGCTCTATCTACTAATGCATCCTTGTAAATGCTCCAGGCATGTGCCATGAGTGTTTGTAACATCATGTTTCTTCTAGTAAATTATGCTATGAACCAGTGCTCCAAATCAGTAGCTGCGCATGAATTTTTTAAAGAGGTGTAGTATTGGTGGCAATCTCATGGTTAAGGTTGTGCTTAGATTTACATTAAAATACTTCACAGCTATACTCTAAAGGTGTAATTACCCAGACCTCTTAGATAACAGTGGGAATATTTCCATTGATTTTTGGCAGGCTTTCTGTAGAGCATTTCAATTTTTGATGTAACATCTTTTTGCAAAAAGTCCTTACTAAATTGTAAAGAAAAAGCAATCAATATTGGTCTATTTTCTTTCTTTTTCTTTTTTTTTTTCTTGTTTTGAAGAAGAACCAAAAAAACCCCACCACCAAACAGCAGACCTAAATGTGGCTACTCACAGCAGGTGAGAATTACAGCCATCAGCTGCCAATATATGTGTGTGCATGCAGATTGTGACAGAACTTGGGCCCTGGGGTCACATTTGAGAAGTTAAAATCAAAGACATCTGTAGCTGTTGACCTCGGTGAGAACAACATAAAGTCAGTTTGTCAGACAAAGGAATGTCAATTTGCCAAAGCCACTGCAGACCCCTCGAAGTCCACACTCTTTTGTGTCTCCTCTTGGAGAGCACTAGTTAACTTGAGTGGAAAAAAGTTGTCATACTGAATCAAAAAATTCAACCATCCAAAACCTGCAAAGGGGGTGCTTTCATGGCTTTGTTTTTAAGGCAACAGTGCAGATTGCTTTTAAAGACTGAAAGTCTTTGCAATCATGTTTTGTTTGAATGAGGCCCCTAAATGAGACTGACTCTTCAGACAAGGATTGGATTGGTTGAATTGCCTCTAATAGTGTTTGGATCAAACACTTGCTGACTCTTTCAGAGGAAACATTTTTAATGTTCCTTAAAATTCTTCATTGAATGTAGCTTGGGTTTAGACTTGTTTAACAGAAGGGCCAGAAGACAGAAGCTGAGCTGGTACCTAAGACACAGGATGGTATTTGGATTTTACTTAAGCATTATTTCTTGTACAGTCACTTTGCTTCTGGAAATTGGACAGATTTCTCCAGATCTACTGGCTGTTATATTTCTGGAGCTTCCCATCTTATTTTTTAAAGATAGACTGCACTGTTTCCACGCAGTACACCCAACCTGCCTTGATACGAAAGAAAAACCTATCAGCTAAACTGAAGGGGTTGACATGGCTCTGGGTGTTAGAAATATTACTCCAATGCTGTGAGCTGGGGGAAGAGACTGCCTGCGAGGTACCTGGGCTCTGTGTGCTCTGGGGTGCCCCAATCGCTGGTTACCCTACAGCCCTGCTAGCTGGTCCTATGTCCTGGTGAGTAAAGGCTAAAGTCTTAAGAAGGAGAGTCTAGATGACAGCTAGATAGAGTAGAATTTTCCCTAGTCATTCCTCCTCTTATAAAGTCCATCTCTTTCTTCATAGAAAAAGGTAGCTCAGCTATCAGGTGGAGGATGAGGAAAGTGGATGAGAAATTTATGCAGATGAGGGTTTTTTATTTGTTTTTAGAATTTGTGTGGAACGACTGTTGAAAAAGTGCTTATACAAAGTTCAGGGTAGCATAATGAGACTTGTGATCTTAGAGACAACTATAATAATTCCTAATTTTTTCAGTATCAGATTGAACTTTTTATACAGTATTTTTAGTTGGTTCCCACTCTGTGATGCTTAAATTATTGTGCTTGTTTTATATCACATTTATTAGCTTTTAATAAAAATAACTTTTTAGCAGTGTAGAAACTTAGCTTCTGAGTAGTATTGAAATTACCTTGAAAGAGTTCATGCCATCAATATAGTATCAGCTGCTGCCTTATTTTTCACATGCACAGGCATTACATGCGAGTTTGGAAAACCCAGCTGCAGTGAACTTCAGAGCTTTGGTGCTACAGATTACTCTCTGTATGAAAATACATTGGCATATTAATATTTTTGGCAATTTGGTACATTGTAAGCTGTAAGTGTCAAGGTTTCGATTCATATGGAAATAAATGCAGAAGGTGAGAATATTTGTTTTATAGTTTCATGAGGCTGACTTCTAGTGAGGATTAAATCAGACTCTTTAGTGTGGCTCTAAAGGCCACTGGAAAGAAAATCAAACAGTAGATTATCAGGGAAAAAGAACAGATTGTCTTCCTTAAATGAAATTCTAGAACAACTGTCATTTAACATGCATTTCATCTCTTTATCTACAACCTGGAATTTTCAAATAAACTTTTACCTTATTTATTTATTATTCTTGGCACAAATAAAGAAGTGTCTGATTATCTGGTTTGAGTAAACTTTAAAAATTGTGAAAAGAAAATTTGTTGTATTTAGAGGCAATGGATACTTGCCTTTCCTTGAAGTCTTTTTTTTTTTTTCCTACTAACAGATGCCTATAAATCGTCTTGTAGTACTAATTTCAGTCAGTAATGCTGATATTGTCTTACATTATTTATGTGGTATCCAGTGTCCCCATTGTTCAGTATTTTGACTGATGGTCTGACAAATAAAAGGTTTGCTCTTCATCAATGATGGGAAGGAATACATATAATAGGAAGAGAGAGAGATTGTCTACTTATAGAATCAAGGAATGGGTGAATGAAAAATTAGAATACTAGGCATAAAAGTAGCACCTCTGAGTTTATGCAGTGCGGTACCTTGTGTGACTGAGGACACTGACAAAATGAGGAAACCCAGCAATGTCTGTATGTTCCTACCATAGCACAAACTCCTTGAAATTGTTGTAATTACGATAACAGTTGTGACCTAAGCTTGTCAAATGTTCAGCTGACTGTTACTCATCTCAGGAGTATTAGTCTCTTTTTGTTACTTCATTCTGTTTTCTTCCTCTGTTTTTTCTTTCTTCTTCTTTTTCCTCTTAGCTCTGCCTCCCATGGTATTTTATCGCAAAGGGAAAGTGCAAGTTCTCTGGGACAGTGACTTTCTATTACAGCATGTCTAGGTAGTGCTTGGTTAAACTAAGCCTTCAACTTAATGTTTAACTTTTAGGTTAGTTATCTTAGTTTAGAAAATAGGATTTATTATTAATTTTTTTGATGTTGTTAAAAGAATACAGATGGATATAGCTCATTCATTATTATAACACAGGGTGGAGATCCATCTATTTGAGTGCTGTCATTTTGGAGGTAGGCACCCGTTGGATGTTTGCGTGCCACATGTGAATACCTGTCTTTGGCTTGGCCTTGACAGCTGCTGCCCCAGGGAAGAGTAAGTAATTACTAGCATTATTGTTGTTATTTCATAGTAATTCACATTCAGGAAGTTCTTTGGAGTTATAATCAGGGCCAGGAAGAGCCATGGTGGTAGATATTCCTTATATATATACAGACCATAGGTTGAATTGAAAAATCATCTGTCTAAACAAAGGTAAGCAGCGTATTTTGAGCAGCTAGTCCACTTTCGGAGCTTTCCAATACCAGAGAGCTTTTTATTTTTTTTTTAACTTGAAATTACCCATACCCCCACTATACATAGATACATATGCTTATAAATGTCCTGAATAAAATGTAATATTTGAGGGCCATAAATCTAGCCATAAACCGGATGTGGTCCAGCATATTTTTAGTGCAGAACAATTTGACAATTAAAATCATGTCGGTAATCCAGAATGCTACAGAATAACATAAATTGGTCATGTTCATTAGCGCATGTGTAGCTGTACTTTCATTTAGAGACATGGTCAAAGTAATGCAGTAGAAATTTCAGCTTTCTCTGAGGAAGATAAGACGTGCCGTGTTCAAGACTTACACTTACCAGATTAATTTTCACTGATATGGCTATTCCAAAGGCTTGCCTCAATGTTTTAGCATTTCCTCTATTTTGTTTTATAAAATAAAACAAGTAGCTTAATGAAAGTGTCAGTTAATGTTCACTAGTTCATTTTTTCCTTTTTTTCTTTTTTCTTTTCTAAAAAAATCTTCTCAGCCTCTACTTTTCCTTTTTGTTTTGTATTGCACAAGTATTTGACAGTATTTCATGTGAGGGTTCAACATTAACCCTTTCAATCACAGAATAGGTTTTGTTGTTTTTTCCAAATAAATAAATGTACTTAGAGGGATATTTATTTAAATGAGACGTGATGCCTTTCATGTTTAACTGTAGTGCTGTTAATTAATGCTAAGATGCCATAAATTTTTTTTTTCTCCTCCTTTTTTCTTGATTTAAGTGAGGATAGGTGATGGTGATGATTAGACAGGAATAGACTTTTTGAAGGAGAAAATGGTAATGTACAGAAAGATTTAATTACCTTTTGGGGGGTTTCCATTACTCCAGCAGTGTTTGTGTTAAAGTGCTATCTAGCAGTCCCAATCTGAAGCCTCACCACATTGTGCTTGTCACCATACAAAATTACATGGAGAAAAGATTTCTACACTGAAATCAGTGTCAAGGCTAAAATCTATGTGAGCAGATTGGGAAGTCATAATTAACATCTCTGATTCCTCAGAATCTGCATTTTTTTTGGTGAATGGATTGTCTCAGTCATGATGCAAGGGGGTGGTTTTAGTTGGAGTCTGTCTGAGAAATGAAAACGCAGGGGACTTTAGGCATTACTGACTTTGAAACCAGTAATCATGAGATGCTTGAGCCAGCAGGGAGAGGTGGAGGGAAGGAAAACTTTCAGATATTGTGAAGAGAAGACATATTTGAATCTACTGAAAAGGACACTTCCATTTATCTGCTGGAGTACAGGATATGGTTTGATGGCTGTCCTGTAGTCTCATGATATTTTGCCACAATTAAAGTGACATCTGTTAGAATATCAACAGGTTTGATGAACTTCTCCCTGTGTGCATAGGCAGCTCTTGTGTTTGAAGGGAGATGACCCCTGAATTAAAAGCATATATAGATGTTTCTCAAGAAATTCAAGTGAAGCAGAGATTTTTATAATTAACAGGAATACGTAGTATGTTGTAATGTGTTCTCAGCATAAGAGCTTCTATATAGCAAGAGAGAATCATCTTGACATTAGTTGTATTGTTATCTTGTAGGTGTTTCTAATGAAGGTTTCTTATTCGTCTTGTGATTCGTTTATGGAGCAGTCGCTCTGAGTAGTTTCAAAAGCCTTAATTCAATTTCCTTTCCTTTAAGGAAGCATTTTGGTGGCTTGGGACTCGCATAGCAAAATCTGTCAATAAATGTTTTGTACGTCATTCTTACCATGTTTCCTTCTCAGTGTTCTGAAGGCTGGGAGACGAAGTCATAATGTTGAATAAGAAATCATGTAAAGCTGAATTTGGAAGAGCTCAGCACTGATGAGAATAAAAAAAGCTTCTGTAGGTTAGATCAAAGTACAATTTGGATGGTCAACTGCTTGTAAGAGAATCTGCCCTGATAACAGAAGACAGAGACACCATTTGTTACCCTTGTTTGCAAGTGTCTGCATTTTTGCCACTCTACAGTTTTTGTAATTATTTATGGTTGTACAAATATAAATGAAACCACCTTTAATGTTTTGGCTTAAGCATTATTGTATAGTGGCTCCTAAATCGATGTGCTGTGTAGAATTGTTGGTACTGCTTTGAGAAAACTTTGCCTTTAGCTAAATGTGTGTGATTGCATTGGAAGATAAGAGCCTGTTGTCTGAGAACAGCTGAAGTCAAAATGTAAAGACCTTTAAGTCATGCATATGCCACCGAGAGTAAAATTTGATCTGCAGAAGTTATTTTCTGCAGTTGGTGTTACATAAGCTGAAAACAAAAAATGCTTGATTTTCAGTTTCAAGGTGGGGTGTAAAACTTCCCCCCTCCAAGTACAGTTGATGCGGATATAGTGGGAGAAAGCCAAAATACTTTACTTTTTGCTTTCAAAAGTGTCAGTAAGCACTGTCATTGAGTGCAGCAAAGGAAACATGCAGTATTTAATACTTCTAGCCCTTACAGTGTACATGGTCAGCCACTTTGCGCTGCTACCCTAACTGAACACATCCACATTGTTGATTACAGAGCCTGTCCATGTAACATATGAAAGTTCAAAGGGAAAATATTTTTGAAGGACTTTCTGGGTGGTTCTACATTTTTTTCATGTTTTCTTCTTCCTTCTCCCCAGTCAGGAAGGTATATACATGTGTATGTATAAAGATTGCTTATTATCATTTATCTAAATGGCTACTGAATTAAAGTATATATACTTTTTATGGTTCCCCCGACTGCCATCCCAGGAAAGGAGAGAATAAAAAGGAAATGAGAGCTTTAAACACCGTTCTAGGCCCCTAACATTTAGAATAGTGGGGTTTTTGACCTTTGAGCAAAAGAAACAGGTATTGATATATACGCACACTCAACTATTTTAATAGGATTTGCTTCTGATCCAATTGAATTTATGAAATAAGTGAGAGTGGGCTCAATGAGTCCAAAGTAAAAGTTTACTTGGTATTTTTAAGCTAGAGATGTTATTTTCATCTTTCTTCACAAAATTCAGTCTTTTGATTTAGAAGAGTTTTATGTTGTCAGTTTATTTTTTCCCTGAGGCTTTATAGCTACAGTCCAAATTGTCCTTTATTAAATGAATTTAACTATCAATTTTCAATTTTCCATGCTTTACACTATATTTGAAACTCATCTGTATTTTCAATGAGCATTAATCTGAATGTCTCTTTCTAACAAAGATATGATGTTAACAATCTCCTTGCCATACTCTTAATCCAGTTATGTGTGGCTAGTCTCAATGAAGAAGAAAGATTGCCTTTTTCTATTTTTGGTTTTCGCTGATAGCCTTTTTGATCTAATATTTTAAAATTTACTATTAGTTTAAAAATGAGATAAACATGGAAGTAGAGATTAAAATTTCAGCCATATAAATATTAATTTTAATCTTTCTGGAAAATTAACTTATACCTTTAAAAATGCTTTGCAAATGCAGTAGTTACTATAGTACTGGCCAAATAATTCATTAAAATTATAATAAAGGTACCAATTTGTCACTAGCAGGTTTGTGATAACCATTTGTCGTCTTATTTGGTTATCAGTGTACATGTATATATTTATATATATAAACACTTAGATTTGTGTGTGCATATGTAAATCTGTGTAATATTTCTTTCTTTAATACTGCAGTAAGATACAGAAGTCAGTCAAAGTCTTTCAGTGTAACTGTGCTTCCACTGGTGGTGGTGGGTGTGCTTAATAAAGTACAAGTTTTTGGATGTAAATGTACTTTTGGAAACAATTCTAATCATCAGACATGAAAAATAAGTGTATATAAAGAACAAGAATTGACAGGAAAAGAGACGTTTGGAAGGCACTGAAGGAGAATGACTCAATTTGTTTATGCATTACTGCTATTCTGATCTTGGGGCTTTTTTAATGATTTTCAAGCAAGCAGCTGATACAGTGAGAAATTCATACAGGCATATCACATTAGACCTATTCACAATGTACTCATAAAATTCATAAATATGATAAGACTCCAGAATGATGCAATTCAGACAGTATACTCTATTTTCATAGCCATGCAAATAGGGTTAGAGGTGTTCAGGATCATTACTCTGGAACAGCTATGAGCCAATGTAAATAGCAGGAGCATCCTCGGCTGTTAAAAGGTTGTCAGACTGTCTCCTACCGCCGCAGGTCAAGTGGAGAAAGGCTGTACTGGAATGAATCGCAAAGTTGTCTCGTGATGCTCCTCCGACTGTTGATGGAATGGGGATGGGGATCCCATGTACTAGAACGCCTGTAATTTATCTTACTCTGTACTAGAAGTAACTGGACAATTTCTTCCACCCAGCAGAGGTCTATCTCTGAAATACTTCACCCTGAAGGTTTTATCACCTGTGACAGTGAACAAAAAGGATAACATTGGCTAAGATGTTTCTCAGAGTTACAACAACTTTGTACCTATTTTAACTGTTCAACTGACGTGTCTTGATTTTGAGCCTATATCCTGTGGGTGCTTATATCTCGGCATGCCATTCAGACACCAATTCAATGACTTGCCTCAGTAAAGAATCCAAAAGAGCAACAGAAAACTGAGTTAATGGATAAATGTGTCCACTCTACAACACAAATATGAGGCATCAGTTGTGCCCTCTCTTTATAAGGTCCCTGCTAAAAAGAAATCTATCTTGCAGCCTGTCCTGAAAAGCAACAAATAAAATTTGAGCCACTGGATACAGTAAAGGGGTAGTTTATAAAGCTGTTGAGTTCCTAAAGTGAAAATTCTGCAGAGACTTTCCTTTTGTTTTAACTGAGAGTTGTTCAGTTTTGGCAGTACAGGTTAGGAAGAGAATTAGAAAGGGGCGGAGGAGCCCTAAATCAAGGGAAACTTTGTAGCTAATACTTATCTTTAAACTCCAGATATGAATCCTCAAGTACAATATGTTATTTTTTTTCCAGCCTTTTTCAAATAACTGTAAGCACTGTAGGAAATGGATTGTATCAATGTAACATGCATTCTGGATCATGGTGACTTTTCTCTGACAAAAAGGTTGCAATCAAGGAGCAGGAAGTAAAAATCAGAACTCACTTTAAGTGGGCACTCGGTGTCAGAGGAAGGTCTGATCAAATCAATGCAGAACTGCCATGCTTTCTGGAAGAGCTGATACGGTACTCCTAGGTACTGAGCCTTTTCCTAGGCTGGAAAAAAATTATTTCTGTGGTATTAGTTGCTCTGTTTAAGATCGTTTTATATTTTTGTTGCAAATAATTTTCAGCAATGAATGAACCTACATATAAATTTATTCTAAACAAGGTTTAAGCAGACTCTTTTCCCGAAATGGATGTTTGACCAGAGATAATTTTTCTGAATTGGAGGTCACTTTGGACAGTGTAGCTAAATCCTAGGTTTGCTGTTTACATTTTAAAAATAACCAGTTTTTCATTGTCAAGTGGCAAATATGAATGCAAGCCTGTGAAGTGGTGTGAAATGTATCCCTCATCTGGAAAAGTGTATGATTTCATATACATTACTTTCAGCACAATCAGCTTAAATGACTGGGATTTCTATCAGGATTCTGAGATTTCAGTTACTGTTGATCTCTCTAATATTTCTAAAAAGTTACCTTTGATTGCATTGTTCTTTCAGCTGATCTTGTCTCATATTTGTTCCTCTTATTTAGGTGGAAGTTCTCACCTTCTTCATTCCTTTTCCCTTTCTTCCTGCATTCATGCCACTATTTCAACGTTTGTGCTGCAAGAAGTTCATCAGTTGGGCCTGAGCAAATAACACGGGGCCAGACCCTTTATTATTGTTGTTGCTGTAACAAGGCTTTACAGTTTGCTGTCAGTGCTGTGCACCTCAACAAAACAAAGAACTTTCCACATTCAAACTTCTAGATCTTCTAGCTGTTAAGGATAGTGGCAGCTCGTTGAGATCTACAGCCACACACACAGTCGTGTTGTGGTCAGTGGCGCAGCTTCCCTGTGTTTTCTGCAGCCAGCTTTCTGAAGGCAGAGCTACATTTGTTTGTTTGTTTGTTTACGCTTTGATCTGGCAAGATACAGCTCTGGATTAGCATGGCACTGTGCCTGTGTGATTATATCCTGCAGGTACAACTAGGCTCCTAAATGCCATCTGGCAGTGCTAAGGGGCCAAATTCTATCAGAGCATCCAGACGATGAAATGGAAAAGGTTTCATAGTAAACTTGCTTCACCTGGTTTTGTGTGCCTTCTATGCAGACACCGAAAAGAATGTTTAACATGAATATAAGCATTACAAATAAAGGCATGGTGAGTTGCTTAGCCAGCCGATGTAACCTTTAGCTTAAGATTTTCTCAATTCTGTGATGATATTCATAATTTAATGTTGCAGTTACATGTATTTATGCATTTAATTCCTAATTATTTTTTTAAAGTACTGCCTGCCTGAAGACCTAAAACCTCCAGTCTCTACTGGAGCTGGTATGTTAAGACTCATCTAAAACCTGAGCCATGGCATGTACTTTTTGAAGTCTTTGAACTGAATATAGCTTTAGTTTGAGCTCTGCCTACTTCAGAGGGAAAGGAAACACTTTCCTATTCCGCTCACAGACAGCCTGTGCTGGAGGGTTGCTGCCTCTCTTCTCACAATGACTGCAGCAGCTAATCATGCGTAATCCCTGTGTTACTGCTCACAAAGAAAATCTGTGGGCATTGGAAAAGCATAAATCGGTGGATATACACATTTTACATGGGTAGATGCTTATATTTTATTTTATAAGCCATATCCTTTTGGATCTGCCATTATTCTGGGTTTTTTTATGTGGCAGATAGCATAATTTCATTTGTACTGCCTTGCTCTTGTGGGTTCCTAGAACACATAACTTGTAAAGGTTGATGAGGTATAATGCTTTTCCTTTCTCTTTAATGAGATGCTAATATTTTTGGGGGATTTTTCACTTTCATTCTTTAGGATAAAATGCTGAACTATTATAAACTGTATAATAATAGAGATGTTATATGTCTGGGTCTTCCAGACATGTCTTTTTTTTTTTTTTCCCTTATGCAAATACTGTTCCTAGATATGTCTTTGCTGGGCTGCCAAACATCTGGAAACCTTGGACAAATAGCCATTGCAAATGGATTGACTGATTTTCTGTTGCAGTGAGTCCAACACATCAGGGTTTGTCAAAGTTGCCGTATATGAGTTATGCAATGCATGTTTCCACCTTCATATCCAGCATTTGCCAGACAGAATTGTGAGTCCTATTGTGCGATGGATTCCACTTTAACTTACAATATCAAGGATCTGGATGGTTTTATGCTCCTAAGCAAATGTGGGTGCAAATTTTCAACATTTCCAGATGGTGATTTAGGTTGCCTGTTTCCATTATTGTATTCCAAATTGGGCAGAGCACTTTCTTTTTTTCTTGATTACATGACAATTTAGCTCACTGATGGTATTAAAACATTAGCTAAGAGTTGGCATTTAGGCATGCACTCCTGCTCCCTGCAGAAGACTATAAAACAGGTTTTCTCATAAAGATGCAGAGAATTTGTTTGCTTAAGTATTTTGGGATTTGTTCTGTGGGGTTTTTTATTTTTTTTTTCTCTTATTATTATTAATTCATTCTGGCTTTGAGTTGTAGTCTGTCCTTTTGCTGTTGCATGCAGCCAGGTTTGTCAAGAGTGTCCTGTGGTTATTAAAGAATTCAGATCTCTCTATGAGACATAGATATTCACAGAAAGATACTTAGATCCTGTACCAAAAACTCTGAGACTATATACATTCAGAATAAATATTATGTTTTGGCATTGTGGACATTAAACAGTAAAGACCCATCTGTGCATGCAGAAGTGTACATGTGCTGTTCTTCAGGAGCAACGTGGGAGTGCTGCCAACTTGTAGTTCATTATTGCTGCAGTTTATGAATACTTCAATAAGCCCAATAGGTCTAATTTATCTCCTCCATGAAATCTGTCGATTGCCTTTGTAATTACAGGTAATTTTAAAATTCTGGTTTTAATTGTGATTTTGGGTTTTAATAAGGGGCAGCAGAATGGTGATTAAATCTTTCTGTCCTCTTTGAAGGGGTTAAGAGTTGATGGCTTTTCTGTTTTACAAGCACTCTTCTGCCAATTCAGGATTTAAATTTTCACCTCTTCTAATGACAGCATTAGGTCAAGCATGTTTCTGCTCTATAACTACATTTGTAAAACAATTCTTGGAAGGGTTTGGGGTATAGCTGATAGTCTGTTGAGTCCAAAGTTCCTTTTGCCAAAAGCAGACTTCACTGAATATGGGTTTTCTACTATCTAAGTGAAATTAAGGCAGAGGTGAATATTGTTTCAGCTTTAGTCCGAATCATGTAGAAGTATTTTCAACAGGTGAACAGAGTATTTGTAAATGACAGAAGACTTAGGTTTGTTCTCCTGAAAGATTTTACCAACCACTTTCAATAAGCTGAGCAACTTATAAGTCTTGATGAATTTTTTTCTAAAATAGATGCTTTAAATATGTCCTTAATTGTACCTTATCTGTAAGGATGACCTTTTCTTCCAGATCAGCCTTTACAATGTTTATCTCTATCTTTGTCACAGCCAGATTGGATTCTGATGTTCTAGCCTGAGTTTTTAGCAACAGCTAAAGGCCATTCAGAAATTCTGTTAATAAAGTAAAAGTCATCTTTCTTGCTTAATCATGTCTCATATAGATCTGTGCTCTGTAGATAATGTAGCTGATAATTCATTTACAGCCTTTTGAATCTCCTAGTAAAAGAGAGAGAAATCAGGTCTGTTGAGATTCATTATAACACCAACTAAACCACTGAAAAGAAAATAAAATGAGGAGTACAGTTGGCATGTATTTATTTACAATTGGATCTGTTATTCTGGGTAATAAATGAGGTGGGATAAGGAAGATAAAGCAAACCCACAAATTTAAAACATATGTAAAATAGCTGCAAGAGCATTCTGTACATACTTTATATTTAAACATGAAATGAAGATATGGAGTGAGGTTAAAAATGGAAAGAAAAAAGTTTAGGGTCTTTTCTGCATGTATGATGGTTAGTCTGAAACCTGGATAGTTTTTCCATGACTAATTGAAAATTGACTATTTCACATCTGTTTTGGCTTAACTAAAATATGACGACTACTACTTGCACTCAGTGCACAACTTATTTGTGTCTGTTCAAAGGTGTACTTTACCTGTGCCATATTTGTTACGTTCTGCAGATTGGAGTCCAGGCCCATGTTCTTTCTCCTTTTCTTTAGCTATAACGCATAACCAAAAGGATCATTTTAACTGCTGTCTTTGATCCATATTCCTGTTTTTGAATTCTGTAGTTCTAACATCTATTATAAGGTACTAAAGCAATTGTGTTTTTCCTGTTAAGGCTATCTTTACAGTACAAACAGACTGTTGTGAACATTGGTAAGGAAATCTGATCATCTTTAGTTTGCATTACCAGGCAGATCATGCAAGTTGGTTTTATTAATTTACTCCTGTCTTTTTAAAATCACTCATTGTCTACTTGTTCTTTAGATACTGCAAATAATGGAAGACTGAAAAGTAAATTATTTTAAAGATTTAGACTAGGACATTTTGCATTATATTCTTGACGTGATCTAATTCAATTTGTGCTTTTCAGATGCTTCAATCATAGTCACAATAAATTGTGTTACTGTCTGCTGTTCAGCCAAGACACACTTGCTTTGCGATACAAAATTCAGGCTGTTCTGTAGACACTCCTCAGAATATACAGAGTGAACATCAGATTAAAAAAAAAATTAGCTTTAGGGGATATTTTAGGGTGAATTTCAGTTCTGTTTTAGAAAGACCCTTATGCTTTATGTGAAGCTTCAGAATTTGCAGAAAAAGAGCAATCCACAAGTCCAATTCTGCTGTCTGTGCTAGGGGCAGAGGCACGGTGCTGTGTTTTGCAGTGCGGGTGCTGTTCTCAGGAAGGGTCATGGAGGAGGTGGAGGAATTGTTGACTGTTTGGGGGATGATATCATGGGTTTCTGACTGCTGAGTCTGATTAAAACTGTAATTGCTCTCCTTAAATATTTCTTGCTGAGATGTTTGTTCTTTTATGTCTATTAATCAACTTCAGTATGTAACTGTATGCATGGTTTTTCTGAACTTCGATATAGTTATCTGGTATTCTGTCAAGTTGCAGTAGCTTCTTTGCTTACTGAGCATCATTTTCTAGAACCAGTCCAACCGCTGTTTGCTAGGGAACATGTCTATGCATGCATATACATGTCTGTGACTCCAGCCTAACTCTGTGGGGAAATGTGAAGGAGCTGTCTAAATTAATCATCTCTCAGCAACTGCTGTATCTCAGACAGATAAAATGTTTCTGAAAAGGTCTGGAGGAAGGGGGCAGGGAGAGATTCAGACACTAATTGCCTTTGCTATGTCTTTAAGTAAGGTGCAAAATCAGCATCTGTACTCCAAATCCACTTCAAAGAGCAGAGGACTACTGCAGTTCACTGCTGGTTTAAGGTTAGGAAAGAAAAAAATAGACTCTCAGTTTAGAAGCAAAAATGAAGAGAAGGTGGGTGGTCTTTTGTTCTGCTCTCAGGGTGAGCACAGCCAGACCCCCCCAGGCGCAGAACAGGTGCCTTCCTCTCCAGACCCCCCCATCCTGGGCAGGGCTCAGGAGTGCTGAAGCCTGAGGTGGGGCAGGTGCCTTTCCAAGGAACAGCACCTGAACAGGCTGGCTCTATCACAGCCTGAAATCAGCGGGGGGGCAAGAGAGAGGAGAGCTAAAGACCTTGTTCTTCCCCGCCACCTTTGCAACGTGGCATGACTCTGTGGGTGAAGGAAATGCACAGTCCTCTACTCCTAGAAACGCAGCGGTGCCCCTCTCGTTTTGGGTGCAAAAAGCCTCGTGCGTGTTTGCCTCTCCCCTCTCGTAAGGTCCCGGTTCAGCCCCATCCCCTTCCTGTTATAACTGTGCCGTCCCTCATCACCGCTGGGATCTCTGAAGTGGTCTGTGTATGCTTCACTCTGAAATCCAGATCTTTGTTCAAAATACACAGTGAAGAAAAGATGAAGATGCAGGCAGGTTTCATCATCTCTCTGCGTGTAAAATATTAGGAACTCTGATGCAAATAGCTGTGCCGTAGTTCAAGTTTCTACAAAACATAGAAATGATCAATCACCCATCAGGCATGAAAATTATATTGATGTTAACGGTCTTCATGGATCAGAACAATGGAAATAAAAAAGCATCTCGGAACTTTAACTCTTCATTTTTACTCTTGATGCCAGACTGTGGCTTTGATTTGAGTCTGACTTCACTGGAATTGTTAATGTGCCTTTGTTATGTTGCATGTAGAGCTTAGGTGATAGCTTATATGAGGGCGGCCCTGCTTTTTGTAACAGCAGTTTTTGCAGTATGTTTTAATTCTGTCCCAAATAAGCAATACTATAGAAAATTATTAATTTCCTTAACTGGCTACCAGCAAACCACAATGCTGGTATTTGATCTTTGCACTTACAGTTTAAGCTTGAAATCCATAGAATTATTGTTCTGCACACTGCTTAATCCATATGACCTTGGGCGAAGACTGTGGAGCTGCTATTTTCAGACTCTAGAATTAAATCTAGACAGCTCAACGTCTCCGAATTTAGGAAGCAGTACTTAAATAATAGCCTAGTTTTGGATTGGAAAGATGGTACGTTTCAAGAAAAAGAATGTTTTAATTGGGCAATCTCTGAATTTAAACACCTATTGTTCTATGTTATTGGAGCCACTATCTTCTCCATGTGCAGATCTCTTTTTGGAAATGTTCACTCACAAGGCCAGCGGTAAAGAAGTATTAATATTTAGAATTTTAAAACAGCTTTTCTGCTTTGATTTAAAAATAACACTTTCTGTTTATGTAACAAATCTGTCCGTAGAGTCAGTAGTTATTTCCAAATGAAGCTTTTGTAAAGTTTTTGTTGGGGGCCTTTCTGATGTTGCCTCAGTAGAGAGAAGCAGAAGTCACTTTGTATGGGTGGGTGTGTATCCAGCTGTAAACCCTATGTAAGCAGAAAAAATTGCCTTTGTAATGAAACGTGGTTTCAGCCAAGGGGCTTTCTTCCATCCAGCAGTAGATTTAGATGGCCAGAGGTACAGCTGAAGCTGACTACTTCACTGTTTGGGAAGTTCACACCATTTGGAACCTCAGGCATCACACCAGTGCAAAAATCAGTGCAAATACATTTTGA
This sequence comes from Elanoides forficatus, assembly GCA_025311575.1. Lineage (NCBI taxonomy): Eukaryota > Metazoa > Chordata > Aves > Accipitriformes > Accipitridae > Elanoides > Elanoides forficatus. The sequence continues at coordinate 5,725,084 of JAOBAS010000060.1, forward strand.
TTCAGCCAACTCCATATGAAGTACTGACACTAACACTACAAATATGATTTCTTTCTAGCTAAAACTGCTCTGACTGATGAGAATGGAACAATTTATTTTATTTTCTTCAGGGATCTTTCCCCACTGAGATTAGATGCTCAGGGAAATTGGGGTTTTTTCAGTTCTCTTAATAATGCAGGGAACAGTTTTGTGGAAAGCCAAGGTTATTCACAGCCCTGGAACTTGCCAGGAGGAATTCCAGCATGGAAACTGGACCACAATGCCAGCTGAAATAGCACAAGAGAGAATGCTGTTTTGCAAGTGACAGCTGGAAGAAATCCAGGATGCAGAATCAACAGCTGTCTTTAGTTGTTCCAGTACTATATTTCATCACTGGTTCAGTGATACTTGTGATTTTTGCCAGTCTCTCTTACTGTGGGACAAAATGGCTATTTGTAGGAATGCTATAGTTGGACATTGTTGGGTCCTAGGGAGAATCATAGAGTGAGAGTGGATTTTTGGTAAGGCATTTGATGCTGTCGTACACAACGTTCTTGTGTGAGGGTGTTTGTGGTCTGATGGATGAAAAAGTGGCTTGGATCGTTGGGTCCAGAGAGCAAGATTAATGGGTCACCTTGCCTGGAGTCTAGTGGCAAGTGGAGTACTACTGGGGTCTAGTCTAGTTTGTTCAATATCTTAATCAATGACTTGGAGGAGGCAACGTAGCACTTGCTCATAAGGTTTGCACCAAATTGGACAGGGTGACCAGTCAATACAGTCAAGGACAGGGCTGCAACCCAGGGGGACCTAGAGAGGCTGGAGGGATGGGCCAACAAGAGCTTTCTGAAATTCAGCAAGGACAAATGCAAAGCCTTGCTCCTGGGAAGAAATAATCCCCAGCAGAGACACAGTCTGAGGACTGCCTGTCTGTGGAAAAAACACCGGGGCTGTGGTGGGTAGCAAGGTGAGCATGGGCCAGCAGTATCTTCTTGGCAGCGAAAATAGCCAACAGTCTTCTCAGCTGTGTGAGCAGGCACATAACCTCAGTTCAAGTGAAGTGATTATCCCCTTAACTCAGCACTCTTTATAACCTATCAAAATTACTGCTATGGTTTTGGGCACCTCTGTACAGGAAAGGTATCAAACTGTAGCGAGTTCAGCAGAGTGCTACTAAAATAGTCAGTGCTGGACCACTTACCATGATGAAAGGCCAAGGAGTTGGGGCTTGTTCAGTCTAGAGAAGAGATGGTTTTGGGAGGACTTGACCTCCTGGTGGGTGCTGAGGGAATACTGTTATCAAGGAGATGGACCCAGGCTCTTTGTCTCTCATTTTCCCACCACATTCAAAAGGAGTAAATTGAGAAAAGAAAAGCTGTGTCGATGCAAGGAAGAGCTTTTTTCACCATGAGGACAGTACAAGTACTGGAAGAGATGGCAACTGCGCAAGCTGTGCAGGCAGTCCTTGGAGATTTTCCAGACCCATCTGGGAACAACCCTGAGCAACCTGATCTGAGCAGACCTTGCTTGAAGAAAGAGATTGGACTAGAGCTCTCTTGAGGTCTCTTTCAGCCTGAATTATTGTGATTATCCTGAGGGGACACTTTATGGAACAAATGGAACAGCTGTGTCCTGTTCTCACCATTTAAAAAAACCTGAAACATAATAAAAAACTCAACCAAAAAAACCCCACAAAAATCTCCTACAGAAAGGCAGGGGCATGAATAGACTTACACATCCCCAGAACAGAATGAAGAACCCATTCCCCCTCAAGGGTAGTTCTCCATCCTGTTGCCAGCCATGCAAAATGAGAAACAAACACAGAAGAGCTCTGTTTGCAGCTTCTGAAGAAACTCTTAACAGAGGCTTCTCCCTTGGCCCACTAACTATTCCACAGGCATATCCCTCACTCTACACAAAGGGGTTTTCCCCCTTTGGTTCAGACTCTTGTTTTATTTTTTTTATTTATTAACTTTGATCACTACCATTTGATCTGACAAGAGCTCCCTCAGGGCCTTTTCCAGGACCATGATAATGTATTAAGGTCAGCCCTAAGGAAGAAGGAAATTAATGTGTGTGTGTGTGTATGTATATATTTCCTGATTGGGGCTCTGCAAGTGGGGGGGACAAGGAACAGGATGTAGCTACTGCAGATTCCTGCATCTGTGAAGAAAACAGACACAGAGCGCTAGGGAAGTCAGTCACAGGCACTAAGGATGCATGTTCTGTCTCATCTCATGCCAAAAGAATGTTAAATGAAGATGACCATAAGGGAAGACAAGCGATGCCACAGAAACCAAGATCCAGCTCTTTGTGCAGCATATTGGGAATGCTGATCTCATACGCAGTCTTGTGTTACTGAACCAGAGTTCCCATGCAGCCCTCCCCGATCTTCCTGCTACCCCTTGTGCAGCTTAAAGCATTGCCTCTATTGACAAGGTCAGGGTCCCGTCATCTGTACTTGTGTACTGGTAAATGCAAACCCAGGAGCTCCATTTATTAGTGAATGAGGAAAAGTAATTTGTCTGTCAGAAGCTAGCTGTGTATAGTGGAGCTGGGCTGATAAAGGTGATAATGAACTTTCATTGCAGGGGCAGAGTACCAGTGAAAGTGAGACCAATGTGTGTAATGATTTCTGCAAGAGGGAACAGTAATTTAAGAGTTGCATCTTTGTGCTGGTAATGGCAGTTAAGAGACATAAATATTAGTAATGTGGAAGGGGTATGATCAGACTTTCCAAATTAAAAACACTGCCAACAAAAAACCCCCAAGCACTTCTTGCTTGGACAGAACTAAATTCCTTATCATGGTGCTTTATTCGTCAGCTATTTGGTGAACACAAGTATCTAGATGTTGGATTGCAGTGGAATCTGCACCTGGAATTTTCCGCATTTTTATATTTTCTTGCCCTATGGCAATGATAATAGAGTGCCTTGTGGCCTTCTGCTACCAGCACTGAGAAGACAAATGGATTGATCATCTCTCACAATGCTTCTTTCAGGTTCTTCCTATTGCCATGTACGTTTTCTGCCTATGTATATTTTCCACTGATCTCCAGCAGTGTACGGAAGATAGAATACAAATCACACTTTCAGGCCATTTCATATTACTGGGGAGAGCTGCTATTGCTGATCATATTCAAAACAAAGTGACTACCACTTCACAAACCCTAAAAAGAAATTAACTACTGAAATATATATATATATATTTTTTTTTTTTTTCCTTGACTTGAAGCAATGTCTGAATTCCCCCAGGAAAGCTCTTGGCGTGAAAGCCAAAATGGTCATGTTTTTACAGTACAGTATTAAAATTATCAAAAAAGAAATACAGTGTTATCTGCCAGAAATTTCTGTAGTATCTATACCAATTCCAGCTTTCCAGTCTCACAGGGAACAATCTTTGAACCTGTATTATTGTTCTCCCTGACTTATTCCGGAGACAGATGTGGTGGTACTATTCAGCTATTGCAACTGCTCTCTGATAGCACTAACTCCACTCAGATGAGATTGTCCAATGGGGAATTTTTCCCAGGTTAGGTCCAATGTTATGCCATCAATTCAAGACAGTAGATCCTGCCATAGCCAAAGGTCACTTCCCAAGATAAATTCAGTGCATATTTTTCTTTTTTTTAGATGTGAGTCCTCTTACTAGAAATATTATCATAGAATCATAGACTGGTTTGAGTTGGAAGGGACCTTAAAGATCATCTAGTTCTGACCCCCTGCTGTGGTCGGGACACCTTCCACCAGACCAGGTCACTCCAAGCCCCATCCAACCTGGCCTGGAACACTGCCAGGGATGGGGCAGCCGCAACCTCTCTGGGCAACCTCTTCCAGTGCCTCACCACCCTCACAGGGAAGAGCTTCTCCCTTACATCTAATGTAAATCTACCCTCTTTCAGTTTAAAGCCATTACCCTTCGTCCTGTCACTACGTGCCCTCGTAAAAAGTCCCTCTCCAGCTCTCTTGTAGACCCCCCCTTTAGGTACTGGAAGGCCTCTATGAGGTCGGCCTGGAGCCTTCTCTTCTCCAGGCTCTGCACCCTCCTCACTGCCCTAAGGATCTTGAACTCCACCATTTCATGGTCCCTGCAGGCGATGCTGCCCTTGAGCTTCACATTCCCCACCAGCCCCTGCTTGTTGGTGAGAACAAGGTCCAGCATAGCACCTCTCCTCGTTGACTCCTCTGTCACTCGGAGAAGGAAGTTATCATGAGCGTATTCCAGGAACCTCCTGGATTGGTTATGCAATTGTCAATATCGAAGTGAAAAGATCATGTCTCCTGAATGAGACCATACTAACTGGTTCTTAGCCACTCCCATAGATTCATCAAGGTATCATATAGGTTACCTGATACTGACCCGTATGCACTGTTTGTGGCAGACATCCTTTCTGTTCCTTATTACTGGCATTTTGGGTATTTCATTTGGACTCTAATTTTGTCTTCCAACTGAGAAATGCACAGCTATTCATGTCCCATTGTAACAGTTCTTTAGATCATAACCTGGTGAATGTGCGTTGTATCTGAATTCATCCCTTTGAGTAGAAAAGTCTGCTGAAATGACCAACCCCTGCAACAAAATCTTTTTTCAGAATTAATACCCAAGTAATTAGTTTGTTTGGTTAAGCAAATTAGTTTTGTATTCTGAAGGAGGAGAGAATTCTCTGAAGTGGATTACTATGAACTAGAGACATCACAGTATTCTCCAAATAGTGAAAAAAATCTTTCATCTGAAAGAGATTTTATATACATCAAGTCATTGCTATTTGCCATTGACAGACTGATTGCTGTCCCCAAGGCTCAAGGAGACCAATGGGTCCTCTGTAATTTATGTCTGGAGTTTGTAACTTGAGGAAAGAATTTTCAGCTATTCATATATAAATATTGCCATTTTGTCTGTATGTAAACCTCAAAAATCTCTGGTTTATTGAAAAAACCTAAACAGAAACAAACAAAAGATTTTTTTTTTCTTTTTTACTGCTTTCACTTTTAAAAAAACATTATATTTTTTGTGTTTATCTGGATTGCTGTGGTATTTGCTTTACAAACACATCATTATCCACAAACCCTTAATCAGAACATGAAAGGATTATTTTATCTCCTGTACTACTTTTTGTGCTTTATTTCCCAAGGCTTCTATTGATTTTATTTTTTTTAAATGCAAATAGCTTAAAAGGATTTCATTTTAGTTGTTGCAAAGCTATTACCTTTAGTTTGAAGGGTTTTAACTGTGATTTTTCTTGAATGTTATATTGGAATTTCTTCTAGCGGTTCATGAAGTTTCTATGTTTTAAATGAATTAGTTATCCATACTTAAAAATATTAAAAGGTTTTTATTACTTTTTTTTTTTTAATATTATAAGTGTTATACTAGGACTGTGTGAAGACTCCTGAACAGTCAACTGCTTTTTGATGAAATTTTTAAGAGATGTGTTTCAGAGGTACTGATTTTTGTCACAATAGCCTTCCACAAACACTCTTGTGAACAAATTTATTGATAGTAATTAACATTAAGTAGTCTGAGGATAAAGGCTATGAACATACGCTTAATGATATGAGGATATGTTGGGGGTTTTTAAATTTTTTTTTTAAATGTATCAATTTTCATAGAGTTCTGAGACAATTGGTCATGTCCTGCAGCCATATGGAGAAGCATATAGTGCCTGAATTGCAGGGTGATGTTTTATAACTACTGATGTAACTGGTTTTAATGGCACGAGTACATTTTAAAGTTGTATGGAAAGTTTTCTTTGCTCCTTTGTAAGGATCACATTTCTTAACCAATGTATGTTCCAGTAACTACAAGATGTTTTCACATGAGTGCTTCCCTTTGCCTTTTCAGCTGGATCTAATTGTCTGAAATGACACTATTGTTCTCCAGAATCCTCATTCCTACAGGGTAAGAAAGCATGGACTTCATGTAGGACACCAGGGAGTTTTAAAGCTGTTCACTTTTGTCTGCACAGTCTGAATATTATCAAACACAACTCTACTACGGTCTTAGGTATTTCAGATTTTTCTGGGTGATTTATCTCTGAAATAAGATATGCACTTATAGAAAACAATGTTATTGAAACATGTTCTGCTATATTGAGAAAATACTGATATAGCTTGATTCTTCTCACGTACCCAAGTCACCAGTGGACACCCCTTGTCTAGCCCTGAGGGGCTCTCCATCTCGCACAGGCTAAGGACACATGGTGATTACTGGAAGCAGTTCTCAGTCCGTGCCGCTGAGCGCTGGGCTGGGGACCAGGCAGTCCGAGTGTGACCCCATGGGCTGTGCTGCGCTGCCCCAGGTAGAAGGATGGTCATCTGTGGGACAGGAGGGATGACGCCGATAGCTGAAAGCTCTCACATCTGAGATTGTTTTCAAGTGTACGTGCTTCTTTTGATAACCACTCAGCTGATACCAGTATCGCTGTCCCACATTCAGCTTTCTTGGATGAGGAACCAGGGACAGGCAAACTCGAGAATGGAGCTACAGATTCTTGGGGCTGTATCCAGAGCCAATGAAACATGGCAATCTCTAGTAGATGATTGGGGTGGGACAAGAGCAGCTAAAGCGGGACTAATGTGGGATAGAAGCAAACAACCCAATCTTCTTCCACACCCCCCACGCCCCTAAATACTAAAATTTTACTTGTGTAAAAGAGTGAAGAGCTTTGCACCAACTCTCTTTGTTGCATCTCTTATCCATAATGCACTTGTGCACTAAAAGGAAAGTAACAGGAAAGTATCCAAGATAATACAATACGTGTCTTTCCTCTTCAGAAATACTGTTCTTTAATGATCACAAGTAACCAAGGCTTTATTTTATGGCTCACTGTGAAAACAGCACACATCGGTACAGTGCTCTGTAATAACATTCTTGGGGTACTGGCTCCTGCTGGATTTGCGGTCAAGAGTATGACCTGCAAAGTTGCCAGTGTCTGTTCTGGGGCACTGTAGATTTCGCCCAAAGTGTCTTGCAGCCCCGTACTGCCTAAATTCTGTCTTCGTTTTTCCCAAACATTTTTTTCCCCAGAGTCGCACAGCATCTCTGACTGCCTGACCTTTTCAAATGGTCTTGTACTGCAGGTTTGGAGTCAAGGCCCCAGGGATCCCAGTCTTTGTGCTCATTCCTGTTTCTCTCCGTCCTCCCCTTCTTTGTCCTCTACTCAGCCTTTTGCTCCTAAACATCCTTTCTTGAAACAGGGCTGAAAGGTCCTGTGCTAGACCACACAGTCCTTTTGGGGAGCTATGTCCTGTGCTCTGTATACATTCAGCGACAGCATTCCCAGAGCAACGTGTTGTTTAATCCCAACGTTTTGGGGTGTGTGTGTGTGTGTGTGTGTGTGTAGAATAATAGGGGACTTTTTTTACATAATAAAAGCTCTCCAAATGTTAATTTTATCTGAGCACTTGCATCTTTGGTGAATCAACCATCCCTCTTAAAAGCCACTTTTCCTTCAAGGCTATGACTTTTACTTTTGTAAGAGCATTTTGTCTCATTTTGTCAGCCATTTCCATTCTCCTATGTTTAGAAGCTTTGACAATATCAGTGGGCTCACTGTTGTTTCAAAGGCAGCATACTGAGGCAAACGGCATCTTACTGTTTCTGAAGAGCGAGCTACTGTGCTATCTGTAGCTACTGTTTACTTTCCTGCTTAAATGCAGTTTGTCTCATTTCAAAATGACCCCATGTTTTCATACAACAATCTCCTTGACAAGAACCAAATGCATAGCACGCATGGGATTTATGGATTCCTACTGAGCAGGACCCCACCTCAAACAAATAACCCCCTCCTTTACTGAATACAAGCAAGGAAAGGGTGAAAATTCAACTGCCTCTTCAGCTTGCTACTGCATTTGTCTTCTGCTAAGAATAGTGGGCCACTGAGAAACTGCAAGAGCTGAAATAGGTTTGCAGCTGATCTCTTGATCCCAGAGAACTGGGGGTTTTTTTGGTGTTTTTTTTTCCATACTACTTATCCTTGATTATGAAAGCAAAATGTAGGTATGGGAGGACAATCTCAAAACTTTTAGGAAACCTCCAGGACACAGAGCATTAATGAAGATATTTGCTTCTGCTTTAGAAAAGCTATAATTTCTCTTTTGCTTATGTTCAGCATATTGTTTGTGCTCTATGAAATATGATATTTAGTGGATTTTTTTTTTTTTAAGTTATGTGCATGTGTCAGCACCAGTAACTTAAACTCCTGTTGTGTCTTGTGTTGCATGTGATGATAATGATATCATGGAGAGAGGATAAAAAGTACTTTCCTTCCTTTCTGTGGGCTCATTGACTCTAACACTGATGTAGAAATTGCTTTTTGCATCTTTTAATCCTCAGTCTCTCCACCGGTAGTATTTAACTTTTTCTTAGTAGTTAAAGAGATTCAGTTCTCAGGATATGCACTTCCTGGAATATAGGTATACTGTTGGCATATGCTTGCTCTATGCATATTTGTCTACCTGTAGCTCTGATAAGTACCCTTACTTAAAGTCATTGGGGATTTTTTGTTATGTAAATAAAAGTATGTGTAAATGTCTGGACTGTGACCGCTACACAAATCCAATGTTGTGGCAAGATAGTATGTGTATTTTGGCACAAACTGTCCATGATGTTTAAGTAAAGCATGAGAATAAGTGCATTTGGTGTTGCTCGCTTAGTGATTCCATTTGTTTTCCTCAAGATTTAATATATTATATCATATGAACATGGGATTTTCAGAAGTGCTTTCATTGGTGTAAACTTTGCTCCTGTCAAAATACTAGGTATGAATTTAAAAACCTTCTATGTTGCTCAATATTACTTAATGGTTTAAACTTCAGAAAAAAAGAAGAAACAGAGGGGTAAATTCAACAAAGTTTGTATTGGAAGAAAATAGATGTTTGTTCCTTGCACCAACAGTAGCCAGTTTCTACCAAGGGAGAGACAGCTCTGTGGAAAGTAGGGTATGTTTCTGCTAACTTTTAAGCCCATTTGAATCCAATGAAAACTTGTTAATACAAAGGTGTTTCCCACTGTGCTACCCCAAACCCCAGTTGTCACTGAATGGTGGTTCTTCTTCTACTGCCCTCTCTGTGCTTGGCTTTTGAATAGACACAGCATCTTCAGAGGTATACGCTTCTGTTAGCCTAGAATAAATCTGGGGGAATCGGGATGTTTGCCAGCGTGTCCTCGTTTTAGGAACTGTTGAGAAAGTGAGGACTGAATGTTCTTTGGTCTTGATGGCAAATGCCTTGTTTTTAGCCAAATGGCTTAAGTCAGCCCTGATTCAAGCCCTGTTGAGGGAAAATGCAAAAAAATTGGGGTTTTAGAACATCAGAAAAGATAATCAAATTAAAATCTTTGATCCAGATATGAAGAAATTAAAGAAAATAAGCCTTATGAATCCATACTCACCAGTATATTCTGAGATCATCTAAAGATGGCACTTTAGATTAGGCATGGGCTTGCATAGTTTTTGTTTCAAATGAGCGTGGGAAGACAATGTGGAGTCCATCTGTTTCATGCTAGTTATGGGAGGACAGGCAGTACCTGGTTTGAGGTAAACCCTGCTAGTACAAAGCTGTAAGTCCACACTGAGTTTTTAGGAGTGCCAATGGCTATATCAAAAAGGGAATTTTGACATTACACAGACACAAATCTGTTTCTGGGGACCCTCTTCTCCCTTCCTCCTGTAAATGAAGTCCTGACCACTATGTGTCATTCTTTTTTCTTTCACAATGCAACTCCTGTTTAAGGAAATAAAATAATTTACAAAAATTTAACTGAGACACTGACAGTAAATTTGGTCAGAATATTCTTAAGTGGCAGTTGATTAATAATTTTTATTCGTAGCTATACCACCGTTTTCTAGCTAACTGTGGTCTTTAAAAGGAGGTTTTAAAAAAAATAAAATCTTTAATGAAGATTTATGAAGAAAGTAAATTCTTAAATTGTTTGCTTACAATTTATGAGCAGCAGAAAATGCAGTATAAAAACCTTTTCTTGTGTAAATAAATATACTTCTCTATGTTTAGCAAGAAGATTGTTATCAGTGATTTTTCTCTTAAAGTAAGCATTTAGATAACTTATTTTATGCAGGCTGTCTGAATTTGGTAGATAGCAGCTGTATCATAATTTCTCAAAAGTGTAATAGAAGGTCTTTCCTAGCTGGGATATTTGCTTAGGGAATAAGTTTTGGTAGGTCACTATGAAGAGGGATTTTATAAATCATGTGTGAGTAACTGTGTTTTTGGTGAAACTCTGGGGTAAATATTTGGACTTGCTCTGTGATTTAGTAAAATCATTTATGTGAGAAAAACATATATTCATGCAATTAGAGAAAAAAAAAAAATGGCATGCTCTACCACTGGTAATAAGCTGGGGTGAGAAACGCATAAAGACTATACAAGCTGGTAGCTAATTTAAGACCATTGGTTTCAGAGCAGTAAATCTGAATGCTGCCTCTCGGAAAGATCAGAATATAATAGTTTTGCTATTTTTCATAGAAGTACTGAGAGAAAGCTATCCTCAATTTTATGAAGGGAATGAAGTGTAGAATATAGCTCTACACTGAGAGATGATTACATTGAGGTAGAAACAGGGGACTCTACATCTTTATTTTAATTTATTTCTTGCTTGTTTACAAAATATTGCTTATGTTCTACATTAGAATTCAACTTGTATCATCTGCCTTTCTGAGTGGCTGTGGTTTAATCATTAAATACACAGAAGAACAGCAACCAAGTATTATAATTTGCCTGAGGAAGGAGTCTGCAATGAAGAGTGTTTAGAGCCAAAAACTGTCTCCACTGACATCATGGGAATTTCAGTCTAGGCTAGAAAATGCCACTGATCACAAGGTCACGTAATAGAGATTATTTATCTGAAATGTAGTCCTTAAATCTCCTTATTCCACAGCCAGTTTTAGAACTACAAATTACATTATTTTGCTTTAAAATCTGAAGAAAAAGATTTCCTGCAAGCCTGCAGATAAAAATTTGGGGTGAGGAAAAAAGAGCAACAGCAGCTAAGCTCTATTTAATAAACAAAACAGGTCCTGGTTAGATGGAAAATCATCTTTGGATATACAGATTTCAATTTGATAGGAATGTTTAGTAAACTGGATATTGGGGAAAGTTGGGAAATGTGTTAATTGCTGACTACCTAATCATGTTTCTCGTTTGTGGGTTTGTTTCCCCCCGAGCCTGTAGAGGTATAGCCAATAAAACTAATTTCTCCTTCTGCCACACCCCACACTTATCAACATCCACACCTTAGACTGTCTGGAAGCTTGTTATTTTATGACAATATATAAAAAGTATAATAGTGCACTAAAATCAGGCTGCTGTTCATCAGCTTTCTAACTGTTATTGTTTTACAGTGTTGATATAACAGGTGATGGTTGCATCTGTTCAGTCTTACTCATTTTATGGTAGCTCCTTGCTCTCTTATTCCTTTTAATATTGCTTATCACTCAAGCATTTTCCTTGTTTCTTCAGACTTCCCTAAGCTTTACCTATATTTTCCAGAATGCTGATGCTTCTATGGGACAGGAATTCTCAATTCGGTCTCTTGAGGCTACTTTAAGAGTGGGAGTCGGTAAAGGCAGAAAACCAATTCCATGCACACTTCATGGTCTATCACACCCGTTAGAGGCAGATCTGCTTGTTGGTACAGCAGTGGCTGTAAAGTTAGGTCAGGACTGCATTAAGTCTCAACTTTAAAGGTCTATCTTTGGATTTGTGACTCTATTATCATCCCTAAGCTCCTGATATGGAAATTTAGGATACAATCACGCAGATTCATAATTTTTAAAGATGTGCTGTATGTTCAGGTTTTAAGTACTTTGATGATGATAGGCCCTTCAAAATTCTTTAAATAATCACACTTTAATTTTCTCTTGAAACAGAAGGCAGGTTACACTACTATGCTCATTTAAGCTGTAAGACATACCATACATGGGTCACTGGCAGTTTCAGTGGATGACAGTCTGTTCTTTCAGGCTATTTTAGATAAAAATGGAAGCTGCTGTACTCAGCATCTGTGAAAATAAGGACAGTTTCAAATTATCTGCTGACTGTTGAAAGTGGGTAAAAAAGCAGGTCTCCAAGCTCCTGGAGGTTAAAGAGGAGTCAAATGAATGGTGGAAGGTAGAGAGTTTAAATGTCAACGAGTACTTTTTTTTTTCCTAACACGTTAACATAAAACAAATATTGCAGGTTCTAAATTATGCATGGAATAAACAAGATGAAAAATATCAGAGGTCGTAAGATCATGACTTTCTGAATATTTAATTTTTGATTATCAGTCCAGCTGTGTTCCGCTTGTGTCTGTCCCTTTAAATACAAGATCAGGGCAGTCTGACCCCCTAAGAAGGGAAAGCAAGTGCACAAAGGGTTTTGGCAATAGCACTGACGGTTTATTTTGCTGCAGTGCAATACAGAATATTATCTGTTGCAACCCTAACAAGAAATGTAGATGTCGTATGTTCTTTAGGAGTATTTGGGTTTCACGATGTGAAGATAATCTTAGTGTCAGATTGAAACCAAAATTGAGGCACATGATTTTTTCACCCTATGAATTGCATCTGATGCACTCTGCTGTTGAACTCAAGACTGTAGTTTCCTAACGTCGTTATAATCTTGTCAATGTTGTTTGGAAATACGGAAGTCCTATGGGCTTTGCTCAGTGATGGATTCTGACTCACTTGTAGTATGAGATCAGGTAATAGTAATTTTAGTTGGTTTTTATTCCACCTTTGTAGAAAGTCACAAATCCATTCATTAGCTAAGCTAAACATTGAAAAGATACCATATACAAAAGGCGAAAATACCATTTGCTTGGTGATAATTACTAGTGTTCATTTTCTCACTTAAGTGATAGGGCACATCGCACTGTTGCCATAGCAACCCCGATTCTGTCCCATTAACTGCCTAATGTGAATTTATGAATGCAAGTTTCAATGTGTGGAAAGCAGCTCAAAATAGGGAGTGATTCATCATGCACGGCACAGACAGCTGAGTTGCAGGCTAAGTCAGGGCTGTCTGATTTGGTTTTCAGTGTTAAAGTGGTATGCTGTGATGTAGGTATCCAATTAAAGATGAACCAATTTGATATTTAGGGAGATTTAAAGTGATGGCTGAAGAGCTGTTTTAATTTTTGAAACGTTCTGTGCTGCATTACCACATTAAAAAAATATTGGTTTTTTAATGAATACTGGGGAGGATACTGGCTCTTTCATAATGATTTGACAGAGATTTGAGACATTTCAAAGGTGAAACCTGTTTCGAGTTAGGTTGCTAATGCTGAATATGCTTCTCGATCCAGTGCTGTAATGGGTTTATTCCCATACTTTAATTAGTATTTCTCCTTGTTTACAACTCAAGAAAACAAGCCTGTGAGTAAGGAACTAGAAAGAGCTCTGGGTTCAAATCTTGGCTGTCCCATAGACTTACTGTGTGATTTGGGGGTAAATGTTTAAATCTCTTTCTGTACATGCTTTTCTCCTGTAAAATAGGGGAAAAAAACCCACCCCCCCCACCTTCCTACTCTTTGTCCTGTGTGTCATAGCAATTTAGACTCGATTCCTGTGCCTGCTTGCAATTTTCACACCTGTGATGAGTCTTAATAAATGTATCAGACATTGTAGGAGTAGTCTTCTATCTAAAATAGAAAATGTGTCTCTACTAACAGTCTGCCTGCTCCGTGCCCAACATGCTGCAGCCATATCATTCATTAGCTGGATTCAGTTTCTGGGGGCTGTTATGAAATGGATAGTATCGGATGCAGAAAAATTGCATTAAGGAAATGGTATCATGAATACAACACCAATCATTTAGAGATGGAATTAAGGTAGCTCATGCAATTTTATTTTGCATCTGTGCATCTGCATGATGGTACAGTCCATTATTACATGATTATATACTATTTTTAGCAAGTTTTTTGGAGTTAAAGATGTGCTGTAAGTCTTTCTCTGAAAAGCATGGTAGACTATTCATTAGCAAGTACAAAGGGTTAAGAATAAGTGTTTAGGTTTACTGGAAATAAAAGAAATACAATTCCTTTTATGTTGGCTACCTTTCAGAATTAAATTCATACTACAGGAATATATGCTCAATCTTTTTTGAGTAGCACAGAAGTGGAGTCAGACTCCAGACTTCATTTTCATGCTTTGCTTTTCTGTGTATTATTACATTACACTGAATCATTCAGTTCCAGAGGAAGATTTCTGCTTTATTGTAGTCGAGAAATTTGCCTTTCAGGGTTGTTCTGTGTGGAAGTGGAAGACACATTATCTCTGCTGTCATGTCACTAGTACATTTGGTCAAATATAACTTGTTCCCTTCTTCTTGCTATTTTTCATGGCAAATTTCCATTGCTTTTGTGCTGCTCCCGTGTGTACCTACTCAGCTCTTCCAACCACCACTGGTTACTGATAACACCATCTAGCAAGGCTGATCCTCCCCGACATTACTAGTCTTCCAGCCAGAAAGGTCAATTTTGCTTATAAATCCTTAAACACAAACTTTATTTTGATGTTAGCAGTATCTGTATCAGGAATGAAGGATTAGACACTTAGGGAGCTGATGATGACATGTGGTTTCATAAACATGCAGTGTCACCATTAAAGAAAAATAAACCAAAAACAAAAACCAAACTGACCCTTTAAAATCAATCTTAAGTGTTTACATGGAGGTTGAACACATGACCGATATAATCATTAAAAGTCTGATATGAAACATGCTTGTAAATTACTAAGATACCAGCAGTAGTGGATTTTTATCAGAACAGATGTCCATCCTGTAAATCTTCCTTAACAAATGCGACAGAGGTAATTGCGACTACAAAACTTAATCTTTTTACAGAAAAATAAACAGCAGTAAAGTAAGCTGAGGACAACTGTTGACTGATGTCCAGCTCCATGCAGAAAAGAATCTGGAAGCAATGAAAATCCATCTTTCTTTTTTTTTCTTCTATTGAAACTTGAGTATGTGTACTTCGTGTATTTTTAAAAAAACAACGCAGATCTCCAGCTGATCTGGTAATTATTTTTCTCTCTTGAAAGATAATGGTCTATGAGTCTTCTGTTCATTCAAGTGGGAACCTGTAAATTGAAAAACAGCATTTCTCTTTAAGGAATCATTTGGTACAGAAAGAGAAGAAAGCAAAAGTACTTTGAAAACTATAGTAGCAATAATCTAGTAGGAAAACCACCAAGCTGGTTCTCTGCTGGATGACTGAGGCGAGCAAAACAGTTGTCAAGTTGTCAGAGAATACAAAATTGGACATACGAAAATGATTGTCTGAATTGGTAAAGGAAGGAAGAGTGTGTTAGTAGCAAAAAGATACTACTCAAGTAGTTCCTCTATCCACAGTGCCACTTTACAGTGCAACTGAACGGGAGACTTCCCACTTCCATGTATGATACAGGATGGAGTCTCCCAAATCCCCCAGAAACATAGGATGTCGGGATGTTGGTCTGGATTCTGAGAACCAGGAAAGTCGCAGGAAACAGGGAGATGCTTTGGGCTTACATATTGCTTCCCAAGAGTGAAATACTGTGTTCTGGGATGGTCTGATAACTGATACCCTTACAGTGCTTATAGATGGAACTAGGCAATGTTTCTTTTCAGCGAGTAGTAAGTTAAGAGAAAACTGAAATTTTGTAGACATTGAAGCCACATATGGATCTGGTTTGGATTTTGGTCAAAAGTTTAAAGTCGATAAAGAAGATTTCTTTGTAATTTGCTCATTCTAAAAAAGTCAAAATAAAGCATTTCATTTCAGAAATGCCAGAACAGTTCATACTACTTTCATTTTAACAGGGTTTTAAAGTTGATTTTGGAGGTACAGTTCTGCTAACGCAATTAAGAGAATTAATTTGTTCCCAGTCATCCCAGAAGTAGACCCCCCCAGTTTTGGGGTTTTCCATTTTGCAGCAAAATAAGCATAAAAACATATCCATTTTGAAGAAATCCTAGCTGAAATCAGTTTGACAGATCCATTTTTTATCTCTTATTTACTGGTTAAACCACTGAATGAAAACAGGATCTGTATTTTGATTTGCCCTTTATGTCAATGTCCTGGATCATCTAGAGCTTTGATGTAGATGTTCCTAGACCTTCTACAGTAAATGCCTAAAGGATGAGGGTGGGGGAAAGATGAGTTTTAATAAATATAAATAAATATATTTTTTAAAAAGTAGCTTTTAGAATAGAGTTAAAATAAGTATGTCATAGATTCAAAATAATAAAAAAAACCCCACAACAAAATCTTGGTCATTTTGTTGTTCTAGGGTTCAGCTTCCAAAATTGTTTCCAGTTTACTTTGTGCCTTTTTGAGATTTAGCAAACTCAGTCCAGTTTGCTTTGGGTGCAAGAACATTCTTCCCCATCTCTGAAGCCCACCTGGCTCTTCATGGCAGCTCTTACTCTTGCAGCTTCTCACTTCAGCTGCAATATTTTTCTCTGTTTACACCTACCTCTTCAAGAAATGCATACCTTGGGGTATATCACAAGTAAACAATTTTCACAAATCACAAATAAGCTATTATCTCAAATATACTATTTACAAATGTATAAATATACAATTTCCATCTGTCACGTCGCCTTATACCTCCCGACCAGCCTTTGGGAGTACAGAGTGGGCAGCATTGACAGAAAGGATTTCTGAAGGATTTGTTCCCTGGTGATACAAGGGGTGGAAGGATTGCTTGAGAAGAGAAGCAATTACAGCAAGTTCAGCTCATTTCAGTAGTGGTGTCTTGGGAAGCATTTTCTCAGTTATGTAGGAAAGGTCTCGTTTTCTTTAACTCACGAACTAGGAACTGCAGCAAGTGCTTTGAAACCTCTTACTGTCAGGATATGCAGTGAAAATGTGTCACTGCTTAAAGGATTAGAAAGTCACATAGTCTTAGGTGGCTGTTCAGATTTCCAGATGATAATTAGGAAGAGATATTTATATCTTTGGTAACTTGTTGCACAAAAGCCATGATATTACTGGAACACAAGCATGTATGGCACGTTTAGGCATATATGTTTACATGTGTAGTTATATATGTACATGATTGCTGATACAGGGGATCTATGCTCATCACTTTTTAACAAAGAAAAAGCAATGAATGAATGTAAATTTATTGGCTGCTTTGGAGCGTGAAATGTTGGAGATTAATCCCAGAACACAGATGAACAGTTAAAATATCTCAAAGGTTAACAAAGACATTAAAGGGAAGCCCACTATTTATACAAAGAAAATGTAGCCCTTTACTGCTATCTGGGTGGCCTGCTGCAATGTATTGACCTCACAGCTAACATCTTGACTGCAGACAGTTCGCAAGGCAGCAACACAAGGAGTTGTTGAAAATATGTCGGAGTTGAAAAGCTGAGAGGGGAAGGAAGTAGGGCACGTTGTAAGAAATGCCAGAGAATTTCCTGCATTTCAGTCACTGGAAATTTGGTGGAGTTGGTTAACAAGAATGTTTGCTGAGGATATATGCTTGATGTGGCTTTTATTTATTTTTGATTATTGGAATTGACATCAGGAAAAAAAAAGTTTAAAAGTTTAAAGACTGGCAAATGAATTGATAAGTTTTAAAGAGCGCATTTTCTACATTAAATACTACCTGAGTACCTAAGTATTCTGCTTATGAAGATTGTAATAATTCTTCACTAATTGTTATCACATTTATCTTAGAGACACATCAGTTTAAAGAAGAAACAGATGTTCTTTTTTCATGTGAAAAACATATCTGTATTTACAACTGCTTGTACTTTAAAAGTACAGAGAATAACAAATAATAAAGAAGCTGCCAGTTACAAATTCATAGGTTGAACTGGGTTTTACACTTGATTCGTATCCTATTCAGCGTATCTTTTACAGACAAATAATGTTTCATCTGCTGCACATACTTGCTCTTTGACAAAAGATGAGAATTTGTAAGTCTTTCTATTTCATGTTGTGATTTAAAATCAATATTCAGTGCTGTATCTTAAAAATATATAAGAAAAAGTAAATGTGGACATAATTTATTCCAAATACTCTTAATGGTAGAATAATGCATATGACTATAGTCCCATTAAATTCTCTTACTGAAATCTAACAAATCCCTTACACTTACAGAATTTTTATGAGGGTTATTTTCTTATACATTCCTCTTCATAACATAAACATTTTTTTCAGTAGGAGCTAAACAAGATTCTTCCACAAACAAGAACAGTAAAAACCATGACCACTTTTGAGGAGTGTTCTCATCGGTCAGTGTGTTCAGTGGATTAGGTCATCTTCAGGCAACAGTAATAGTGCCTTTCAAAATGGCAGTTATTTTTCATGAAAATTATTCCAAATTACCCTAATGTCCATCAAGAACATTTGCAGCTTTCAGCCATTTTAAATGGAGTGTTTCTCTGTAATTTTTTCAATAGCACATTATTTTTCTCCTGCTCTTGAGCAAGGTACTTTCTATTATCCATAAAAATGACTGAAGATACCATACAATTAATTCTAAGCATCAAAACTGACTGTTGTAAATGGTCCACTTGCTGGTATGCAGAGGAATGAGGAGAGCAGGTGAGTGGAAGCAAGACTAGAAAATATAGAGCTTGAGATGTGGAGGTTGGATAAGGCAGCAAGCAACTGGATATTTCATCTTTGTGAAAGGTTCAAAAAGCACTTTTCACTTAATCCAGTAAATTACATACTCAAAATTATATTTGAGGACTAATCCTGAAGGTTTTTATGGGAGGTAGCAATAATGACACTGCAGCCAATTCCTCCTCTGAGGAATGTTAAATCTGAAGTCTAAGACTTGGTGAACATGGGGCTGCAAAGGAGGAAAGTGCCAAGTGTTTATTAGCACCGAAGCTGTGAAACCTTGTGAACACCTCCTCCATCAAGGAGCTCTCACAGTTTTTCCCTGGCTGGCTTTTCCATTTGCATCTGGGTTTAGAGCTGCCTAGTTAAAGGGAATACTTGATTTTAAACCAAACTTATTTCTTAGCCCAGTTGACACTAAAAATATTAAGAAGTCATAGGATTGCTTGGGAGGTTATACTAAAATATTTGGATGGATCTCAGCGCTTGCAGAAACCAGGAACATAGCTCGACATTAGACTTGCTCTCCAAGGAAGCTGAGTCGAAGTTGCACCCAGGCGAGATGTGCTCAACAGGGAGCGTACTTGTGGGTCATCTCCATAGGCGGTGTTTGCTGTAGGGCTGTACAGAGCAAGTCTGCGGCTGTTCAATTGTGTTCATCTCTTCCAATGCCTCTTCTGTGAGCCTTTGATGCTAGTACGATGCTGTTGTGAGAGATTTGTGCGGCGATAGAAGTCCCTTACTTTCAGGTTCAAACTGAAACTTGAGAGGAGCCTGTCCTTTTTAAGAAATCAATGTGTTAGGAAGTAGCCATGTGTTCTACAGATCATTATCTTTATTGAAAAGAGTGTACAGCAATTTTAAATTACAATTAGTAAATAAAAGGTTTTCACAGATAATGGGTTTCCTTTGATAAACCGAGGAGAACCTTTGTCTTGCTGCTTTTTCAGCTTTTGCCAAGTTTATTTGTGTAGTATAGTGTAACAGAGACTAAGATCTCCTTAGGGGTTTTCAGCTAGTGACCATTAATTGAAAAACTCATTTCAGATAATCCTTGTGAGTGAAATTAATCTCTTGGTTTTGATGAAGTCATACATGACCAATTTCATTAAGAAAATGTATTTTACATTTATTGTTAAATGTCAGGTTTGAATGCTTATTTTTTCATTAGATATGACATTACATTCTTGATACTTTAAAAAAAGAATACTGTTATTGCTGCTTTAAAATAAAAGCAGACTATAATTCTTTATGCTCTTACTGTATCACAAGCTTTGCAAAGACTCTAGGTGTCCTTGCTTATTTTCTATCCCAGCAAAACTGCTCCTCAAACTGATTGACATAGTTCTCAATCCATTTTAATCTCAATGTAAATTACGTTTTTCCACCAATAAATATTTAGAATTAAATCAAGAGAGCCATCTTTAACAATTCCAGCATAGGATAGAGTAGGGTACTCAGGAGGATCCCTCTCAAATCTGTGGGGAGAGTTGGTATCCTGAAGCAGTTCAATGACACGTGATTTCGTAAAAATGAGCAGCAGTGCTTTCTTCTTCTCCTGCCATGTTTTTAAATGTGTTAAATGCACTACTGTGTATTTGCATACTCCAGTACTGTATGCATGAATTTAGTGTCCAGTGTGGTGTCAGATGACTGCTCTTTGGTACCTTACAGGTGAGAGACCAAAAAAATTCACTCTTTTGGGACTACGTGTAATATATAAACCAGTAGCATTCTAGTTGCTCTACATTTTTTATATAAAATCAGATGTTTACTCATATGTTGTCATATTAAAAGACCATTGTCAAAATAGCATTATCATACAATCAGATGTTAGCAAAGATAACAGTTAAAGCTGCCGATTCCTCTGAAATTCATTGCCTAGGCTTCCATCCACCTGGCTGTGCTTTCTGAGAAACTAGCTACACACTGTTTTCCCTAGTGTCCTGTATCACCCAAGGCACAGAATGAAAAGACTACTTTCCTTGTGACTTATTCTCTAATATCTATCATTACAGCATCTGAATATTTGCCCTTGCAACCAACCTTCCTAATAGTCTAGTGAGGGGGTGGGGGTTTTTGTTTCTTTGTTTTTAATGTTTTATGGATTAGTACCTGAGGGGCTCTAAGGTCAGTGTTTGCTTATTTTAGAAGTCCAACTGGAGATGCTTGGGCCCTGATTTTTCATAATATTTAGAGTTGCATAGGACTTATTACATTCAGAGCATAGACCTCGTTGTCTTCCACTGCAGCTGTGCCAGCTCAGCACTTCTGTAGACTAGACCTTAGGGTGTGCATCCACAAAAGGAGGAATATGCAATTAGTTGAAAGTCTGCAAAGGGTTTGATTTATCTTACATGACTACCAACACACAGGAACTTTTTGGCACAAAGAGGAATAAAAACTAATTCTCCAGACAATGCAACTCCTGTAACCTTTCTGCAACTCCTTGCTTTATTCTCTACCAGCTTCCAATTTAGTCATCAGATGACGCCAGGGAATGTGAAAATCAGTTTATCTTAGAGTACATGTGTGCTGTGCACTTCATACTTGACTGTACATTCAGCAGTTTCCATCCTGTCTTGGTACTTGCTTTTCTTGGAGCTCCCACGTACCCTCCGCACACTGCAGTCACCATTACTTAGTTTGTATGTAGCAGCTTATTAAGAACTGAAAGTACAACCCTTTTCCCGTCATGTTCTTCACTGTGTACTTAAGATATTTATTTCAATGGAGAGTCAATTTTAACCTCTAGAGTCCTTGTACAAAACATGCCCTTTTTTAGTTGGTGGTGCGCCATTTTCTCCTGTGCTGGTGGTATGACAAGGTAGATCTCAGAGGACTGATACGGTCCAGAAAGGCAGCACTCGGGAGAATATTTTCGTATAATGTTTAGATTTCTCAAGGCATGAGGCTGCTCAATGAAAATGGGATCTTGGAGAGTGTTACCAGCAGTATCGAAGTTGCTTCTAGTGTGCAAAATCTGATTTACCTCATTGACTCTGAATAACAAATTTTGGCAAATTTTCACACAGAAAAGAAAAAATGTGCCAGCTTCTCTATTAACGCTCAAAATTACGAATACTATGGAGATCTTTCTCTAAATGAGATTTTTCCTAAATGAGACCTCAGATTATTCTAATTGAGGAAAACAACCCTATCACTTAATGCAGAAACTAGTGAAATTTTCAAGCCAAACAGCTGAATTTTGACAAAAGTACATACAATTAAAATACAGGTTTTGTAACAAAATTCAGGCAACATTAATACTCTACGTTGCCTGCCCCGTGGTTTGTATCAAGTTCAATTTCAACCACAAAGTCCTGTCAGCAAGATTATATAAGAATAAAGAATTTATGAAGCCAGTTTGGGTAATTTTAACCAGACATGATATTGGCATAAATGTTGTGTTATGTCCTTTGAATCAGAGGCCGAAGGACTGATTCCCAGTCAGGTCCTTACTGGTGGGTGCTGCGGCCTGCACAGAAGCATGTGGATATCAGAATTTCCACCTGAGTTCGAGTATTGGTATGCATCAATGTCACAGAATATAGGGATGAAATCGTTTGACACTGTACACTGTCACGATGATTTGTAGATAAAAGGACAGTTTCTATAAAATTAAAATTTTATTATAGTCTTGGAGAGAAGAGACTGAAATAGGAGTAGACATTATGGTCTCTCTGGAAATGTTTTGCCTGTATATATGTTGCAATAGGAGGCAGTTTTGCTTATGTATAAACACATTATGACCCCCTAGCAAGGACAATTTAGACCAGAGGCAAGAGGAAAATTTCGTAAAATGTTACCAAGTAGATGAATGTTGTCAGTGACATACATCTGACTTACCTAAGGCTTACCTTCAATAAGTTCAAGGCTTGTAAAAATGTCGAACTGAAGTAACTACCCTTCATGAATGAAGGGATGAAGTGACTGAGATGCTCCTGCCTCATAATTGTTTTGGTTAGGTGGGGAGTAAGGAAGACATCTCGTTTCCTTTCACTGCAGAAGACTGTGGCATTCCCAATTTGCTAGTGCTGAGAAGACAATATAGGCCCCTAGTCCATAAAGCTAATTAGAGAGCTATTCTGCTCCCCTATCAACTGCAAGAGGCAATCTCATTAGTGTGTGGCCTGCTGAATGCAGACAAGGTTTGTGCCTTTTCAAGCTGTAAAGCATTTTTGCTGATAAACATACTCCTAGCAATTATCCTTTTCTCTATCAATATTGTGGGTGTCTAGGGCTTTGGGATATTAGCTCTTCTTTATGTCTGTCACTCTTAAGTACATTTTAAAGAAATATAGCATGTCAGCCTCTGGCTCATATGCAGCTGATGGCAAATTCATTGCCACTATCTAGTCTGTCTGTGCTGGAAATACAAGTGCTCCTACATTGATAAATACAGTGTAGGTGTGCGAAAAGTTTTTCAGCATTGAGTATCGTATTCAGAGGTTGTGAACTTCCTCCTACAGTTCATTTTTGGATACCTGAGGTAGAAGTACGGTCTTAGAATCACAGCATGCCTGTGAATGCTATTGAAAATTTTGACATTTATTTATCATTTTGACTGCAGAAATAACAGGTAGCATTTGCTAAAAGCACCTGATTTCTTCAAAAAAACCCACCACCACCACAGCAACGAAAAAAAGCAACCAAAAAACCACTAGAAAAATCATTGGGCTTGTACGCTTTTTAATTTCCCTTTAGTACCAACAGAGCTATTTTTTTAAAATTGTACAACATTGTTGACACAGCAAGAATATATGCTTGTAATATGAGAAAAGGAGAAAATACAAATTCATCTCCTACTAGAGCTATTCTCAGCTCTTCTTGGTGTGAATATTATAAAGAAGTTTTTTTGCAACTAAGATGATAAATTATTTTGTTTCTATTATTTGATTTATTGTGTTCTTTACTGAAGTGACAGAAAGTGGTATTTACAGAGTTAATTCAATTAAATAATAAGTCCTTCTTAGGGGATTAGAGAAATGCAAAAATTTGAGGATTTCAGAGGAAAAAAAGAAAATAAAATGTTATTAGTGTCATAAGTAATGCGAAAACCAAAGGCAGTTTTATAATAAAATTTTATGTAATTATAAGAACCATATGTAATTTCGCTACAAGCAATGAAAATCACAGTTTCTTCTTCTGAAGACTGTTTTCATAGCAGCAACAGTCCATCTCTCTGAGCTAATGGAGGACCAGCTTTGGTAATAAGGTGTCCCCAGAGATTCCTCCCCTGTAGCATACAAGACTGCAGGTGTGGTAAATTTGCTCTGGTTTTTCTCCTATGGTAGAAACTTATTAGTATCTTAAAATAGTTAGGCACTAAAGCATAACATTAAAAATATGAAATTTCAGAATTCATTTTTACCTGCTAATGCCTCCCTCTGATCTGATAGTTTATTTTTAAACAAAAACTTTTGAGGCAAATACTCTTTACGTTTCCAATCAAAACCTAAATTATAATTTAAAATCTTGTTAATTTGACAGTATTGTTACTGGTTGCCAGTGATAACGAAAGAAATATTATCAACAGCAGTTAAGAGCTCCTTAATTAAACCTGATTCTTTTATAAAATTAATTTTTACAGATAAATCAGGTTCATCGGTGGGCTTTTTATTGCATGGTGGAAAGCAGTCCTCTTAAACCTTGAGTTCCTTCAGGTTTGTTATATTACTTTTCTGCTTAGGTGGAGACACAACTGACCTAAGCTTAGCTGTGTAAAAGTTAGGTTTCTAGTCTGTATTTGTTGTCTAGCGTCTCTATCTACATGGCAAACACAGAAAGATGAGAACCCTCGGGGGCTGAGTCACTCCAACTCCTTCTTTCCATTAATTGTAAGAAAAACTTAAGTATAGATGTTAAGAGCTTAAGCTTTATACTTAAAAGCCTGAGTATAGAGTGCTGGGCTCTCCATATTGATATTTTCTGCTTTTCCTACCTAGCCTGAATAAACACTGAGTAGAAGTAACACGATTTGCTTTATCTTTCCAGAACAGTCTGCTTCCCATGATGATTTCAGGGCAGTGAAACAGAGCAGCTCCCGAGTTCAGTTTTCAAGCTTTCTTGTGATGTTGAGCCTTCTTTCAAATTTTGCCTGGGCTGTTTTGGCTTGTGTAGTTGAGCTGATGACATATGCTGCAATGGTTTACAGGCTGCACTTTTCCTTTCTTTCTGTATTTAGAATCGATGGGAACACCATAAAACCCAAAACCACCACCAACAACAAAAAGATGCTGCAGGTTATTACAATAATTTTAAACAACTCTGTTGACTCAAAAATAACAAGATGATAGTGCCTAAGGATTCTGACTTTGTCACTAAATTTTTGATGGAAAAATAATACTAGGTTCAGGCAGATTTGCTTGAAAGTGCTGTTTATAAAAAGTAAGCTTGCTGCTTCACTGTCGTATCTCACGGTGGATTGTAAAGCTGTTTTTATACTGCTTTACCCATTATGAAGCTTGTTAAGAAGATAACCATGCATTTTTTAAAGAAATTAGTGATGACTATATTAAAATACAGGACCAAGCTTATTTTTAAGAAAAATAAGCCTTTGCCTTTCTTTTCCCCCATTCCTGGTTTAAAATGTTACCCAGCAGTGTATGGCTCTTGCTGAATAGAGAACACATTCCACGCTAGGGTGACTCACACCCCAAAAGGGGAAAGCTTTAAGGTGGCCTAATAATTAGTTTGAGAAGTTTTCTAATGAGCATGTCGTCTGAAAAATCACTAGTGAGACCGCACTTCTTTTTGAGAAAATATTCCTGTTGCTCTATAGGAGGGAGAAGCCAACTCCCTGAAAAGGCACCTTGTCTCAAGCAGTTGGTGGGAGTTTGCTGAGTACTGGCTGGTACTTCTTCTGCCTCCTTTCTGGGATGCAGAGAGCGATCCCTGAAGGTAACGCTGCCACCTGGGGCTCCAGCACTGTAAAAGCACAAGGGGGAATTTCTGCCAAGAAAATTGTTTTCTAACACCGGAGAGCTGCTTGTTACCTTAGGGCAGGGAGACACAAACCCTGACGTTTCTTCTCAAGCACAGAGAAGCATCCCTTCTCACAGACGGTTAAACAATGACTCATGATAGTGAGATCTTCCTGCTCTTACTTTAATGGTTTCTTCTGGATGCTTTGTGCTGCCTTTAAGAAATTGCTCCTCAGTGGATGCCTACAAAGAAGTTCTAATAGCTGTTTCATTTGCAGCATCTCTGTAATTAAAGTGATTTTTTTTTTTCCTGTACCTTCTATAATCTCATGTTTTACTGATTAAAAAACCATTTTTTTTTTTCTTCTTGTAACACATAGATAGCTTATTTGCCTTCAGTTTGCATGATTGGTGTTACAGCAAATGGTATGTGTATAGGCAGAGGTTTGTAAGGCTCTGCCTTCTAAAAGTTTCACCATAGAAAAAAAAATCTCTTTTTGAGATGAACTGTGCAATGTAGAAATATATCACCCAAAGTATATCTTCATCCCATAGAGTATAAAGAAAGAAAAAACAAGTTAGCACATCAAGATTCCAGGTTTATGGTTTTTGGGGTTTTTTTTAATAGACTCTTAATTATGTCTCATGAAATTACTCCAATAGTTAAAGGTACATCTACTATATCTCTAATTATTAAGAAGATATCGGGAAAAGTAAGGATAAGCACCTCCCTCTTACCCTGCTCCCCCCCCCC
>JAOBAS010000060.1:5755632-5774986 GCA_025311575.1 Elanoides forficatus
AACTTGTTTAGAAGGGACAAGAAAAAGGGACACTGCAGGGCACAGATTAAGAAGATGGTCTCAGGGAATGTAACAAAAGAAAGATGGATGATGAAAATGGGTAATTAGCCTAGGCGTCTTTGCTGATGCAAGATTTGGCAAAAAAGAAAAAGTTTTAGGTTTGGAAAGGTAGTGTCTTACACTATTGATAACAGCTGCCATTGAAAATGAAGACAGCACATCTTTGCGTGCAGTAAGAAAGATTTACGAGTTTCATCTCTGGGTTGTATTACATCCAGGTATCCTCCTCCAGTGGTCATATTAGGAATGTGTATCTTAATTTCTCATTTTTAAACTTCTTAAACGTGAAGCACGTTCTGTTAGAAGCTGATAATCAGACAGCATGGGGAAGTGAAAAGTCTAAACATTGAACTTGATGATAGAATAAAAAATTGTTTAAAAAAGGAAAAACGCAATGAGGAAAGAACACGGTAATAAGCTTCCTAGCTGTTTTACAGGCATTCTCAGAAGCATGTTAGGAGTAGCCTAACTCCTGCGTACACACACCAAATTCCCTCTTGAGCACTGCATAGATGCCCATGAAAACAGGCATGACTGAAAAACAAAAGCCAATGAAGAGCTACAAAGGGAGCATAGAACAATCCAGTTTTTACTAGTTAAGTGAGTTAAAGTGTGAAAGAGGGAGCTGAAACTATAATAAGGTGAAAGACGTGTATGAAATAGCAAAGAATATTTTAAAATGCTAACAGTGATGAGTGGGCTAAGTGTTTGAATAGTTCAAGCAACAAAAGAAATAACCTTTAAAAATACTCCTGTTTAAAGTGGTTTGCTGTATTTTTTTAATCTGACCAAGATAATCCACTCAGCAAGTTCTCATCAAATTATAGTTAAAATAATGTCAAAGACCATTTAAATAAAAAGCTCAAGTCATGATGTTTTTGTCACTTTTTGCTAGAGAAATGCAGTGAGATGCTTTGAATTTTGGATTTTCTGGCTGTCATGATAGTCACTCATGCCACCATAGCTCCGGAAATGCATTAATTTTTTACTCAAAATGTATAGTGCTTCAGAAAGAGGGTTTGTTGCAAGCTTTGGTAACTATTTTGGCAATATATAGTTATACAAAACCAGCATCCAGTGATTCGAAGTAGCATTGTTCAAGAAAGATGAATCAAAGATCATAAATCACACTTAAAAACTTGCTTCCTTTTGCCCTCTTATAATTCTCCAAAGACGAAGGAGCACCCTCCACCAAGCCAAACAATCCAGTTGCACTGACTAAACACCTGATTAAAACCTTAATATCTAATTCACTTTGTGAGAGAGGGAGAAACTAACAAATAAGCCTGGTTTCGAAGTCTTTAGATCTCCAGATCAGTGCTTAGCTGTCAATGTGAGCTGCATCTTAAACAGACAGGGAGGACTTGATCTATCTACAGTGTCGGCTTTGTATGATAAAAGAGATTGTTTGACCTAGCTAGAATGTGTTCCTGAGCCACAGAAGATGAATATTGTTTTAATGGCCTTCAAATTTACAAATGAAATACAAGTCATGTGAAAATACTATAGTCTTTGCTGTAAGTAAGCTCTCAGTATTGTTACATTAGCTGGCTTTACTTAAAAAAGAAGAGAATACTGGGAAGCGAAGGTCACAACAACAGTAAGGGAATTTACAAGTCCACCATCTGATCGTGGAGATGATAACTACAGCATTTGAAGATTTAGTTGGCAGTGCAGGCTAATGGAAGGGCTGTTCTTCAGAGACTTAAACCACTAAATAGCAGGAATGCCAAGTGGAAGTTTTGTGTGGTGCCTGTTGTGTCCTCTGGAAAAGTCACTATGAGGAGTTTAGGATAAAATCATTTAGATTTATATGTGATATATTTTAAAAACTTGGAGATTTGCATAAACTTTCCTCTGACTATCTCTCTGGACAATAATCTCTCTTCTGTGGGAAAATAGGCAGAGGGAAGTTCCTGACTTCTCTGCACTGTGTTTCTACTGCCTTGTTCTTCTAAGGAGACACCTTCTTACCCTCCTTTCAGGACTGACAGCAGATTCTTCAGAGAAAGATGTGCAGAGGTGTTGTGACTCTCAGCCACTTTCAGCCCCCACGGACCTTTAAGTATACCATTCTTGGGTCAGTCTTTCTCATCTCGGCTCAAATTCATCTACGAGAGGTATAGTCCTTAAACATAGGGACCCCGATGCAAATGGCTTTCCTTTGTTCAAGCTGGCATAGGTAGTTACATGTGAGAAGTCTTGGTCATTAAAGAACTTCAGCGATAGGATGTGCTTGACAGATGTGGAAATAATGCTTAGATCTGTTAGAACTATTCAACTTATGGTTAATTTTAAATGCTTGCTCTCTCTGAAGAATTTGGGTTTTTTATCATGTACCTACAATATTTTACTTTCACAGTTTCTCCCTTTTTCCACCTCTGCTGTACATTGGTGACTTCGTGTTATATCTTCCTGCCCTTTATTTTCCCTGTTTGCTCATTCTGTCCTCTCATATTTAAAGAAGAAAACAATTCCAGCAACTCAGAATGTGACTGCAGGCACCATATTTGAATGTTTAAAATGTGACAGAACTTCTGGGAACTAGCTTATTTTTAGTTCCCTCCCCCAGTCATTAATTTATATTAGAAAACTTAATTTGGTAGTCTTTTCTTTTCCCTTTCTTCTTCGTATATCCTGTCCCAACATCTGCCGTGGTTTACCATCATGATGGGTCCTTCTCTTCCTCAGGCATGGACTGATGGTCAGTGGTTACCAGGTTCGCTTTCTTCCACTGCAAAAGTTTGGGCAGTCTTCACTGTTGCCTGGTGCCTTCGTGTGAAAGACAGGAGATAACCTGTGTGATATTTTTATCAATACTGTTGATTAGGCCTGGTCTCAGACTACAAGACAACAGTGCTGAATGTTGTAGCAGCAGCAAACAAAGTGGGATACCTGAAAAATCAGGGTAGTAAGCCATTTTGGGGGGTTACATATCTTCAGCTGTAATGTAGAAATTAAATAGTAGATAGTTCTCCTCAACTGTGACTTTAGACTATAGATGTGGCTGTGGAGAAACTGTCCCTCCAAAACATGGAAAATTGGGTTAAAATGCTCTCTCCCTCCAAGCCCATTATTCTAACATAAAAAAAATCTCACTGAGGCAGCGTCACTGTAATGTCTTTCCTTTTACGAAGTGTGCATTGATTAATCCATAAATGTGTAAGTTAATTTTTGGGTCGTCAGCTGTATATGTCTTCTTGGCTTTACTTCTCTTCTCTTTGAATGACAATTTACACTTTAAGAGATTGAGACATTTTTATTGAATTAAACTCATTTACAACATTACGGTGATGTAACATTCAAATACAAACCTCTGGGCAGAGAGGTGCTCTGCTTTGTTTTGCCAGTGTCTGCATTTTTGTGTTCTACAGGGAGTGCTCAGCCAGGCTGCCTACTTTCCATCTCCTAACAAATAATTTAGTGTTTGTATTGCACAAAATATTTTTGACATCTTACCTACAGTCGATGTCAACCAATATGAATGAAACAAGGGAGGAGAAAAAAATAACAAGTGGCTCTTCAGACCTCGCAGGTGCTAGAGTTGTAGTTGCTTGTATGA
The DNA here is from genome assembly GCA_025311575.1 of Elanoides forficatus. NCBI lineage: Eukaryota > Metazoa > Chordata > Aves > Accipitriformes > Accipitridae > Elanoides > Elanoides forficatus. Next base: position 5,759,255 of record JAOBAS010000060.1, read on the forward strand.
CCTTTCCACACACTCCAAAGGTCCTGTGCAGGTACATGCTTAAGAACACAAGTATGTGGCCATGTACTCAAGTGATCACAAAGCATAGGCAAGAAAGGGCTTTGTAGACCAGAAATATTTCTTTTTCTCTGGCAATAATTTTTACTTATTAAACCTGGTGAGACTGACGAATCTCATTCTCCCAACGGTTCAGTGGGGACTGAGGGAAATTACTTGGGATTATGGCAGAATACATTTTTGCCATATCCATAAAGTCAACTGAAGTGAGGTTTTGTTATCTGCACTTTTCAGTCTAATCTGCAGAACAGTATTTGGATAAGTGCAGAACCACACAAAGTCTTGGAAACCGTAAATAAATAACAGAAGAGGAAAGTTAGCTGATACAGTTTCAATGAACAGATATTGGTCTAATAAATATCGCTTAGACAGAACATCCATTGATTTTTCGTGTCTAAGACCAAATACATGCCTGAGTTCTATGGGGTTTTTTAATTATTTCTCATGAAAATATATAGTCATATCCTGAATCAAAGTAGATACATATGTGCATATGAAGAAATTAGGTTATACATACATACCTTGTGCTTTCCCAGTTACTGTGGTGAATGTGGATAAAACTAAAATACCGATTCACACTGAAAAATATTAACCTAGGTAATGTAGTGATAACAACTTTTGGTACAGTGATCCACAAATCCATGTTCCAAGTTAGAGTCAAATTGGGATTTGTAGGAGAGCCTAGACAAAAGGCAGAAATCGAATCTGAAAATGAGAGAGTTGCAGGTTACTTTGGAATATCCATGATCAAAAGAAAGAGGTGGCAAGGCTCAAGACAAGCGGAGCCAAGAGCAGGAATGTCATTCTACTCTATAGATACTGTATAGGGCTTCTAAATGGAAGAAGGACTTAGAGGTAACCATAGCACCAAAAAGTAGATAAAACTAATGTATTCTCCTAAGCTGCTTCCTTCATACGATCAATATAGTCTGAGTGAGATTGAGACTGAACAGAAATCAACAGGCTTTTCTTCCAGCCTCTAATTTAGCTAGCAAATCACTGTCCCATGCTTGTCATAGCTTTTGCAATTCTCACTTTGTGTGCCTAGACTCTCACTGCATGAGCTTACTGAATAACTACCTACCCCATCTGCAGGGCGTCAGAAATGAAAACACAAGTTGAAAATTTCAGGGCTAAATATGGGGTTTAACCCATCGTGTTCACTGATTTTTTTTTTCTTTCTTTCTTTCTTTTTTTTTTTTTTAATGGAACAAGTGAGGATTTACCTTCAAGATAGGTTAAGAACAGGTTACAAGCAAACAAAAATGGCTTTTGCCTTTTCTTTGATATAAGTTATTCTTGGCTAGTATTCTTCTCTGGCCTATTATTGTTCTTCATATTTCATTCCTGTTGTTTTGAGTACCATAAAATACAAAGTGATACACATTTTCACTCTAAAATGTGTGGCAGTGCTAGAAACATGTCATTTACTGTGTACTAGTCACTAATCAGTAGTATTGATTGAATTGTGGGGAATTATCACTTAATTTATGGATGCAAATACTGTAGTTTGACCTGATGACTATAAAATTCTGAGTCAAGTGTCAGACATATTACTAATGAGATAAAATGCCCCACAGGAAGACTTTGATGACAGTCACAATTTAATATGCTCTTGCAAATGGATTCTTAGACTGTGGAGTAATTAACCTGTCAATGTATAAGCCTTTACGTTTACTGCTTAAAGTATTATCTCGAATTATGAAATAAAATCCTGTTATTGTAGGGCAGGAATACTGCATATTGGAGGTATTGCCTAGATGGATTCAACATCCTACGTCTTTGAAGTGCAACATTGTAAGGCCACAAACGAATTTAACATCTCAAGAGTAACCTCAGATTTAAAAAAAGTAATAGAATGCTAAGGCTAAGATATTTAGTAGCATATAACTTCCTTTCTTCTTATTCTCATTTAAGATGTCTTAACCACTCAGATATGAACAGAACTGTTCAAACTGTTTCAAATAAAACACAGAAACTGTGCTGAATTTTTTTTGTCTTTCAGGGACATCTCCATTAAATAATGATAATTTCTCTGTGTATTAAATATACCTATAATATGCAGTACTTAATTATATACTGAGATTTAAAAAAAACCAACCTAAACAGTTGGTACTAAATTAAATATACATGTAGCGTATAATGGTTTCTGTAATATAACATGTATGTTTCCCCCCTTGCACAAGTTTGAGAAATTCAGTTTCTACCTGAAGATGTCTTCATATTTAAATGAAATGCAATATATTTTTCCATACACAGCTGGATTTCATTCTGTAAGCAATATTTAATTATGAAAACATGTTCCCCACCCCTCCTCTCCCAAATTGTAAAAATAAATAAAGGATGAGCTTCTGGTGTTTTCTGGTGTTTTCTAGAGAAAGTTAAGCTTTGCTGACATTGAGTAATTTCTTTTACAGCTTACGTGCACTTTGAATTTAAAATTTAATCTGTTCAAATCAGCTTGCATTACCAGGGAATTGTGCTTAGCATGTTCCATGAATGATTCAGTAGATCTTAATAGCTACCTTAGTAATTTCTTATGAATCATTGAAAGAGATCACATTAGTAAACATTAGTGGTAAGTATGAAGCACATTTTTCATGAAATTGTATTTCTCGAGTATTGTTTGTTCCAAAATCTGTTGTGTAGGTGTTATATGAAGAATTGTATGCTGCATCTTAGATATCTTGTGTTTGAAGAAAAGGGTACTTGATTTTTTTTTTTTTTTTTTTTTTTAAACTCTCTGCAACTGATATGAACAGTGGGCCAGTGCAACCACCATGGCATAATCCAGTGTGGTTGCCAGCTCACACGGAGTGCTATACTCCATGGACCAACCATAAAAGTGATATAAATGTACCTCAGGCTTCCACATAAAGCCTTTCTTATATTGTACTCACATATCACATATGCTACTTCTGAATTTCTAGGAAGACAAATAGTGTTATTAGCAATTGGAGGAATCAAAATAGCTCATGGAAGTAATGCTTAGTAAGGGAGGTTGATGTTTCGTAAACTTTATGTCCCAAGGACTTTGAAGTAGCTCTTAATTTGGCAGCAAGAAAGTGGAGTGCTTTTTCTTAATTATGGTTCCCTTGAACATTTAAATTATGAATGAAGAATGCCATTGTTCCTTGAAAGATGGTAATACTTACTTAAATTCAGTTCCATTAATAAAAAAAAGAAAGCATAAATATATTCACATTCAAAAGCCTCATTAAACTGTATAGTTGTAGTTATTATCATCTATTACTTGTACTTACAATCTTCCCTTTTTATTTTGAATTTATAAGAAACCTAATACAGGAAACATGTAAAAGTTGTTTTTATTTAAGAAAGGTATATGCTGCTAAGAAAGAATCTGTAAGCCTTAATATCTAGTATTTTGACGTTTTCAGTGAACTGTTTCAAGTATGCTGATTGTTATTTTAACATTATTATTACTGTAACCAAATACTTAGGCCATAACGCTACAAGAACAAAGAGTCGATAATTATAAATTTAAACTTAAGAGTGTCAATGTAACTACTTACTTATTTTTTGCACATTTTTTACTCAGAAGAATTGCAATAAAAATTAAGTAAATAAACCAGGCACATTTCTTTTTGAAGTGTGTGATGGAGGGACGATAATCCCTAAGCCCTCAGCTGAGGAAGGAGCTCAATAGGGTGCTGCTGGGCACTCGGAATTATGTGTAGTCAGCAGTGAGCACGATCAGAAGAGTGCTACAGAGCACATTGAACCTCTCTCTACTGTACTACATAGCAACAATATATATGAATATATATAGCTATTTTGCAGTCGCATAAATATCCATCATTCATAACAATCCTATTTTGCATTTTTATAGTTCTTTTAATGTCATAGCATCCCAGAATGCGATGCAAACAAGGTGTGTAGAAACGGGTGCATAAATGATTCTGACACATACGCACCTCTGGCATACAACAACCTGCAGAAGTATGAAGGGGAAAGAAAATCTGGCAAGCAGTTCTCCTAAACTTCCAAAGAAACAGCAGGGAGAACATGCATATGTGTTGTGAAGTGTGATTCCCTCCTTCTCTCTGTGGAAAGTTGTTCTGTGGGCAGAGACCGCACAGTTTTGCGGTTGTCCTGTTCCACATGACTCTCCCTGAAGTTTTGCTTGTATAAAAGTGCTGGTTTTGTCCTTGTGATAATGCCCGTGTTTTGGGGGTTGTTAGCGGGACTACATCCTGGTAATAAGTACTGTGCCTATGGCTTATGGTTTGGAAGGTCTTGCTCTAATGCATGACAACGCATTAACTCCTAAAAGTATGCATAAGCGAGGTGCGTTAAGGTGGGACAAAAAGGTATAATTATGACATTTCCTACATTTTTTAGTGTTTGGCTTTGCAACTACAATACTTTTTATTAGTTTAGCCTTAGGCATGTCATGTTATGAATAACCTAAAATGAAAAAAATCTTCTTCGACAATGTTTGGAAGTTGTTAGAAGACACATCTGCATGTCAGGCATGAACTTTCCTCATGAATGGGAGCTCAATGTAAATTATAAGAATCAAATTTGGCCTTAATTTTGTGATGTAAATAGCAATTTGAGTAAAATGAACCATGTGTCTGTTGACATTCAAGCAAGTCTGTCCTTTTTTAAAACAGATCCATTGTGCTTAGCTTGAGAACAGGTGCTATATTTCATCTTTATTCAGGAATTTCCCAATTTTTTAGTTTCTATCATAATTCCAGTATTAATAAAACCAGCATGTTTTTATAGTAAAATTTATCATGTGGCTATACAAATGGGATTATGTTTTAACTTTTTCTTTGGAAGGCTTGTGTTGGAGACCAGTGATTTATATAAGCATAATAAAGGTTAATGCAAGCAGCAACAAGATTTATCTCTGACCATAAGGAGTCATCACTTTTTTTAATAACACAATATACACCCATACTGTTGACATAGTAATAAATCAGAGACTTCAGTAAGGATTAGATTGGAAGGGAGAATGTGTTGGAGTGCAAAATTTGGTACTTTTGGAGGAAGATATGCGAAAGTATGTACGTACCAAATAATGTATGACCAGATCTTTTGTCTTCTGTTCCTATTTCCTTACCTATTGCAAGAGTGTTTCTGTATAGAAGAGTAAAAATGATGAGTGTTTCGGTATGGAGGCTGTAATGACAAAAAGAGTGTATCATTTGTTTTAGTTGAACAAAACTGATCTCAGTTCAATAATATTTCCTACAGCTTTTTTTAAAAATAGGTCAATCCTGAAATGAAAATCCCTTTTCAAAACAAAAGGTTGAAACAATTTGTTTAGAAAACTTTTTCTAAAAAGTCCAAAAAGCTATCCCAGGATTTTCATCCAGCCAGAATCCTTTGCCAAATCTGGCTTGAAACTGTGGGTAATTTGGCCATGTCCAAAAAGGGCATTTTTAGTCACTTAGTCTCTGCCAATAAACTGTTTCCACCTCTGTCATTGTGTCCTGGCTGCCAGCAGAATGAAGACCTTTAAGGCCAAGAAAAATGTGTCTTTCTGTATTCTTCTAGGCCATGTAAAACATGAGGCACACAGCCTGCAAAAATAACTTAATAATGTTGTTTAAGGAACAGTTAGAATTAGTTTTGATTACTGTATATAAACCTAATCAGAAGCAGTGCCAAGTGTGAGCTTATACATACACAAACCTTTTCAGTGTTTCAAATATGCTGAAGTAGGCATGAAAAGCACGAAAGATAAAGGAGAATTTGGGGCATTTTAAAACCACGTTAATTTTCAGAACAGATGCAGGCGCTTTCTGTTTGTTTTTATTGAGGATGTTTCATCTACAATAAAAGAGCTGATTTTGCAAATGACATTTTTGCAGGTAATTAGTCTGTGATATTCCTATAGTTCTTGTTGATACTTTGGAAATATTTTGAAATAATTCAGCATTTCTTGTTTTCAAAGTGCTAAGTGTAGGGTTTTTGTCCTGCATCTATTTCACAGCAATAATTTACATGTATTACATTATCAGCATATAAATTCTGATTTATTTAATTGGGATGATTACAAACAATGTAGAATTGAACGCACCTGCTAATTTTTCTCTAAAACTCCATTGCATGTGCGCTCATAATTTGCACATTGTTATCATTCATTGTTCATAATATCAGAGGTAATCAGTACCTTAAACCGCTCCTAAATTTTCAGTGCAGGCTGCCATGTAGTGCGCTATGAGAAGAGGATAACAGCGCTACAGCGCTATGAGAAGAGGATAACAGCGCTACAGCCTTCATATTGTGGTGATTGAAATGTCATAGTCGTAGGAATTGAACAGAAGGGATATGTGTAACGCTTGTTCCTCGCTACCCCAGCCTCTTACCCAAATACTTCGGCACAGCCGGTGTGGCCCCTGCACTACTCTGAGGCAAGTTGGAGTCATGCCCTGCGGTGTGGGCCAAATGCGGCACCTGCACTCGGGGTATTGGTTGGGGTATTTGGACTGTCGGGTGCCAGAGAAGCACGAGGGACATCTAACTGTACAGACCACGTGTCACCAGAGCATTTCTGCACGTACTTGCTTTTTTTAAATTGAGCAAAATGAGAGTCTTTCTATCCACTGATGCCTTGAGTCATAACCCCTTGATCTTTGAGCTCCTGGTGGCATGGGAAGAGCCCGTGTTGCCCTGAGGAGCAGTGACGTAGGAGTAGCTGCTCCTCGTAGCATCTGTAGTGCCAAGCCCCTCAGCGTGCTCAGTTTTGGCAGCGGGTGCCTGAGTCACGTAATGCTGGCAACCAGAATGTGTCTTTAACGTTTTTATCTTGCATTTTTATTATCTAGCTTGTGCTGACTAGGCCTGTTCTTCCCCTTTTCAGTCAGATAGCTTGAGGATTACTGTAGCAAGAGCAGCATCATGCGATATTTCAGTTATTTTCTTTCTTTTAGAGAGGAGCGTAAGCAGCTATCAGCCTGAGCTGCCATTTGGCAGAAAATGTTACAAAGAGTCTGACTTTGAGAAAGTATTTTCTCACATATCATGTCTGAGAGTGATGTTACTTAGAGGTAATGAGCTGTGTGCTGCATTTTCAAAGGAATAACTCTCGTTGCAGACATTTACTTAAAAAATGTTACATGTCATTCCTTTCCCAGCTCACAAGAGTTCAGAATAAAGGGGAGGTATAAGGCTCCTCTTCCCTTCTTGTTGGGAGGAACACCAAGCTCTTAGCAACTGAAAATTAATCACTAGCTTGCCAACTGTTTATGAAATAAGTTAGCAATTGTGCTTCAGTTCCAGTGACCAGGTGTCCCCATGACACATACCATGATGCCAGTTGGTACAAATTGTCGCTATAGTGTGGACTTTCAGAGAGGAGAAAACATAGGGAAAGAACTGACCTAGGTACAAAATTATGGGTTTGTCATCTCTATTCAGCACAGAAGCTACAAGCTGCCGTTGAGGAATACTAAGCTATTGTTCTCTTTTTATCTCTTTGAACTGATCAGCGAAGAGCTTCTTAGTTTTCATAATTTCTTAAACAATTTTGATTATATTCCTTGCCTACTCCTATTTATTAAAAAAATGTTTTTTGCTTGTGACACTAGATGTTTATGAAATGTCAGTTCCCCAGAAGATGCTATGCTATTTTGTTGCTGGGCTAATTATTTACAGTCATATTGAAAATAAGGAGTCTTACTTATTAAAAATAAATGAGATTTATCATTGACTTCTGTTTGCTGAGCAAAGAGATCATATCATTGTATTTTTCACCAAGGAAAACACATGCTTTATTCAAACTTGACTTTTATTAGCCTGTAGCAGCTAAGAAACATCAAAAGGTCTGTTTTGAAACTGGAAAAGTTTTCTTTAAAAAGTGTTTTATGTAGGACTGAAAGAATGTTTAGAAGCAGAAAGAAGGAAAAAAAAATATTCAGACAATTATTTTTAGGCCACCTCTTAAAACCCCTTAGGCTTAAGCACGTCTAACATATTTACTCTTTCATCACCTGTACCCGCAACAGTTTTTCCATTTCGTTAATAGATTCAGAGGTGAGCTTCTACAGAGTAGCTCATAATTTCTGATTTCAAGTCCTGTTAAGAGTTATGAATTTTGTATTCTGATATATAAAAGTAGATCTTTGAAGAGTCTTGATGAACATGGTATTAGAAACCTAAATCGTAATCTGATCTATGCAAATTCATAGAATAAAGAGCAATTTTGCTCTGCTGAAGGACAACAGGCTCGGTAGGGTACTTTAAGCTGGAATAATTGGATTAGTGTAAAAAGAAGCCATAAACTACATTAGCTGAAAAAAGGTGAAAAACCTGTTTTCTTAGTACTGACTAGTTAGATATTTTTTCCTCAAGAATAATTTTGCTTAAGTTAATATAGGCCAAGAAACATTGGTAAATCAGTTATTTTATTACAGAGTCCAATTGTTAGAGACACAGCCAAAAGTTCAGGATTCAAAAGTGCTTTTGGAAGGTTCTGAAATATAGAAAGAGGGGCTTCATCCTGTCTTTCCAGTTGTGAATATGCACAGGTGGTACGGAGAGTCAAGTGGGATTTGAGAATTATGAAGCCTGATCACACAAGGGCATTAAAAACTCAATTAATGTCATGAGTCATGGTTGGACAATTCAGTTACGGTCTGTGACCTTCCCCTCTTAATTTCATCAGTTACTTCCGCCCACATTAGCAGAGTCTACATCTCCAGCTATTAAAGAATAGTTACGTTTCCATTTTAAATGGAAAAAATTTGTGACAGACATCCAGTTTTGGCACCTTCTGTAAGCTTGTGTGCCTATTTTTACAGAGCCAGCTGGAAAAATCCTAAAGATAATCTTTTTACTTATATACCCTTGAAAGTAAGTAAACTTATAATTTGAATGAAATTTCAGGGTTTTTTCTTACCAATCTCTGTGTTTCATTATGCTTTTATAAATCTTACAAAGTCTTGAGAATGAGTATCAGGTTTTATAAAATCATTATAATGTCAAATGTTTTTTTTACTTAATTTAATGCTTTAATACCAAGAAGGCACACCATGAATTGTACTGAAAGCTGTTCTATTTTAAAAAAATACAAGAAAAAATTATTTCCATTGTTTGAAACAACTTTTAGGTTTGTGTTTCAGCTTTGCATGATGATCACTTCGAAATTCTTACTTCAGTGCATTACAGAATTAAGAATTATATATGAGGACATGTTAATTTTTTCTTTAAATATTATCAGTATTTTTCAGAGCGCCTTTCTGCATTTGTGTGATTTCACTGTATTGCATGTGACACATGCCACCTTCTGGATGTTGTGAGAATTGCCAGTTGTTTAAATAATTTTAAAATGGAAAGTGGTTTCATCCTCTATGTATCTGTTACAGAAATGATACGGCTGATATCCATGCACAGGTTAACGTATCAGAGTATCAGAGGAAGTAGCCCACGATTGTCAGCCAGGCACTTTAGTGGTGCACAACGGTTTTAGTATGAGGTCTGGTTAAGTCTTAACCAGTGTTTTTGTGTCCTGCATAATTCTAAAAAATTGATTATTGTTCTAAAACAGTTTTGGCCAGGCAGTGAAAAGCACCATCAGAAACAAAAGCAGTAAGCTCTCAAAAAAAAAAAAAAAAAAAAAAAAGGTTGAGAAATTTGGGAGAAACATGCCCATGTTACAGAAAAATCAGAGATGTGGGGTGAAATCTTTTTGAAGTTAGGTAATTGCAAGCAGTTAAATATTCTGGAAAGAATTCACAGATTTTATGTGTAGTGGTGGTGGTAAAAAGGGAAGTGGGGTTTGATTTACTGAGTCTAAAAATGAGTTAGAGTGCCTTGTCAAGGCCTTATAATTTCAGTGCCCTTTAGTCCCTGTCACAATTCAGTCTCCCTTCTACATGTATTAATTTGCCATAACCTTTTCTCAAATAGAAATACGCCCAGGCTTGTACACTGCCCTTCACTTCACAGTCCTCCGCTGGCACCGGAGGAGTCTTGCTGCTCTTGTTCCACCCCTCAGTCTCCTGCGTACAAAAAGACCACGTGCTGCCTTGTTCGCTTAAAATGACAAGCAGGAATGATTTCTTATGTGCAAGAATAACTGGACCTGGTTTTGAAATTGAGCTGCTACCTAATTGTAACTTGCAGCTTAGAAAATTAAAATTCCAGCTTTCCTAGTCCACTGGAGTCCGTCAATATTTCACTTAATGTAAATGAGATCTGTTGTTACGTCAGTTTTTAGCTTATTTTCATTTGTTGTTATTAACAGGCTTAATTTTGTCTTTTGTTTGTTTTCCATTGTGAGCTGTTCTCTTTAATAAGATTTGAGTTCTAAATAGGATTTTAGATTTTATACATGAATGGTATACAAGCTTAAAGATAATTGGAAGATGAGCTCCTGCAGGTCTGATGGGTAGTGAGGAGGCAGTCTGGAGGTTATAGCAAAGCTTGCAGCTTGACATGACACAGCAGAAATTTCCGGCAGAAATGCGTGAAAATGATGTCAAATCTCAAAGCTGTCCCCCCAGATATTCTTTCCCCAGCTGCTGTTTCTCTTCAAGAGATGCTCTGTGAAGGCTGTCAAAGTCCTCATGGCAGCCAGCAATTACTTCTTTTAAATCTTTTCCAAAATATGTCCTCCCTGGGGAATTTCAGCTTCCAGTTCAGAAAGGCAAAATGTTGGTTTTTTTTCTCAATTCCCTAGTGGCAGTGTGCTGGCTGATGAGCTGAAGGATTTTTACACCCTATTAACTGCAAAAGAAGGGAAAAAGCCTCTGCCCTTGAGATTTGCAGAAGTGAACTGCATTTAAAATTTTTTTTAAATGCAAAATAGGAAGCTAATGAAAGAGCAAGTGCCTTAAAGCCAGGCTATGTGTGTCTCTGTTAGTTTAACCTTTTAAAGCTTCTAGATGTACATTCTGAATGAAGCATGAGATGGAAGGAGAAAGATGAAAAAAAGTATTATAAAGAATAGTAGCTTTAAAATGATTGGTGTGTAATTGGAGCAGAACAAGCAAACTCTATGAAAAAGCCGCACTCGATACTCAGCAGTTCATTTCAGGCCACGCAGAGTTACTGCAGTTGGAGAGATTCTAACATGAGTCTACAAGAAAACCAAGCACTGTTCCCTGAACACGGAATTGAAGTAAATATCATAAGGCAAAACTGTGTTCAGGTCAGGTTACAAAGCACATCCTAAACCAAATATTCCTGTAAGTTTCTGAAGTACAACTTCAAGCATGTGCACCCTAGGGACAATCTTCTCCGCTCATTCTTTGAGTAGAGTTTTTACACTTTAAGCTAAATAGAAGGTGAAGGATCTTTACTCGACTGAATAGAGAAGTCTGCAGCACATCCCTACTTTCTAACGTGCGATTCATTTACGTGGCAGCTTCTCAAATGCAAGAGTTGGTTTGAGTGTGTGTTTTCCAGGAGGTTCGGTTGCATTCTTCACTCAAATGCAAAACAGCATTCATCCCCAAACATTGTTAGCCAAGAGATGCACAACAATGAAATGTAAACAGTTTAAAACACAGAAGTTAGGGGGAGAAACCAGCAACATGTCAGTTCCCAAACCACATAAATAGTCTTCCCATCTCAGGGGGGTGAAACAATCACTCAGAGTTGTATTTTGAAATCCTCTGAAATAAAAAAGTAACTTCAGAAAGAAAAAAAACACACCCCAAAACCTGTTCTTAGAGGAGTAGCCAGTAAATACATTTTTATATACAGTCAACTCGCTTGCCATTAACACTTTTGATGTACCACATTAAAGCAAGCATATGGAATTAGGTTCACTTTCATGTTATATTTAACTGGTATTTGCTTTAATGGGAATGTTTTCCCTCTTACCCTGTCAAAGTTAAAGGAGTCCGTACTTGTCTCTGCTTTAACTCTTTCTCCATGTTGCAAACAACAAATACAATGACTGAAACGTTTTATTCATGCCCCAATATAAAGATTTACTACACTGTAAGCTTTTTTTATTTAATGGCTTGATGGAAGAGACTGTTGTGATTTTATCTGTGGAAATGGGCACTGGGAGAGAAATTAATGATGAGGCACAGAATTGTACTGCTGGTAGAGCACAAGCATTAATTGCTAAAACTTACTATTTTGTTTTGTTTCATCTGAGTTAGATGTTGCATCAGAGGAATAGATTGTATCTGATGTAGCCGAGATGAAAATGTCAAGGTAATGTCAATTGAGATTTGTTTATGTAATGAGCGTGGTAAGTGCACAATTACCAGTCATACAAGCTTAGATTGCGCTCACAGAAATAGGTCCCTTCACTGTGGATTGACTAGAATACTGGCTTTGGCATGAGTAATAAGAAGAGCTTTAAAACAAAGTGAGGGAAAGAACTTACATAGTTTCCTTACCTATATTTAATAAGTAGAAAGGTGACAAGCAGACGGAAGAGCAGTAGGTTTGACAGCAAACAGCAGCAAAGGTAAAGAAAACGTGTATGGAGCTTTCCAGGTAAATGATACAGATAATGAAAAGACCACATTTAACACGGCCTGGAACTGGCTGCGCTCCACAAATCACAACTCAAAGGTTCATGCCAAAATGTGAAAAAATGGGAATTACTCCACACTTTGAAACCGCGTATTGTTGGTTTAACAGAAATATGGTTAGGTAACTAATACAACTGGCACATACACTGAAGGGCTCAGTACATACTAATCATGTTATAGACAGCAAAGAGTGTAGATAAAACAATTTTATTTGGATCAATATCACTTACATGAAAGAGTTTCAAATGGGATAATGCCAAGATACAGTTTTTAATATGTAGAATGTGGTATCTTTAAAGTTGTTAGAGAGAAAAATACTTCTGAAACGTGGGTCATTATGGAAGATCAGTCCCTAGTTACGAATTTGAGAACAAATGATGCTAACAAAGGTAGAGCCTAATTTTCTCAGCTCTCAGCAATGAGAGCAGCATTTTTTCACCTGCAGTGCCACTGAACCGGCAAGAAGAGATTTTTTTACATTTGATTTTGGTAAGTTGTGAAGACGTTATAGGAGAACTGTAAGCAGAAAAGATCCTTGGCTAATACGGTCACACATTGACTCCATTTAAATAGAGCGTAGATTTATAGCAGCTTTCAGCTAGACTTGAGAGTTGGCGAACTTGGAGCTCTTTTAAGCCAAAAGTGCAAAAGGATTTAGAAATTTTACCCCTAAAAAAGAAGAAGAAAAAAGCTTTGTGTCTTAAATGGATAATTTAATAGTTCAAAAGGGATATCTAGATATGCAGAGAACTTAGAATTGGGTAGGCAGTAATGAAAGTCCATTTTAAAAGTCAGGAAGTACTGTGAAAAAGTGAGCTTCCTAAAGTGAAGCTGGGTTAAACATTTTTAAGAACATGTGAAATTGCAGTAGGTTCTTTAGTCACATGAAAAGAGAGAGGAGAAAGATGGGAGATCATTACACCGTGACTGTAACATCAAGATTAAAGGTAAAGTCAGGGTGACCTCACAACTAAATGAATACTTTGAGTCAGTTTTCGGTAAGGATATTGATGTTGAACATGGGGCCAAAGGCTAGGTGACTAAATAGCTAGAATGAATGCATAAAATGGAAATTACGGTATTCAAGAGGCAAGAAGGACTGTACTCTCAGTAAACGGACTGGAAATTTTTGGTCATAGGGTGCAGGATGGCAAAAAATAAGTCTGGTATATATGAAACTACAGGCCAGAGTTTTACTATAAAACTAGGGATGGTATTGGATGAACAGAGAATAGCAAGTGCTTTACAAATATTTAAAGAAAAAATGGACCCAAGGAGCTATAAAACTTTATAAAATGCTTTATGATATACTTCAGAAGAAAGAATGTAGAGGTAAATGAATGATGAGATAGAAAGTGACATGGATTTACCAAAGGTAGGTTATACCTTCTTGGCTTGATGAGATAGGTGTCCCTCTCGCTGAAGGAAATATAATAGATCATAAAAAGTCAATAATATTCAACAAGGGAAGTCTTTATTAAGGTAGAGAAAGGAGGAATTGGTACATAATGAGAAAGATGTGTAAGACACATGAATGAGGAAATCTCAAACTAGGGTTGGAAACAAGTTGCTTGTAGACTTGCTCCGGGATAGGTTTGGGGGTGGATCTTATTTAACTCTCTCATTAACAACTGTGGCACAACAAGTTTTTTGCTGGTGGCATTTGCAGATCGCAAAGTTGAGATGCATCATCAAAGGAGGATCAAAACATCATGAAAGAGTATCTCTGAGGTCCAAGAATTAATATAAATTGGGGAAAAGATATGTCAGCTTGCTTAGTGACTCTGTATTTATAATATATGGGATGCTTCACCTGAAAATAACAGAAGAGGAGATGATACCTGTTGATTATAAGATGAATATGAGCTCTAAGTGGGATGAAAAGCCAAATATGATCCTAGAGTTCTTAGACAAAGTATGTTCAGTGGAGACAGTGGCATGAAAACTTCCCTATCTGTGGTGTTGGTAAGGTGTCGTCCGGAATATTGTTCTCAGTTCTGGCCTTTGTAGTACAGAAAGATGAATGTAAACATGCTGGAATACAAATAGAGGGTTGGTAGGATGGTCAGGAGAATGGTTGATTTATCTTATGTATTACATGAGAGCTCGTCTAGCCAAGTGAATTGGAAGTCGAGAGGGGATATAATTTCTCTTTATGCATGTGTTGTATATGATGGGGAGGAATGAGCATTAGGGAAGAAGAAAAGATGAATGACTGTCACAAGAAAAAAATCCCCATAAAATGATCCTGAAAAACATCAAGGATGGAAATTAGAACCACCAGAGAAGTGAAGTTACGAAACAGCTTTCAAATTCAAGTGCTTGGGGAAAAAAATGACTTATTTCAAAATGGAATATGGCAGAAATCTATGAAAGGGATGAGGTGAAGGGATTTACTGTGATAGCAGAAGACTGAGTATCATGACCTATGTCTAATATACTGTCCTCCTAACAAAAAAGGAAAAATAGTGTTGATTCTCTTAAATCATTGTTAGATACACTTCCAAAACATTTTCTTTTATTTGTATTTCTTTCAGTGGGACTCTATTTATACCAACACATGCAGTCTTTTTTTGCTGCTGCTTCTATAAATGAGCTTCTCCTTGAAATATTAAAATGTTGTCAGCTTTTCCAAAGAACTCTGAAGTTGCTTTCTATTTCTGTAATCCTACATGTGTCCATAATCTCGTCTGTTTCTGGAAGTTACATTTCTGTTGTTTGAGTGTTTATAACTTCAGTTGTTATAACTCAACCTCATGGTTTAACCCCAGCCAGGAACTAAGCACCCCGCAGCCGCTCACTCACGTCCCCCCCACCCAGTGGGATGGGGAAGAGGATTGGGGCAAAAAAGTAAAACTCGTGGGTTGAGATAAGAACAGCTTAATAGGACAGAAAGGAAGAAAATAATAATGGTAACAATAATAAAATGACAACCTTAATAATAAAAAAAATGGAACATACAGAACAAGTGATGCACAATGCAATTGCTCACCACTTGCCGACTGATGCCCAGTTAGTTCCTGAGCAGCAATCTGCCCCCTCCCGGGCCCACTCCCCCCAATTTATATGCTGGGCATGAAGTCACATGGTAGGGAATATCCCTTTGGCCAGACACAGCCAGCTGTTCTGGCTGTGTCCCCTCCCAACTTCTTGTGCCCCTCCAGCCTTCTTGCTGGCTGGGCATGAGAAGCTGAAAAATCCT
>JAOBAS010000060.1:5775086-5806479 GCA_025311575.1 Elanoides forficatus
CTTGTGCCCCTCCAGCCTTCTTGCTGGCTGGGCATGAGAAGCTGAAAAATCCTTGACTTAGTATAAACACTACTGAGGAAATACTGAAAACATCAGTGTGTTATCAACTTTATTCTCTTACTAAATCCGAAACGTAACACTATACCAGCTACTAGAAAGAAAATTAACTCTATTGCAGCCAAAACCAGGACACTCAAGAACTGGGTTATTGTAAACTCTGACACCGAAGTAGGATGTAAACATGAAGAAGAGAATGGAGTTATTTCATGTTGCCCCAGGAGAAAGCTAGTAATAATGGGATAAAACTAAGCAAAGCAAGAGAGATGAATACCAGGAAGCTGAGAAATCCCCATCACAGAGCCGTGTAAGACTGCTGGAAAAAAAATCCCTCACATAAAATGCAGAGAAGAAAGATTTAGACATGTGGAAATGAAGAATAACACCACCTAATTTTTCAGTCTTATCTTGATTTTTTTTTTTTTCCATACTGTCCTTTTCCTTTTTCTTGTCAATGCATTGTTATGGTATTACAGTGTACATTTCCACATGGTGAGTGTTCATAACAATGTAAGCCCTAAGATGACTAAACACAACTGACTCATAACAAAATGTGGCAGGAAGGGGGGAATCACGACATAAGGTCATCAGTTAAGCTACAAGCAGGCTTACTGTTTCGACCACCCTGTTGCTGCTGATACATATTTGAGGCATTAGGCCAAGCTATGAATGAAACATATTTTCCCTTAAAATCTTAGAGTAAATGGGCCCAATAAAATATCAGTGGTTGGTTGTTTTGCCCCTAAACCTTCATTACTTGTTTTTCTGAGCTATTACTACTGCTTTCCAGTGCTACTGTATGCCACTGTACATTGTTCCTGTATATAAATTGTCCCATCCTTCCACTCTGCTTTATTTCCTTTCCTGGCCTAATTCAGAAGGAACGGATGAACCTAAGCTTAGTGGATTTTTGTTTTGTATTGATGTGGATTCTTCTGGCAGCTATTTCCATCTTATTTGAAATATGTTGGCTTTATTCTTATTTGGATTTTCTGTCCTGGCATGAATATTAGACTATTATGCTGGTTAGTTGATTTCCAAATCAAATGGCTTATGAAATAACCGAAATAAAGTATTATAATCTTGAACTACTTGGTACTACACAATGAAATTTGGAATGAGCATAATTACTGTTTCTGGAGACTCCTTTGTTTAGGGGGTAATTGTTTTTTTCACTGTAATTATTATAAAACCAAGTAAAATAATTGGAATGCTGGACATTTTTAACTAAGCATTGGATACCAAAAAAAAAACTTGTATGGCAGCAACCTCAGCTTCCTGGGGTTATTCTGGTTTGGAGCATAAGCTCTGGTATCCAGATTTCCCTGGTGTTCTCAAAGAGACTGTTTCTGAAGATTCTAGAAGCAGTCAGTGTTCTTCCCACCTAAGCATGTCATTAATATCTGAGTATTACTGCTTCTTAACAACTTAAGCACCAAGCTGAGGACAGCCAGCACTAGCAGTTCAGTTCCATCTTAGCACTCATCCAAATCCCAGCAGGAGAAACTATAGGCTAGACAAGAAAGAGCCTGAATGAAGCCTTGCAGACAGGGCACTTGGAGGAGTGTTAATCGTCTGATGGAAGTCTCATGTAAAATGCATGCAGTTTCCAGGGAGCTGGGTCTGTCTTCTCCCAGTTGAGTGTCCTAATCACAGGGTCAGGTTTTATTTGATCTGCTCTTCAGCTGATCACACAGGTTTTGACTGCACACAAGCACAGGTGGGCTGGAAGAACAGAGAGTACTGTCAGCTAGTGCATCTGCTGGTGGCCTGGTAGTTTAGGACAGTCCTCTGCATTACAGGAGATCTAATTTTATTGCTATGCAAACTGAGTACATCTAAAGCCTAGACCTTTCTACTTCAGGGATAAGTTCTTCAGCCACAGTCTTGACCTTATCTGTTTTGGAGAGGTCTTTCTGAGCAACTGGAGTGCAACGCTTGTGCTTGTCTGGGTGAACCTTGACAGGAAGGAAGCAAAGGCTCGAGGGAGGCACTTGTCCTCCCGCGACAGATACCCTTGAGAACGAGCAGACGTACGCAGGGAACTGCGGTTACGGGAGGGAGAGTTTCCACTCCAGTAAGCAGTCCCTGGAAACAGGAGGTTGCGGTAGGGGTAGGACTAGGTAGGTTTTAGGTCCCTAAACTGTGAGGTAGGCCTTAGATTCCACTTCTTGTGCCTACAACTGGTCTAAAATTTTGCTCTGATTCTCTGGTTCCTTTTTTTTTGCTATTTCCACCACTACCCTCTCCCCCCAGGAATAGGAAATAAAGTTGTCCTTCACTCTCATGGCTAGTGAACCGTGATGTCCTGCCACTAAAATTCACTTTGACCATTTTCCTGCTGTTTGTGAGCAAAAGTCAGAGACTGCCCTGTAGTGTAGTTGAAATTTAAAAAAAAAAGCATCTATGATTTTTTTTTTTCCTTGTCCACAAACTATTAACTAATGCAACACAGCATTTTATGCCTTAAGCCTTTGAAGGCAGAGAAACTATTAGTATCTTTAATGTTAAGTAAATCCTGTGCAGAATGCATCCAGGCTGGCCAACATCTAGTAAACTGAGATCTCTATTCCTAAGGGTATCCGGATCTGACACAAAATTAAATTGCCCTTATTAAAAAAAAAGAAGAAACCCTATGAATAGCTGTTATTACACCATTCTGTACAACTTTAAAAAATCCATTTTGCCTTAAAATTGCCATATTTTAATATACTAAACTATTTTACAGTAT
Source organism: Elanoides forficatus (assembly GCA_025311575.1). Lineage (NCBI taxonomy): Eukaryota > Metazoa > Chordata > Aves > Accipitriformes > Accipitridae > Elanoides > Elanoides forficatus. Next base: position 5,777,875 of record JAOBAS010000060.1, read on the forward strand.
CATATGACTTTCCTAAAGAGCATTATGGGATTAGTGCCAGTAAAAGGTAACAATAAAAGTTAAAATGTGACAATTATGATACAGTTCTTTTGTATGTTTGCATTTTACCTCTGTGCTGTTTTTAAAAAGTGCTGGTTTCATAAAAACATGCTTCTTTTTAATGCCCAGTGCTGCAGGTGGTTGTGAGTTCATTGACATTTATGTTTTTATCAGATATTTTTCTCCTTCATGTTGCTTATGTTTCTCTGTGGGAATGGCAAAAAAAAAAGTCTGGCAGAAAATGAAAAGAAATGTGCCCTAAAATCTTCACTGAGTGTGGTATTAGTTTAGATGTCTCAGAATAACGTAATCTGTTGGCTGGAAATATGGCATGGAATCAGATGTACTCTTCTCTTCTTAGACAGAGCTTGTGTGATTTTCTTGTAACCTGTTGACTGATACTTTTGCTGCTGTCCTGTGAGTTAGGATGCTCTAGGATGGCTCCGTGTCTCATGACTTGTCACCTGCTTGAAACTCTCTGTATTTACTGTGTATGTGTGTTAGTAAGGGTGTAAATTCAAGACAGCAATTATCATTTCAGTAATAATCAAAAGCAATAGAAACAATTAGGAGTCACAAAAAAATAATTAGCAACTTGAACTAATTTTTACCACAATCATCTACAATGAGGCAGGAGAAGAGCAAAAAGATATTAAAGCAGAGGTGCAGCCATGCTATAGTATTTCCCTTGATGTAAATAATCAAGGCATAATGAATTAAAAAAAAAAGCATAGCAAAGATTTATGTTAATGTTAGCATGTCACAACAGTAAGCATGAAGGAAAATGGCATAAGCTAAAAAAAACCCAAAAAGCCCCAAACCACCAGAAAACCCACCCAACAAACACATGTTATGCCAAGGTGTGTATGAATGTATCAACACATTATAGGTCTTGAAAAAACCCTACTTCTCTGTTTAGGTTAGTTAAAATTTATGAGCAGATTAACGGATATGACCTGTTGTCATGGAAGTATCACAGCCCTTGATCAACAACTGAATAACTGAGTATAATGAGCCATGACTTTTTTCCTTAATAAAAGGAAAAAGAATAGGATTATTACAGTGCAGCTAAAATAGGAATATTTTAATAAGTGAAGTAAAACTTGCTGTTGCCAGGAAATTTTTTTTTTTAATGTACAAATTATTGATGAGCTTCAAGATGACATCATTTTTCCATTAGCTTTTGTTAATATACCTCAGGGTATATCATTAACTAAGCTCAGAACATATGGTCTGAGTATCCCATATTTGCTGACATGGTTATATTCATTTCAAGTATTTTTGTTAACTGCCATGTACCAATTCTGCTGAGAATGAAGAAGTGAATTATGATAAAGTTCAGTCGTTGTTCCTGGAGGCCTCAGCTTGTTTACATCCTGACAATGTACAGTTATGCCAAACAACTTGTGTTTTACAGGGCCTATTTCAACCCCTGTAAAGCAGAATATCAGTAAGAAAACAGTACAAAGTTTAGGACAGGAGAATAAAGTTAATATGTATTTACAAGACATATAAGTGCAACAAATATTTTTACTGTTTTATAGTGCAGCTTTAGAATGCTGGTTTTAAATTCTTTACATTTCAACACTTTGACACTTTTCAGTGGTGGTACAAACCTCTGCATAATATATTTATCTTACTTTTCTTTCTTGCCTCTTCAAGGCCATTTAGAAGTAATGCAGATTTCCCCTGTGTTTCATGGACTTGCTGTTGAAAGCCACTGCTTAGAAAACTAAGCCAAATTGTTTAGAAAGGAAAAGATGTCTGCCAGGAACTAAAGTAATTCTCTGTACTATAAACAATGGTAATATTAGTATTTATACAATTACAGAAGGAAGAGAAGGTTTTAGTCCCCGTTTACATGATCAAACCAAAATATTGAAGCTTATAAGAGTGATTTTAAAGTGACCTGCATTATTATGACCAGATCAAGTCTCAAACACTGAATAATTTAGTGCTTGAAAAAGTGAGACAATATGTTAAAAAAAAGGATCAGTCTTCTCTCAGGCAATAAATTCAGAGACAGATAAGGTATAAGGCGTATGCCTGTTGCATTCCACAACTGACTGCAACTCCTAGTTATGGGTTAACTACAGATTAACAAATTAGCAAGTATGGGAAAACCTGACTGAAAACAAATAAATATCACATCAGAAAAAAGATTTTGTTCACATTGTTTGAAAAGTGTGATAAGTTGTTTATTTGTGCAAGGATTTCAAAGCATGGTAATGAACAACCTATAGTCAAGTGGGATGAAGTCTTTGTGGTAGGAACTCTGCGTACAAGTCTCGTGCTGAGAAATGGTTGACTGAGAAACATAGTGAGAAACTCGCATGATATTTGTGCAGAGTTAACCAATGGTGGGATTGACAAAATAGTAACTCTTTTTTAAATGGTCATAAAATCTATGGAGAAGATACTACTTTTACATTCTATAGCTCTTGAGAGTTTCAGTGATGCCACTACATTTTGGGAAGAGTCAGAGGGTAAATTGCTCAGAAGTAAGATCTGGTTTCCTGCTGATATACTTTCTGTTGCTCTTAGATACAAACCAGATGGGCTCTCCATAAGGAAATTATTTTGCAACTAATTCTTGACCTCACCTATATGAACACTATTGTGTTTTAGTTAATTACTCATGTTAGTACAGTTGATATGTGACTGGGTTATGAAGAACTAGAAACCTCTAATTAATGGAATTTATGTGAGGAGATGCAGGAATCTGATATAACATTCTGTAACAACCTTTTTGCTGATTATACAAAATAGATAAATATCTTTTATATATTTCATATTAATGATGTATTACATTAGGTTTTGATTAGGCTTAATGAGATTTACTTTATGTCTGCAACAGTACTCAAATTACATCAAAAACTACAGAAATGGAATAAAATGAAAATACTCTCCTTGCATTTGGTTGAAATGGCCTCAACTTATATTATTATGCAGCCCATTGAGTTCTTTGAAGAACATCCAAGCTGTTTCCACACTTATTTTTTATAGGGATATGGTTTAAATAAAAGAACTATCAGAACTGTTCTTGTATTCAGCCACATACATTGTCATTACTGGCAGAATATCATCCCATTCCTTTGAAATTCGAAATGTTTGTCAGATATCGCAGGTTTCAGCCACTTTTCACTGTGAATTCTAATTAACATGCTCTGTTTAATGAGCTGCCCTGATGTTTTTGCTTCATTTTTATACCGAATATTTCCAGTACCTGCTTTAGCATTCAAAGCCATCATATAGGGTTTTTGCTAAATCCTTCTGATTTTTCTGCACTAGCCCTCACTTTTTGCTATTTTTGTTTGGTATTACAGTGACATATGAAGCTCCAGCCAACCAGTGCCCCTCATGCCAGACACAATGTAGTCCAGTGGGGAGAAAATTGTAGCCCAGTCTTGTCTCTAGAATCAGAATCAAAAAGAAAAAAAAAGCACAAAAAATCCCAACAAAACCCAGCTGACAAGCAGTAGGCGAACGTTAATGCCTGGAGTCCCATGGCAGCCTAACCACAAAATCAGCAAGAGGATCTGCTCTCCTGACTTGCAGATTGGATCCAGCTCGCTGGGATACGTTTTTGGAGCAGCCCTGCAGGCGTTAGCAGGGGCAAGCTCTGAGCAGGCTGGTCGCGGTTCCGATACCCCCAACTTCTTTGCCAGTCCCATTGTCTTTTCATTTCCCACAATTAAATTCCTCCCCTGACTCTCGATTAGGGTGTCTGTTCTGATAGTGTCACGGGACGTAAAAGCAATCTCAGGGCCCTGGCTGACACTCTTTTATCAGGGGAGAGGGGTTGTTTGTGCTGGGTTGCCTGACAGCTGCACACCCGAGGGGTGATGGTGAAAGGACTGCGATACCTTAGAACTGGGTCTTGGAGACAGCAGACCTGGGAGAGTCTGATGAGTCACGGGCCGAGAAACAGTCCTTTCGAGGACACTTCCAGGCAGCAATTTTAAGGTTGCTTTAATATATGGATCAGGCTGGAAGAGTCATTTAAATTCCCTTTTCACCTCAGTTACACAGTGTTCTTTATAACTTGTACACCCTTGAAATTTAATTCATGTGCGAGTTTCTCTGTTGAAGAGAAATTACTTGAAAGACCTTTTCCATTCAAATTAGTTCGGATTTTGGTTTATTTTTTCAAAACACAGCTTAACGCATTTTCAGTAAAAGTAGTTATTTTGAATATACCCTTGATACAGTTATATTGCATTTTAACTGAAAAGCTAGTATAAAACTATATTTCTCATAGTAAAATAAAATGTTTTCAGCGACAATCACTTTCTCCTTAGAATTCTGCCTTAAATTAAAACATATTTTTAGCCTTGAAAGCTTTTGTAGAGAAAATGTTTTCATCAGCTTTCCCTGCACACGGAAATTTCTGAAGAACAATGTGGTTTACTCCAAAAGGAACATCTGTATCCATATGGAGTATGGCAACCTGAGAGTCTATGCTGGCAATGATTTAGCCAGCACGCCGGGGAAGATTACAGATGTGCCAAGTTGTTAACAGGAATATGTTGATCCAAATTGCCTGCTAAAGGGCAACAGCCACTATTTCAGTCCACAGCCAGCCAGAGACTGAACAGAAACTGCGGCCTTTTAGTTAATTATAGACCAATTACTTTGTCTTTGGATATGGAAGGATGAATTTCAGCCACAATGTACTCCTTGGATGTTAACAAAACGCCAGCCTCTTATTTTATTTGTATACAGCATTCAGTTAAAATTCACTTCTTACACTAGAATAGCTAAATATTCTTTTTTAAAATTCATGGGCTCATAGATTTTGTTGCTGTTATGACATGTACTAACTTAACGTCTGTAAAGACTAGAATGAAGCCTGGGAAATTCGCTGGGCTGATACAGCAAATCTACTCATAGAAAAGAGGGAACTATTTCCAATGTGGAACTACTGGATTTTTGCTGCTAAAAAGCAAATCCTGAACCATTAAACACAATAAAACTTATTCAGAAACCATTTAATCTCATGGGTATTACCCAAGTCCAAAAGATTATGTGCTGTAATAACATTGGCTGTCTGTGCCTATCCTATCTTACGATATGACTACAGTAGTTTTTTTCCATTGTCCAATAATTATCTGCAATTTTGCTGTCTTAAGCGTCTTCTTTTATGGTAGATATGATGAAGCACACATTGATGTGATCAATAACCAAATAAAAATGGGATCAATAACCACTACAGCTTGCATCATTTACACATCTTTTAATGCCATTTAAATATAAAGTAACATTTTATACTGTGAGGATGGTCAAGCACTGGAGCAGGTTGCCCAGATTGGTTTTGGAGTCACCATCCTTGGAGATATTCAAAACCTGACTGTACATGGCCCTGAGCAACCTTCTCTAGGTGACATCACTTTGGGCAGGAGGTTGGACTAGATGATGTCCAGAGGTCCTTTCCTACCTCAATCATTTGGTGATTCTGTGAAATTTTAGAACTACTCTAGGCCATTGTCTCTTTCATTTCCCTTCATTCACCAATATGATTCTTCATTATGAAAGCTCTACAAAGTTTGATAACCAGCAAGATAAAATCCATACATTTCTTAGCTCAGTAATTTCATGCACTATCTCCTGCTCATGGCTGTCTCAGCACATTTAGTCAGTTCAATTTACTTTTTCAATAGCTTAATCTATTACCTAATGCTAAAACATAGCACCATTCTGTTCCCTGTTTTCTACTTGTCTGTCTAGATATTCATCCCAAGGTGGATCTTCACATAAACGTTTGGGAGAATGGAACTGTTTGTAAGATAGTTTATAGATACTGAATTATTAGTCTTTCAGTACACCAGTATGGTCAAATGTGAAGTCCTTTGGGAATTAAGAAATACTCAGATGTCCTTCACCTGTGATTTTTTTTTTTAATGGAGTATCTCACTTGTCTTTTTTGTTACCAATAATCTGAAAGATGCGTACATATTTTAGCTAAACTGAAAGTCAAGGCCTTAATTTCTAAGTTTTGTTGATGTGAATGATAATTTTTTTTTGTAAATAACTAGATTTCTGCTTTTAAACAGGTGATGTTGATGTTCTTCCCTTGCAGCTACTGCTACTAGACAGACATGGATAAATGAATGTGTGAAAGTAGCATAACATCTTTACGTTCCTACTTAGAATATAATAGCTGGTTCTACATGTTTCCTGCTGATGACAGCATATCTTCTCCTTTGAACTTTTAACAAGTAGAACAGGGAAAAGAGGAAAAAGTGACAGATACCAAAGGCAGAATATTCTTCATTAGAGCAGTGAGGAAGGCAGCATTACGTGTTTTCAAGCCACCAGACATCCAGGTTCTCAGGGAAAACTGAAGTACTATTGAGGTAGAATTTAGCCAAATTGTGCTTAATTTGAATTAAATTTTGCCTGCTGATTTTCTGTCTGAAGTGGTTTTTGAAAGTTTCAGTCAAGACAGCTCATGTGTTTGGAAGAAACACGGAAAACCCATGTTCTTTTGTACTGTTGAATTAATTTTCGTGATGTTTCATTTTAAGTAATTTAAAATATAGTAGTCCTGTAACCTCTGTGTCAAACACATGCCATTTTTGTCCTTGTGAAAACCTGTCCAGAGACAGGTTAATAAGCCTTTAAGATTGAGAGATTAATAAGCCTTTGAAGATTGTCATCCATCAGGCATGTTCAGTAAAGATTTCTGTGGCCTATTCTTCTTCGCTGGTACATGCTGTTCCCTGAAAGACTTGCGTGTGTCCAGGCTGCACATGAACTCTTTGCCAGAGTGACTGTATTTTTCTGTCTAGGTGGGTAAAGCAGGATTTTCCTGTAATTTCACTGGTTTGTGGTGCCAGGAAGGATAAAATACTATCCAAGACTGGGCAACTCATCATTCCTGAATTCCCAGCAATGGTCGCATTCCTCCCTCTGCTAAAGGAGGAGTTTGCTTCAGGTAGAAGGCTGGGTGGGGGATAAGATGAGAGAGCAGACTTGGTTTGGGAACACGAAGAGACTGTGACTGGAAGACTAGACAATGCAGAGAAACAAACTGTGCCAGGAGGAAGCTGTGAGGGGGAGGTTTGGAAATCAGCAGATGAGATTGGGAGAGTTTGGACTGGGTATGAGTAGGAAGGAGGGAGCTGTGAGCCGGCCACTGGTGACGGATGTGGAAATCACACAAGCCTAGAGGAAGGGAAGCAGAGATGGGCTAGACAAACAGACGGGATTAATGAAGTTAACTGTACTTGAAATACACCTTTAAAGAAATAATGTGTTTCTTTCTTACCCCCTAGTTATCTCTACATTGCATACATACATCCCCAAAGTAGATTGTAGGTACCAAGGATGCCTTTTCCTTCCTTTGCATTGCACATGTACATTTATAGTGTCTCGTTTTCAGAATTGCAGAATGCGTTTGTTGCCATTGTTTGCCTAATAGATAGCAATTTTAGGTTTGAAATATATTGGTTTGGATATGGGGAGAAATGATTAAAAATTAAGCAAAAAAAAAGAAAGAAAATACCACTAAGTCCCTTGCACCGTTTACAGCTTTTTCAGGTCTCTATATATTCTTGCCTTTAGAGAAAACTCTGGTAATATTTCTGCAAGATGAGATTTGTGTGTTTGCTGTGATTTTTATGGATACTTACTTTCCTGATGCATCTCTGAAATGTCATTACTTTGCAGAGGCAACCACTGCCCTTTTAAATGGTTCTGTTAAAATGTATTTTTGGTCCCCTGCAGCTTTCTCAAACAAATCCCAGCAATAACAAATTAAGCCCAGTTAGTGAATGATTGACTTGGTAGACCTACCATTCAAAAGAAAAGATTTTTTTTCCTATTTTTTTTCCCTGATTTTAGCAACATAAGTAAATACCTGTCTTGTTTATTTCTTGGTTTTCTCACTATTCCAGAGAAGTAAATTTTAAAGAAAATGGAAATAGGTAATGTCATCAAAGAGGTTGCCTTAGTACTAGCTTTATGTGAAGGAAACTTTGTTTCTAGTAAGTTACGGCAATAGCAGTGAGAGTCAGAATCTGATTTAGTTGAAAAAAGGAGTTTTAGCAACAGCTTTATTCATGGTTCTGCATCATTAATATATAGGATTACTTGTATTTACTTCTATTACTTCCCTTTCTACTCCGCAAGCAATAGTTATTCTAACCATATTTGTAGGGAAGCCACTCTTCTCTAAAGTCAAGGAATTTTAAGAGCTGACAAAGGTCACCAAGATATTCTAATCTCATAGACGATCTGTTATTTCCTTTTTATTTTGGGGGGATACTGATACAAATATGGAAAATCAAAAGGAATTCAATTGGATTCCTACCATATGAAAATCAATATAGTTGAAGACAAAACCAGTATTTTTTAATAACTGTTGACATTAATAGAAGCATAGAGTGGTTTTTTTTTTTCCCAGAAAAGCTGTATTCAGTTCCATTTTCCTTATGGGGGGAAAAAAAAAAAAAAGGTTTTCAAATGGTTGATGATGCCTAGTTATGAACAGAAAGTGTAGAAAATTTTAACACCCTTAAAATCAGACTATTAACCACAGTAGTCAGATTTATTCTGATATTTTTCATATAAACTTCAGTTTAGTAAGTTATTTAATTCTGTAGCTTTAAACGAATGAACAATCTCATTTCATTGCTTAAGCATCTAACTAGCACCTTCTCTGAGACAAGTATCAATATGTACATATTTGTACGTATGTGTAGAGTACTGATCTGAATACAAAGTTCAGTGCTTTTCTTGACTGGTACAATAACTGTGGAAAGTAAAATAAATTCAGCATGAAATTTCAACAGTCTCACTTAAAATATTTTTGGAAGAAATATTATGGCACCAAACAGCATACATTTTATTTACATGCAAGTAAAACTTACACAACCCATCAAGCAAAATTTATTTTTTCTGCACAATGATTGGTAAGCACTTAGTACACTTGAGTACCTATTAATTTTGGATAGATATTAGGGAAAGGCATTCCAGCAAAATGCGTAAGAATTATAAGTCTTCAGGTTTTCTCTTTTTTCCCTTTTTTCTTTGCAACACTGAATTTAGATTTAAGGTTTGAGCAGAAGTAGTGGCTAATTACGGTCATAGTTTGAAGATGATTACAAAGCTAGTCATTCACCTGCTAAAACCATCACTTCTTTCATCTTTCTTGCAACAGCTTTTTGATGTCTATTACAGACTTCTAAATTATTATTTTAAAATATTACAAATCACTTCATATCCCCTTGTACATAAGAAAGCCTTAGCAGTGTTGCTTGGCTGCAGAGAAGATTCAAATTTCTCTTTTTAGTTCATGCTTATATTTACTTAAAACTAAGGTGTTAATGCCAATATTTTGAAAGGAAAAATATTGGCTTAGCTGAAGCCTGCCTCTGCTTATGCATGTGCATGAGACAAATCTGACTCCATCTGGTAAACGTCAAGGCTGTCATGGAGCAGTGACAATTCAAGCAGCCATGCTCCCTCTCCTTGCAATTCTAATAGCATGTCTGTGTGTCCTTGTATTTTTAAGCATCTCCCTCAAGGCTGACATGACAAGAATGTTGTTTCCACCTTATCCACCTCCATAAAAATATATTGTTGGTTTGTGGGTTTTTTTAAACAACATTTCTGTCATGGGAAGGATATAAACACTTTAAAATCAGCTGCATCTGTTAACTCTTACTGCACTGCCTAGATCCCAGTGGGAGGAGCTGATGAAAAACAGAGAAAATTGGCAATGAGTTTACAAGCCAAATGTGATGAAGGATATATGTGTATATTATATTACACAAGATGACTTGGGCATGGCAGGCTGCCCATTATACTGTTGTTCTTCCTCCCTTCTCTCACCTCTGTTTTAATGATCAGTGGAGGCTTGAGAGTGAACTTTGGAATTCTGTCATCTGTGAAATAGACTGTCTGAAGACAAAAGTGCCTTCTCTCTGTACAGCTTGAAACCCAACAGTATCTATACAAAGATAGAAAAATATTGCTGGAGAATGCAGAAAGTCACTACTTGATTTGGTAGTCTGCATAGGAGTAGTAAGAAAGAATGACTTCTTCCTTACCTCTTTTTACTATAGACCTTTATTCCTTTATCAAATATGAACCCACCTGTGTATTCTGAATGAGCTTTCTGCAAGAAGGTGCACAGGCCTTTTGATGGTAACAGCCGTTTTGATGACAGCCTGCTGCTACAGTTGCTGGAGCACATGTTTGCATAGGCACGTTTTTCCTTTCTGTATGATAACTCAGAAAAACATTTCAATACTATATCCCGTAAGAGGGTATTCAGTGACTGATGCTGCATGTCTTATGTCTGCTTTGTTCTCACAGGACTTCTCTGTTTGAATATTACACTCATTGCTAAAAGTAGCTGTCTTATCACATGTGCTTTCAAGGGCAAGATTGAGAGATCTGTAACTCCAAGACCCAGTCATTGTCATTTATATGTAGGATGTTTACTTTTGCTCCATTAACTGAAACCTGGAATAGCTCTGTGTGGTGATAAACTGGCTCAGCCTCTAGTGCAGCGAGTTAAAGGTGAGTCCATAGACCACTGTGGAGAATGAGAGGGTGATATGTAGCAGTAATGTGCAATATTCTCTCCTTATGGAGACTGTTAGCATGGAAGAAACGGAATATTTTCACCAAAAGTATATTTTTCTACCACTAGCAAAACCCATTTCTTTCTGTCAACATTATTGACAGAATAACCTTGTGACATTTAGCTGTATAATCTCTACATTTGTTGAAATTGTAAAATATCACGTAAAATAAATCCTGAAATTTCACTTCAGAGAGAAATGCAATGATGCGATACGTAGACTGGAGCTGACTCCCACCAGGTCTTACTGGTGCTGGCAGAAAGTTTAAAAATATAAGGGTGCATCGCAACACAGATGACACTTCTTCCTAGGCTCTCACCCTTGTTAGGAGCAATCTTTACCCCCAGTTTATATTTCTGCAATACATGAGTAAGTATGCAAGCAGAGAATCCTCAGAAGAGTATTTAAGCTATCTGCAAACAAAATTCAGTAGAGAAGAGGGCAAAATGGGAGACTCCTTCTGCCTGATATCATTTTCCGGCATTAAGTACTGATTTTCTTGTCCCAGAATCTAAAAGCAAATCCCCCCGAGTGGTCAGCAGCCCTGAGGAAGACAACTAAGGTTAAGGTTGTACTACTTTGCCTAACTAGGATTTTTAAACCATCTAGCTATCAGGCAGGTAAGCCTCTTCCTTCTGCTAGTGCTTTCCTGCTTTGTAGCTATAATTCAATGTCTATGGGGCACTGGACATGAACAGAGTGACTGTGGTCCAGAAACGAATATAAAATTATTTCTTCAAACTGAAGCAGATCCTAGAAGAGAAAGCGGGAGAGTTCCCACACGTATTTGGATGCATATTATGTGATCTCAATGTGAGTTACCTAACATAAACAGTGTTATCTGCCTTTTGTCTTAGATGTGCTCTGGATTTGCCCCTGGAACAGAGCCATCTGACAGTGGAGAAAGAGAGCTTGCCCCTTGGATATTGGCTTGACTAATAACTCTCTGCATTTTTTGTAGGAATATGTTGGAGATTATACTATTTTATACATATCCCCAGCCAAAACACAAAGTTAGCTATCTCAAAGGGCACCGGGCTTGGATGCTTAATTACCTTTCAGGAGCTCAGTTTTTTATATACCTGGTGTAAAACGTGCGCCATCATTACAATAAATATTAACTTTACAGCTCTACAGGATAGTTACTGAGCAGTCTCCACTATGTGCTGCAGCTTTGAGCCAGTCCTGCACTGACTTTTTTCTCAGCAGTAAATGGATATCTTTGGGCACAAATATTTGCAAAATGGGTTATCATAATCACAGCCATTTGATGGGACATTGAAGCTTGAACAGACGTCTGACCTCCATTTTTCATAGCTATAAGCTGCCCATTTAAAGCCAAATGAAGTCGGCGCACATGATCAGGCTGATGTTTGACTGTGACAGTAAGAGCTATGGCGTGCTCGTACTGTCAGGTCTGCATCTGTCCTACTTCAGGCTGGGCCTGAATAGATTACCTTCAAGAAACTTCCCTTTAACTATCCTGACCCTCAAAGTTGTGATACTTCCTTTCTTTTTGTGTTTCTTAAAAAGAAATTTGACTAAATACTTTATACGCTAGTGCTTATAGGTACAATGCCATCTTAATGTTTGGCATGATCCGTAAATATAACCTAATAGGAGCAAATCTTATACTGAGACTTAATTAATACAGATGACAATGTTAATTTTATACCTCCGAAAATGATTTATGGCTTATAATAAAAATGGACATCATGGAATATCATCTTCAAAATATTTTTAGTAGTCTGTATTTTGTCAACTTAATGTGTTTACTAAGATCTCCTGATTGGGGAGGTGGTTGTAGGTTGATTTAACTGGGAGGTTTTCGTACTCAGGTTTCTTTTCCTCCGGTGTGTGAACTGGTGGTGGCTCTGCAACCCGACAGGGAATGCTTCTGCTCTACCAAATGATATAAGGAGAGAGGTAACAAAGTGGGTGGACGCAGCAGAGTGGGGCCCTGGGGCTCAGGGCCCCAGTGGGTGGCATGTCTCTAGAGGGACATTGCAGCACCCACCCAGTTCCTCATGTGGAAGGTGTAGCTGCTCAGCAGGTCGAAGGTGTCCCAGACCAGCGGGGCAGTCCACAAACCAGACCGGGGCCATGATACCAACGTGGCACTTACTCTTGGATTTACAGAATGAAAAGGAAATGATGCTTTTTTTTGTCTCTATTTCTTTCTCCCCCTCCCCAAGTTTTGGAAATACAAGAGTTCATGTCAAGGCTTTTTTAAAAATCTTTTGGCCTTTTTTTCCTCCTAAGCTATTGCAAATTGTTGAGGAGTTGTAACTTACTTTTGCTGTCCTGCCTTGTTGCTACAGCAGTGAGAGAGAACTTTGATGTAGGAATGCTCACGGCACTGTACAAAAACGTTATGAATCATTGCATTTATTTCTGCTTCCTAGAGTACAAAGATCTTACTCAGCCTATTTCATATGAAAATATACTATTACTCACGTGTTCAGCTGAGACCTACAGCGTCACCTAATATGAATCACAGTTCCCGTACTAAAAGATGACAGAGCTTCTGTCAAGCAGGTTTTAAAGGGGTTTGTAAAGTATCTGTATTTCATTTGGTAGCTGTGTATGTTATTTAATTGCCTTTTTTTTTTTTCACTCAACAGTAAAATACGTTTAGTAAGTGTTACTTCTGTGTGTGATGGTGAATGGGAAGACATGATTTGTCCATGTCTCAAAAAACATGGTGATGAAATGACTTTAGCTATATATGTGCTATTTACAGATAAATCCCACCTGCCTTTGTTTATACCTTAGCAGAATCACCCTGACCTCTCAGCATTTTGGTGAAATATAGCACCAGCATGTCACTAGATGAATAGGAGTTTATTTAAGAGAGTGCTAACTTAAATATACAGGAATATTTTTCACAGCACTTTGAACTTCAGCTCTAAATTTAGCCCAGTGAGAAGAATCTTCCAAATCAGTAGACTCTTGTAAGTAACCTTGAGTTTACTGTGGTAGAGGAGAGCATAGAATTGTAAATAAGGATCAGACATCATATAATTCTTGCATTCTTTAAAACAGAAACTTCAGCTAAGTCTTTAAAGTGTTTATTCTCCCATCAGAATACATCCAGCATACACTTTAAAGTATTGTTCAACCTCTTGCAATGACGGAATTCCAAAGCAACCTGCTTAGGTTTTCTTTTTTTCCTGTGCAGGGAAGGAAGGCTTGGGAGTCATCTCCTGAAAGGAAAAGTGACATTACTGGACATGTAGGGGCCTGACTCATGAGGAATTAGTTGCGGAAGTAATATTTATTACCCTCTTCCATTTCAAATGGACATAATATCCTCCTGTCCCTAAAGGCATTACTGTGCTCATAGCAGAGCTGTGAAAAACTGTTGTGTTTTTGCCCACGAGCCATCGCAATTCATCGCTGCCTTTCACTTACGGTTCATCTGCTGCTGCACCTACCTGTGAACGAGGGTAGCGGAGATGTAGGTGCTCATTTGTTTCTGCCGGTTCTCCCACAGGTGTGATAACCTCTGGCAAAGGGATGAGGAAAACAACAGTAAGATAATGGGGGTTATGTATTTGGGAATACATAAAAATATATTACTACAAGATCTACTGGGGCTCTCAGAGTGTAAAGAGTGTCAGAGATGTGAGGCAGGATGTGTTGGTCTTTGACTATTTCATTTCTCCTGACCCAGTTTATGGTACTGACTTTCTTCTCCTTAATATTGAATTTGATGTGATTACACTCCTTCCAGACAAATGAGTAATAGTGTTTATAAATGGCACCTTATGTGCAAAACAAACCAGGAAGAAAATCTTCCAAAAGAAAAATAAGAAAAGTGAAAGCAGACGTAGATTTTTAAAATTCTCTGGGAGAAGTTATTTCCTTTAAAATTGTTGTTACCTTCCTGAGAAGAAACACAGTATATAACATACTTCGAGCTTATTAGGAATTTTCCCTTTTTCTTTCTTTCTCTCACTTGATCTCTTTTTCTTTTTTCTTTCTCTTCCTTTCTTCCTCTTTCTTCTTTCCTCTTCTTCTCCTTTCTTCCTTCCTTCCTTTCTCCCTTCCTTCCTCTCCTCCCTCCCTCCCTCACTTGCTCACTCACTTTTTATACATATTCTAATCATTCAATGTAAAATGCATATTGCAGCTCAAGGCCAGCCATTTTCCTACTATTCAAAAGCAGTCAGCTATTCCATGACATCAACTACTTTAAATGATCCTTCTGCTTGATTATTTGGTTGGTTATTTGGGGGTAATATTGGAAATATTAGACTTCTTTCAGAATATAAATCATATACTGCCAGACAGATGGAAGTTTGCCTTGTCCAAAAATATAAAATATATGACTCATTTTTATCTTTGGTTTTCCGCTGTAAAGAATGAGTGTCAGCTTCCTGTGTAATTTTGATTTGTTTATCCAGCAGTTTTGTTTGTCCATGCAGTTTTCTCTTTGCCAGTTGTGGTCTATATTTGGTTTCCATAAAAGGTATGTTTTCTTTGAGACTATCTTTTTTTTAACCACTGCCAAAACCACAAGTGATACACCATTACTTGGACTTTTGTTCTTAATTTAAACTTGGCATACTGTCTCCCTCTGGTGTAAAATATGAAACAAAATCCATTCTGACATAAAAGCTACGAGGTAGCTCCTTCATTTGAGATTGAGTGTGGGTTCTCTTGTATTATATGGAGTGAGCTTTTCTACTTTCCTTGTATTAGGAAGGGGGGAGATAAGGAATGAGGCTAGAAAATTTACCTGATGGTTGAACATTTACTGGAATCAGTCCATCTTATGGAGTATACTGGAAAGTTTGTGATCAGGAATATAAAAGTTAAAAGTTGGGGAAGCAGCAGTTTATTTTTAAGAGGGTGTTCCATCAGAGAGCTATACTAACCCTTTCTTACTGTTTTTCTTAATCTGAATGACTTTGGTGTCTTTGAGCAAACTGGAAATACGTGAAAGTGGAAAACAATCAGTTCCAGTTGCTAAAACATAATCACACGTGGGTCTGCCCAGTAGCAATGGTAATAACAAGTTCTGATGTTAAATACTTGTTAGAATAAGATGACAGCAGTTGAGGAGGTTTCTTTTCCTTTCTCCCCTCTTCCTTTTTCCTTCCTTCCTTCACTTCCTCCTTTTCTTTTCTTCCTCCTTTTCTTTACTTCCTTTCTTCTAAGAACAAACTTGAGATGCCAAATCAGTGTGAAGCATAACAGATTTGGAGCAGTGGATCACAGGGAACTGGCAGACATGGAAGCACAAAATCTCCCTGTGTTTCACCTTGTATTGTAAATATATTATTTTTATTTATTTATTTACCATGGAGAGAAAGAAGATTACAATTTAATTTTTCATCTTATGTAGTCTTAGCCAATGACATCCAAAGGAGTCTGTGAAGAAAATACACAAAATTTCTGTGGATGAAGCTGTGAGCTTACTTACCTCCCCTGGGCCATGGGGACCTCTTATCTGGTCATGGTTGTGCAGTCTGTTTGCAGTGGGTGTCACTGCAAGCTCAGATGGCATCTGCTAAAGTTCCTCTGACAAAGGGCTGAGAAAGCAGCATCCTTTGGCTTTTCACAGCCCTTCACCACTACTGAAGTGAGTTCACTGATCGCTTATTTCACTGTAGAGTATCACAAGTGAGTCCTTAATCACCTACCTTCTCTTTCTTCCCTTCATTTAATAATTTTTGTCCTGAGGGAAGTAGCAGTAAGTTATAGACAGCAAAAGGCTGTTGTTTTACCTTGTATTGTCTTAGCCACACAGAGGTAAGTTGCCATGTTTGAGCTCTTTAGTGGCATCTGTATCTCAGGGTAGTTGAGAGTAGGATGTGGAGAATGGAGGAGGCTGGAGTTCTGCAGTCTGTGCTGCTTTGTCAGAGAGCCTCTTCCCCATCCTTTCCCTGCCTGGTTCTGAACTGGAAAATGATCCTATTTCTGCCTTCAGAGGGGGAAAAGCACAGAGAGCATACCTTTCTATTTGTTAGAGCAGCTCAATTCAGCTGGTAATGAATAGCGTCAGCTTGGGATTTAAGGCAGACAGTTCTATATTTTGTAAATAAAAAAGGTATTTCAGTCAAACAATTTGAACAACTAACCTAAACTCCCCTAACAGGTAGATCAAGTACTCTGCTATTTGGCCTTGACATGTCAACGTGGGTCTCCAGGTGTCTCTGTATGCTTGCTGTTGTGAAGTTTGATGATGAAAGTTGTTCCAACTGACACTTTGAACCAGTGTTTTTCTGAAATTTCCAAAGCAAAACACACAAGAGATCCTGGTCCTAGCTGTATCAGATTTAATATCTGGACCTGAATATAACAGCAGGATTGGATCTGTTGGAAAAGCGAAACTTCATTTTGTAGCGTACTGATTTTTTCCTATTTTTATCAAAATTTTCAGTCAGCTATAGTCTGCACTACAAATAAAGGAAAGAGGTCTCCCATTTAAGTAAGAACACAGCTAAATAGTGCTTTTGACATGCAGGGTATGATTTTCCAGTGTTTGAATTGGGGTGATAAAGAATACAGGCATTTAGCTCAAAATCCTAATTTCTGTGCACTGCAACCAAGAGGAGCATGCCTGAGAAGCCTGAGGACAGAGATCCAGAAGGCAGCACTCTGTTAATTATAACTCTGGCTGTGGAAGTCTCACATTTGGTAGCAGTAATTTCTGTTACTTTGGGGTTTTCAACTGTAAGAGTGGTGGTCTATTGCCTGCGTTACAAAATGCTGAAATAGCTAATTTTTGTAATGATACCCAGCAGTAAAAGGGTACTAATACAAAATGTTATTCTTTTAATGTTAAGATAGAGTGTGACATATATGAAATAGTAATTTAGTTTTTTTCCAACAAAAAGGCCCACAAGTGCTCTGCCACTTTGATTTCTTCAGGATTACCATATTCATCGCAAAAATCATATATAAACCATGGTTGTTTAGCATAATTTATTAAAGCATTTCCTTTTTTGACATATTCGTTTCTGTAAGGTTTCCATATATGACCTAGATAGGAGATTTATGATAGCCTTATTATACCACTAGGCATTTCCATCATCACTTACAAGAATAAGAAAATTGAATTTTGCTTAACAAGGATCAATTAAAAAAATAAAGAGGATAAGACTTTAAGCACAAGTCAGATGATACTAAATTCAAGTGAACTCCCCAATGTATTAGACGTCTGCTTTGTTGCTTTCAACTTTCTTGATTTTTTTCTCTTAATCCCATCCAAGATGTTCTTCAGCTATATAAAATGAACTTTTGTTTTTATGCTGTTCTCAGGGCTTAGTTGAGAAACAGGAGTGCAGCTGTGATGGCCTTGGCCATAGACTCTTTTTTCACTGAGACACATTCCTTTCTCCTTGCCTGCATCACTGGGCTCTTGTCCAAAACCAACTAGATTGTGTTTATATTGTGTCCTCCTTTGCTTTAGCCTTCGTTAGGATCCTGTCATGCTCAGCCCTCACACTATGTCACATTCATTATGGTGACTCCTTTCTTCCCCTTTCCCCAGACTTCGTCGTGAGAACTGTGTCACATTACTTTGTGCTGAGCACATTTAACATTTTTTTTTGTTAGAAAAAGGACAGACAAATGGTTCCAGGGACACCATGAGATCAAAATGTCTTCATCAGCAAAAATTCTTAATACTCTTGGTAATTTTAGTCCCAGTTTGATTTTCTAAGAATGCTCAAGTTCTGTCAATCAGATCTAAAGCATGAAATGCTGGACTGTCATCTAAGACTTTTCTTTCTGATTGCTCCATGCCATTTTCCACTCCGTTGTGTTTGATGTTGCAATCCCTTCGTTCAATGTTCTTCAAATTAAGCCATTTGTTTCTTACTCTCAGCAAGAAGTATATGGTTGCTAATGCAAAGACTTTTTACTGGCCCAACAAATTAGTAAATACAAATTTACAGGCAATTCCATCTTCAGGCGCCCTTGAAAACGTTCTTAGACACCTTATCCCTACAATGAAAGATAATTTCTGAAAGAATTGTGAAAAATTTTCTAATCCGTTTGTCAAGATATGGAATTTGTCCCAATGTGTCTTGCTGCAAAAAATGAAGTTAGTCTCATTTTCATTAAAAAATTGACTCTTGGACAATTCACTTCTGAATGAGTATTACAACTCAGTTTTTTAGTACTGTGAAAATTAAATATTTTCTGTACACAAAACTGGAGAAAACAAAGCTACCAAAAGTATTGAAAGAAATGCAAATAATTTGCGCAGCCCTACTGTTTTATAAGCAAATAATTATGTGCAGGGGATTGAATTAAGAGTTTGATCCTTTCCTTCCCTTTCTGATCCCCTTCCTTCTCTTCCATCAAATAAAAACTACTGAAATATGTTAAAATCTAAGTCTTCCTAGAGTATTGGGTCACATTTAGCCATGAAACCATGAAAGCCAATGATATGCTGAAGCGATATGAGGATCTCCCCGAGGCCCCGTGTTACAATTTTGTATCCGGTGTTTATCAGAGTGATTTATTTGTCTGTTATGCAGTTCTCCATCTCTAGATGCTGCATGTATCCTTTTCACAGCTGACATGTCTCTTGGCTCATAAAATTTTCTTTAAATGAAAAATATTGCCGATCTGGCCACACTAAATAGCAGGAAAAGAATTTCACAGTGGAGGTTATCCATAAACAAGTTATCCACCACGTCTTCCATCAAGTAACACAAACTGGGTAGTGCATTATCCTGTCTGCATATTCTGTGTGTTTTGTCAGCAGCATATAAACACAGCCAAATGCAACTTAATGAACTATCTCTTTTTTATTTTTAGTTGGGAAAGAAAAATATTTCCTCCAGTCTCTTGCTAATGATTAAATCACAAACCATGGGAGATTTTTTTTTCCTTTTTTTTTTTTTTTTTTTTTGATGTAGGGGAAAAAGAGCATCTAATGTAATTTCAATGACACATCATGGCAAGTGCATTTACTAGAGGCTTTTATAATATATGTATCTCTACACATGTATATATATTTTTTAAAAAGCTTGAGATACTTTTTAAGTCCCAACATTTGTATCGGGCTATAAGCTTTTAAGTATGAAGCAAACTGAGTTCACCTGAAGGTTTTTGCAACTAGAGGGAAGATTTTTAAAAGCACAAACAGCAGGTAGGTACATATAATTGTGTAAAATCCCCTTGTGGAAGTTGTCCACAGATGATCGAGCCACTTCAAACCAGTTGTGGGGGTGTGTCTCTGCAAACCCAACTGCATGATTTAGGCAAATGTGATTAATCCAAACTCAATCTGTGTATAAACACCCAGGAAATTTGAATGGAGGGTTCACATAAATTTTTAAAATGAGAATTAGATAAAGTAGTATATCATGTAGTGAAAAGCCTGATCTGGTAGACAGTACTATTCCTGGTCCTTTACTACGACCCCTGTGTCACTGTGTTAGTGTTACTAACAAACTGAATGAAATCTCATGTTCTCCTGGGCACAATTCTACCTCTCCCATTTGCATGACTTCTGCTTCCCATTCCAGCTGTACGTGATGATACAACCATCTATTAAAGCAGGCTTTTAGCACTTCTAAACTGACATCCTCATGGGGGATTGCAAGATGGAAATTAGAGAGAGAGGCAATGAAGAGGGTAAAGCTTGAATGAGCTATTTTGGAAAACAGAGCCTCGAGTCCCTGAAAATTTACCCTGGGCACCAACTTACACAAGCTGCTATAATATATTCTTTTGGGGAGCACCTGCCTGTAAGGAGCTTACCTTATTAAATACAGACTTCTATTAAATAGTGCATGTAGATATTTTCTTGATAATTGCATGGAAGGCACAAAGCTGGACCATCCTTCCTGTCTTCCCACTGGAGTCTCTATTAGACCTACTGACAGCCATAGCGAGTGTTCACAACGTGAAGCATCAGTCACAGAGCCGAAGGTTCAGGCTCAGGATAGGAAATAACTGGAATTTCCTATCTCCTAGACTTACGCTTTAGCCATGGGATTACAGCTACCTATAGAGGCCAGTTTGTAATAGGTGTTATTTGATTTAAACTTAAGTAATATTCAGGAGTTTACATAACTCCCTTTTGCACATAAACACTGCTCAGAGCCTTCTGCATCCATACCTACACATATACACACGTTTTCGTTATTTTCATGTGCATGGAGTAGCATGATTTTCCAGGAAATTCCCAGCTGAGAAATTACTTCAGGCTGCAGATCATTCTTCTGATCTTTCTTCTTCTCATGAGTTTTAAACCTGCAGGAGATGCATTCTGATACAGCTGAGGGCACAGAAGTAATTATAGGTTTTCTTTGCTTTGGACACACTTATTTCTCTGGGGGCTGCTTTCCTAAACGTGCAGTGTAAGAACCGCCTAAATAAACCAGGTGTCAGAAATTGATTCGCACAGTTGTTTTTATAGTGAACTGAGCAGCTGAGCCTTCTAGACTCCTCAACTCTGCTAAAGTCATAAGGACTCTCCTGTGTAAAATTAGGGTATAAGGCATTTAACATTTTAAAGTCTTTTTCTTCATTACGTTAGGCCCAAGCATTGCAGGGTAAGTTCATGTGTGTTAGGAAAATTGTTGTTTCGACTTGCTGTGATGATGTAGATGAATAAAACATTTATTTTTCATTTTTACCTACTCAGTTTGTTGACAGTCATTAATTAGATGTTCAGGTGGAGTTTTTTCATTAATGAGCAATTGCTGAAGTTCTACCTAAAATCTGTATCAGTTTTTGGCATCATAATTATGAAAAAAATTTAAAACATCTCTGGGCCGTGCCAGAAAACACTCTGTCATTCTTATCCCATGAGATAGCTGCTGTCTTATCAAAAAGCAGTATATCACATTTTAAACATAAATGACTATATTTTACTAAACAGGGATTAAGATGACCCTCGTGCATTTTGAACAATGCTATGCTTACATACGTACAAAGACTTATCCTGCTGCTTTTGAGAGCATTGGGACCATCACTTGGACTTGGAAAAGTAATTTAGGGTCCTTTTGACTCTTTCATGGATATTATTTCCATTATTACCCATAAAAGAAAGAACCTTGATATAAAATACTCCTTGACTGAGGTGATGTCTCAGGTTGAAATAAATAGCTAGAAAATGCTAAAAAGCAGACAAAACAATTTTCACTTGTTTTATAGTTTGAATGGGAGTTTTAGAGTAGAGGATTTTCTTGCCAAAACCAGACTGCTGGGAACAGAGCTAATAGGGTGAGTGGGTGGGCAGGACAGGAACTGGTTTTTGGGATAAATTTCTTAATTTCCATTCTGCTCCTCTGAAAGAAGGCTCTGATCCTTCAATTCCATCCTGTTTTTCCCACTACAGGGTAGCAATGATCACCCTGAAACATTTAACATCAAACTGCTGGGTGATAGTTGCTACTTTTCAAGAGGATTAACATAGCAGCACCCAATTAAGGTGCACTTAAAACCATTTTCATTTCTTGATTATTAAAATTGACATAGGAGTCCTACATTTGCCAGCAAGAGTTGCCAAAAACTTCCCACTGTTGTTACCATTGGTCCAGTTCCCTTGGTAGAAACAGCACTGGACCCCAGTGCAGGTCTGGTGTGGTCCCACGTTGATGCAGCCTGCGCTGGCTGCATGCTTATAACATCTGTTGATGAAAAGGTATTGAAACTCCAAGGAGTGAAAGTGTGTGTGCATCAAAGCAGTTCAAAACATTTTACTGCTGCTTTAGGAACAGTGGTGTTATTGGCAATTTTATTTTTCTGAAGTGTTTTGTTTCTTAACCAGGATGCATGTTATATTAAGTAAGAGACTTTAAAATTACCTTATGAAACGGTTTAATATAAATATAGCCATGGGTAATAGATTCTTCTCTCCATGTTGAACAGTACTGGTATTAAACTTTCTTAGAGGTATTATAAGAACTATAGAAGGATGCTGAGTTTCTGAACTTTTTCTTTCTACTACAAGCTCCAATAAGTCCACAAGACCTTATTAAAAAAGTCATTGTAGAGTGCATCCAGCAAGCTTTAGTCCTAGAAGTAGGACATCAAATATTACTCTATTATTAGAAACTTTTCTATTATTTAAGATGCAGGAGTAGCACATTCTTGTTGTAAATTATGCATGGGAATCAAAAAATTCCTAGGTGTCTGGGGGTACAAATCCAATTAAAAGCCCAAGCTGTTGAGGTGGTTTGAGCATCTCATCTTAAATGAAATACAGAAAACAGCAATGATCTTGTGGTATAGATCATGCAAGAAGCCACAGGGCTTTGAAATTTCTGGCTCTGCCATAAGGTGTCATGTTTGATTTCAGAGAAACAGTTTTCTCTGTGCCCAAGTTCCACACCTCTAAAGTGGGAATAGCCCTGCAGAGACAGGCAATGATGATAAATCAATTGGCTTTTAAAAACAGTTCTTGTGCTGAATGCAATATAAAAAAATTATTAGAAGTCCTACCAAAAAAATACAGCACAATGATATCTCATTATCTCTCTTTTTAAAATCAGTCTTGACATAATGCTGCTGTATGTTGCCTTTAATTTGTTGAGTTTTTTTTTTTTAAATCTCCTTGGCACATGCAGAATGCTTGATTGCCAAGAACAATCAATTTATAGAGAAGTGAATGGCTTCCAGAACTGTGAATATTAAATGATGTCTTAAACATTTTCTGTAAAAACATATTGGTGCTTATGTTTGAATGCGTGAATTCTGACTGCTGTGATCATTCCTTCAAATAGTTGTTTAGTAATGTAAAACTCCTCTTCCTTAGCTCTTTCACTGTCTAAAGACCAAATCCAGTTCTCATTAGTGGGAGGTGGAGGTCAGTGAGGACCCTAAGTTAAAAAGAATTGCTAAATTGCAAATACAAAATCCCAGATTGCTCTTACTGTTTGGTAAAAATCGATAAAACGTCTGAAGATTTCAGCAATCCATACAGGCAAGATCCTCACAATTGTCAGGGCCTTTTGCTTCCCTCTTTCTGTAGCAGTTACACCTGAATGTTTTTGAGAATTAGGGTTTAATTAATATATCTAAAGCCCCAATTTTCAAATCAAGGCTAGATTTTCAATGTATCTTATCATGCAAATAGGAATTAATGGAGTTTTTCTTTGAAATCAGTACACAGGCACTTTTCAAAAGACCCTTAAGCACTTACCAGCATATTAGGCAATAAATGACTTTAAGAACTAGACACAAGTGACTTCAAAACTAGGATTAAACCCAGATGTTCAAAATTACTGACTTGACTCGCTCCTGTTTATGTCAGTGGGAGTTAGGTGCTTAAGTAGCTTCACAGATTTGGTCATTGGAACTTGAGAGTGCTTTACACTTCTAAGTCTGGATCAGTGTCCCTGTACGCAGCCATCTAATTATCCATCCCTAAAGATGGATACATACTTCATCCTGTGTGCATTTAATGGATACCTATGAGTTAAATTTTAAACTGCCTTTAAATTGCAAGTTTCCAGTACTTTTTGTGGGAATTAGATGCCAAAATACATTTGAAACCTTTATCTAATTGTTATTCTGTTTCAAGCTGCATTGCAGCATGTCTCAGAGATAAATGAGCTATGCAGGTAACTAAGTGATGTAGTTAAGGTATTGGGAGTGGACAAGCTGTGGCAACACCAAGTTCCACACGAGTTACTTTGCTTTGCCAAATATGTTAACCCACAGAAAAAGCCGTACTGCCCTGGATCACTTAAAGCTGCTGCAGTCTCTTGTGAAAGAAAGATTGCAGCACTTTCAAATGCTTTCTTTGTTTCTTGTATTTGCTTATGCACCACAGTGATGAATGTAAGTATCAAAGTATTAGATGTGTAGTAGAATGACTCCAATTTTACACCATTGTAAATGGAAACATAATTATTTGTCAGTCCTGGAGTAGCTAAAGGATAGGCTGAGTCAATGTTCTGGCTAAAAGGAAAGGAAGTGGGCATACAGCATCTGTAACTGCATCCCTGAGGGTACATTAGCAAGCTAAAATGGTCAGGATTCCTCCTGAAAAGCTAAAAATGTGAAGAGGAAACTATCACTATGCCATTAAGGGAAAATATTAGGTGTTCTGAACAAAAATCTGTCTATTTCAGGAACCAAAAAGCCTCCCAACACCACAGGAAGGACCTAAAATAAAAAGTAATACTAAAAAATGAATTGATATTGCTCCAGAACTTCTTACTAAGGAAAAAATTGATATAAAAAATTTGACATAAACCATGAAATCCTGCTTTGCTTAAGACAATATAAAACTGTTAGAGGGTCCTGATTCTGCATATATTTATGCATGAGCTTAACTTAATGCAAGGGAAGAGTCCCTCTGTGTTTAATGGATTTACAAGTGGGTTTTAGGCTGCTGGAGCATACACGCTTGAACTACAGGCTAGAAGAAATTCCTGTTCTTGGAAAAGAGCTAATGAAAGCAATATCAAGAAATACTCTAGAGAATCACTGGGAATATGTATGTGAGTGAGTGTACAAAGACTTGTAGGATAAGGACATGGAAAAGTAAATGATGTGGCTCTCCAGTATCTCTATGTAAACTCAGTTTTTATATGAAGCTTTTTGTTTTGCTTGGCCCTTCACAAATCCTTGCTTTGTTTTTGATAGGTTTTTGAGTGTATTTATTTTGGTTTTAGGGGTAGTAGTTGGAAGTGGGGAAAAATGTAATTGTCTTTTCTTTTTTGCTTAACTTTTTAAGTACACAAAATAAAACCCATAATTATTCAGTTGGCTAATTGCATATTTTTTCTGGCTTATTGTTATCAGTGGACAATAATTTGTTGTCATAGATGGTCTGTTGGGAAAGAGATTTAGCCTAGTCCAGTGGTGATAGAACAGATGGGAAACTCTGAATTACTGAATTATTTCAGTTTCTTGACTGGCTTAAAGCTTCCATGCTTATTTCCCCACTCTGTGAAATGGCAAATAATACTCTGTGGGTATAAATTGGTGAGAAGTTGTCCTTCAGTAGAGCCAGGTTTTACTCCTGAGGTTTATCTCAGTGGATTTGTGGCAATAAACTTAATATGCTTAAAAAGTCTTCTTTTTAAATAGAAAGTGTGATATAGTTTTCACACATTAATTAGAGTATCTGTTGTTCAGAGAACTTTACACTTTGAATATTTTATATGACAGTGTCTAACTGTCACAGATGAGGGATTTTCATTCTGTGGTTTCTTGAGGCAGCCTCCAGTATACCACACAGTGGTTGAAGAAGTACTTCCAGGTGGTCCATACGGAGGCCTTCCCTGGTAGCAAAGTAGGAGTGCTTGAATCTCTTGTGGCTCCATTCATAATGGTTTAAATTCCAAAACCATTTGGGGAAATTACATTTTTAACTATGAATATTTCTTCACTCCCAGTTCAAATTCTTCAGTATTAGGATTATTGCAATGAAGTTTACTGTACTCACGCTTTTTTGGAAAGGTCAGTAGAGGACAAGCATAGAAGTGGTGGGTCTGTAAATGATGAGGTGAGTGCTAGAGTAAAATCCCATAACCAGGGAAGGAAAAGTAAACAAACATTATGGATACAAGAAAGAAAGATGGGTCATAACCAAGAAGTACCACCCCATATTAATACAGGCCTATTGCACTTAGCTCCCTTCACACCATTCTAATACTCTTTTTGATGCAATCAAGCATGCAAGTTTCCAAAGAAAAATTGTGTGTTGGGATTGGGCAGTTGCAGAATAGGTGGCTGCAGGATAACTCTTTCTTAAAAAATGGTCTGCAATATGACCACAGTTGAAAAACAGCATTACAGGTAATATTTGGCTAGATATTGAGTACAATTTAAATAAGTAGGGGGAAAAAATTAATCTGAGTTAAAAATATGGGGAAAGGACAGGGTCTTGGCTAGATCCCAGGTGGTTAGTGGTCTCAGGTGATCCTATAATGCAAGAGCATGAGAACTATGGGTCTACTCCATCCCTTGAAAACCAGCAAGGGATTCTTCATCTTGCTTCACTAGTTTTTTTGGGTCTAAGCACAGGAGGGCTAATGAAAGGGTTGCTGGGTTTCTGTGTCTCTTATTTCAGGTTTTGAGAGCTTAAGTGGGACCTAAGTAGAGACTACATCTTCCACTGACCTTCTGTGCTAGAGTGAATTTCACCCTAAATGCCTGTTTTGGAATGAACAGCTTTTATTTCCTTAAGTAAAAACAAAATTGCATCTGATTTGTTGAGACCCAATAAAAGCATCCAAATCCATTCAGTTCTGTTTGTTTTGGGTTCTGAAGAAAGCCTTCCTCCCAGTTGGGTTCATACTGCAATTTATTTTATGAGGACTTTTTACATTAGAGAGAAGAAAGGGGATGTGGAAGGGGGAGATAACTATGTTAATTCGGAAGCAGCTCTTTTTAGAAAAGAGTTGAGAGTTCCTTTTTCCATAATTAGCACAGTTTTTAAACTGCTGACAGGGCTGCACTGCTGCTTATTGTGAATAAAAGCTGGACATGGGCAAAGTTGGGTTGAAATCTTGCCAGGAAGGTTTTGAAAGCAGAACTATATTTTATGTTCAAATATTATATTTTTTATCTTAATTTTCTCTCCCTTCTGACTACTATTATGAGATTAAAGTTAGATGGATAAAGTCATTTGAGGAGCTGGGTTAAAGTTAAATTGCCTGAGTCAGTTCAAACAACCAGAAACAAAGCTGCATTCTTCCTAGGTTTTAAGGATTACTGTTGACAGCTAAAATGGTCTTTTGTGGCATTGAGATCAAGCAACGTTATATGATAGTGCTCAGTCTTGATTCTCCTTGTTCGACTAGAGTACTCTTCTTTCCTACCAGCTGTTACTACCATCAATTCATTGTTTTCAGGTTGGGTGTAAGAATCTCTTCTCATAAAAGAAGCCTCAAATCAATCTGTCTGGGCATTTCAGTGGTATCAAGATATCTAATTATATAATCAGTGTCATACTAGAGAATGTTTCTCTATAGTCTGGCTAAACATGATAATAAACAGAAAGGCTGTCAGTCGGGCTTGGCATATGGTGGCACGGGGATGACGTGTGCATGAATTTTATCTGAATGCTAGTGGTAGAAGTAGCAAAAAAACATCTGGCAGTCTTTAAAGTTTGGGTCTGCTCTTTACTCTGCCTCTTTGCATCACTTACCTGCAATTTGAGGACTGAGGTAATTTGGGTTTTGTTCTGTAAAGGCATGTTTCTATTTAATCAAGAATTGTTACTATCAGTGTTCAGGTGTTTAGTCAATATTATGTACTTTTGTTCCTATTTAAGTCATAAAGGTAGAAAATTTTATTGCTGTGTCATGAGCAAAATGCATGGGAGACATGGAAGTCTTGACTGAATATCTGACAAAATACTGCAGTACATCCACACAGAAGCTTTCTCTAGTCTTTCCATCAGTTCAGCAGAAGTGTATCTAGTGGGTGAAGATATAATAAAAAGTTCACTTGCACATGGAAGTACAAGTGACACTTTGTCATCCCAATGTCGAGTCTTTGTGTGCCATCTCTGCAGACACCTCTCAGGAGTGGAAAACCTGGGAGATGCAAGCAAGAGGAATCCTCCACCAGTGCCAAGCCAAGGAGAATATGGGTGTCCATGAGGAAGCCGAGACACTCTTAGTGACCAGAAAGCAAACACTCAGGAACATGTTTCTCAGCCAGAATAAAAAGAGTATTAGGACAACGTGGGGACCATAGCAGTACTTCAGTGGTCAGGTTTTTAGTCCTTTTGAACTTAACAGGGATTTTGTCACCGACTCACCTAGTGCTGGGATTTCAACCCAAAAGTAGGTAGGCCTGATTGCTCACGTAAAGGTTTCGTAGCAGCAGGAGCTAGTGGGGAGCCATCCTCCTCATGAGTGGCCATAAACAGTCCAGTGGGAAGCTGCAGAAGGGGGAACAGGTGGGCAATGTTGTGTGTGAGCTTTGGGGAGCGTGTCCAGAGAAGGGCAATTAAGTTGGTGAGGGGCCTGGAGCACAAGTCTTGTGAGGAGCGGCTGAGGGAGCTGGGGCTGTTTAGTCTGGAGAAGAG
>JAOBAS010000060.1:5806579-5831286 GCA_025311575.1 Elanoides forficatus
CTGAGAGGGTTGTCAGACATTGGAACAGGCTGCCCAGGGAAGTGGTTGAGTCACCATCCCCGGAGGTATTCAAAAAGTGCATAGATGAGGTACTCTGTAACATGGTCTAGTGGGCATGGATGATGGTTGGACTCGATGATCTTGTAGGTCCTTTCCAACCCAAATGATTCTGTGATTCTATTCTATGATTCTATGGATGTCCAAGAGAAAAGGGGCACCACACACGGTTGCCCACCGGCCTGCTTTTCTGCCCACGCTGCGCTGTGCTGCCAGGCCGGGGGAACGCGCCTGCCGGAGCCCCGGGCTCAGCTCGCAGGAGGACACCGCAGCTCTCTGCGCTGCTGAGAAGTCAAACCCGAGAAATTGCGGCTAACATTTGAAGCAGCATAGGTTCATATGTAAAATACGAAGCTGAAGCAGAGAAGGATGTAATTTCTTTAAAATCATGTCAGGGATGTCGGAGCTTTAACAGGAATCGAGGCCTGTCTCAGAGCACAGCTCATGATGCTGACCTCCCCTGCAGTGGAAGCGTGGACTTCTGGCATTTTGGTTTGCTCTTTTGCTCTTATTGGCACATAGCAAAAGTGCTTCCAGGTCAATACGGGACATTGCTGATGAGGGTTGAAATCCTGAACTTCCTGAAGTCAAGAGTTTTATTGGTGTCACTGATTCCATGATTTCTGTCCAAAAGATGTCTTGATTACTCATATAGAGATAACATAGAAATGCACTGAGGAAAAAACCCTAGCTGAGAAAGGAAAGTGAAGGAAACTAAATGTTTTACGGTTTCTTTTGTTGCTTATTTGTTTCTCTAACTATCTTTTCACTTCATCTGTGTTTTCTTATTTTGAGGTCTGTGTTCTCATTCTTTCCCCCTTCCTTGCTCTCGATAACCTTTTTTTGAACTCTCACGTTTTGTATATACGGGAGCAATACTCTTTCATTGCCAATTGTACATTTTAGTCCAGATGACATACATTTTCTTCCTGTACATTTTCTGAGATGCTGAGGAGAGATGTCACAAGCAGTTATTTGCAGTGATTAACTTAGGCGAGTCCTTATAGCTATGTCCCCTATGTGTAACACACAGCAGAGCCTCAGTGTATGCTCTTAATTGTCCTTTAGTGGGTCATCTGTCTAAAACCTGGGAGAACTGTGTTTTTGGCTATCTTTGGAATGAAAGAATTTATTTCATCTACGTAACACAGAGACAATTTAAAGGGAATGCTCTTTGAAATGGTTTTATTTCACTGTAAATCTTGCCAAATGAAATACAGTTTTGTACAGTTAGGTAGTACATCAACAGCAACGTAGTTCAAACAATGAAGATAATTTCTTTAATGTTTTGAGGTTGCCCATGTTGAGCAGCACTCTGGGTGAAGGGCAAACATCTTAATGGGAACAATTTATTCATATGAATCCCAAATCATTGCTGCAACTGTTGCTAAGCATTCCATACGGCCGTCTTTCATCTTTTGCCAGATGATAAAATAAATACTTTTTTTCTGTATTAGTTGTTCAATATCTCAGAGATTTCAGTGGGGATATCATGCAATGGAAACACTCTCAGGGATTAGTGTGGAACTTGTACTTCCTTATGTCTAGCAGCTGTCAATGAGGAAAAAAAACCAAACAGCATCTTCTTTATTGTTTGATGGGAATGCTTTCCTCAGTGGCCTTTATACTCCTAATCAGGAAAATTTCACCAAAATCTTCCTCCTTTTTTGTTTTTGTTTGGTTTGGGGTGGGTTTGTTGTTGGTTTTGTTGGGTTGGTTTTTTTTTTTTTTAGATTATATAGCTTTTCAGGAGTCACAAGACAGATTTCTGCTTCAAAGAAACTGGCTAGATGAAATGCAGTAAAAAAAAAAAAAAAAAGTTATTGCAGATTAGCCTGTCCATTTTTTGAGTAAAGTATCTTCTCCTATAGGCACTGAGAAGGCAGTAACAACTGTCAGTGGGAGTAGGCTGGGTAAATGGGGTTAGAGGATGTCATCCAGCATGGCAGGTTATCAAGCTTTGCTAAGTCTGCTTCTAGCAACGTATGACATGTCAAGTCTAGTCGCAGATGTTGGGGGAGGTTGTTTTTGTTTCTTACAATAGCTAGCATTACAGTCTCAAGGGTAAGTTTTAGTTTTTATTGGTATTTCTACACAGATTCTGTGATGCTTTGCTCTGTGTTGGTCCATTAACAATGAAAGTTTACTAGAGCTAATGATTTAGGCATGGGTGGCCTATAATAAATATTCAGAAGTATAATTTAATGATAATGTGAGGTAAAAAATTTAATTTTGGGGCTTGTCTGTGCGTGTAGGTGTGAGGACTGCAAATTTTGATTTGGAGATGTCAAAGTGTATTCTGATTTTTGTAATGGAAACAACTTATATCACTGTAAAGAGAACAAAATGTTCCCTGTTGTTTTCTTGACCCAAAGATTTGCTTTCAGCTCTGTACTGTAATGCTCTTGGTTGTAAGGGAGCTTGTCAGAGAGCAAAACACTCTTGTCTTCAAGCCAGACTCCGAGAAGGAATACAGTTTCCATGGTGTGAGCAGAAGTGTAGGCAAAGTTTAATTTTCTGCACCTAGGGTAAGATACTGTGTTTTCTTGCTAGAAGATACACACTGCTGGTACCACTAATTGGCAGCATTGCCACGGCCAACTTTTACCGAGGTTATTTTGCTGCTTTCCTCCAGCTCCCAAACCGCTTGATCTCACCAGCTGCTTCTGCTGCCCGTGCCGGAGCACGGCGTTGATGCACGTGGCTCTGTGTGCCGTGTCGCAGGAGATGCAGCGCCGTAGCAAGCCGTGCCTTGTGCGAAAGTAGCAGTTCAACCTCATTCAGCCACTGCATAACGGGCTTGGAAAGTGCAGCTGAATGGGATTTTGGAGTGATTTGAAGCAAGATGTTGAGGTCTCATTTCAATGCGCTAGAGCTGAACCAGAGAAAAACAACAATATTTTCTTTCCATTTCATTGCGGCATACTTTTCTAAATCATCAAAGCTGCACTGTTCCATGGAAAGTTGAAATTTTGGGGAACATACCTTCCAGAAGGCATTTGGACAGAGTGCTTCCAACTGGAAAAATTGTTGGCATGTCCCTAAATTCTGCATCTCAATAGAAAAGTAGTGGAAAAAGAAATATTTTTGTAACACATGAGTAAAATCCTGCGTGAATTCTAAAATAGAAACTTTCATTTTATTTTCATTCTACCATGCTCTAATTGATCTAATTTGTCTTCCTAGAAGAATAGAAGGCTACAATTAAAAAAAAGAAAAGGAAAAAAATTGGAAATTTTTCAGTATTCCATTAATAGTCTCTGATTAGGAGAAAATTAAAGAACAATACAGTAGTGGTAAATTATCCCAAGAGTGGCTGAAATTTGTGCACTTACTCATGGAAAATCAGAGACCTAACTATGGTAGTTCAGACTGAAGAGAATTAATTATTTACTGTTTTTCCATCAGGGTCAGGGTACTGCGGGAAAGATAGAAATTCACATGCTTTGAGAGAGGAAAGACATAGTTTATAGAGTCTAAGAAATATTTGTGACAGCATGAATTTATACGGTCTTATTCCTAAAATGGGACTTAAGTGAGACATAAGAAGTACACAAGTCTTGTGCCAGCACTCTGCACAGGGGTGAATTTAATCCAGAATGAATAAGGGTCTTTTACTTATTTTGTTTATTTTCTGCAGTCACTCTGCCCAATTCCTAACAGTGTGTTTTTGAGACGGTGTTTTCGGACAGCAATGCACCACCTTTAAGTCAAATACTGAGGGCAGTTTTTATAGGCAAGTTAATATATTGCTTGAATTTAAATCAACATGTTGCTTTTATGGATTATTCAAATGCTAAGAAATCCACTGCTAATTTTTAAATGCTATAGTTTAGAACAAGTGCTTAACGTTTATTAACTAAACCACATGAAAAAAAGAAGTATTTGGTAATAATTAGAACAGAACTGGATTTTTCCCCATCAGCTGTGTAGTTTATGGTGCAGCACCTGATAGTTACTGGCATTATTTGTTTTATGAGAGCATTTCATAAGTGTGATATCCTGTTCAGTGCAACTTGTGGCTGCAAACTTTGCCACTGTTTCACCATTAACCATATTTGTGAACTGTGATTGCAGCATACTGAACTGTCAGTTCAATCATTTAAACATTTTAAGTACCAGACTTCTAAATGTGAATCGGAGTAATCTGGTTCCTTTTCAGTACAGCTGCTATAAATGGTGTTAACATGGCTAAACTTTCTTTTAATATTGATTCTTTTTAATACTTCCTTACTAATTTAGAGCCTGTGAAAAACATCTGTGTTGTTTGAAGGTAATTTGCCTTTTCATCAACTTTTTTTCAAGTCTAGTGTAAGTAAAGTAGTTTGCACTAAGGACCTAGGAGGCAAGTTTGAATGTGTGTTTGAAATATTTTATTCATTATTATTATCAAGAGAAATATAATGGCCTTCAGTAATACAGTCAGATCATAATATATTTGTTTTCATGTATTTTTCTTGTTGGATGTTTCTTATGTTCAGTGGAACAACTACTGTTTTTACTTACTTATCTGTGTGTGTGTGTGTGTTTGTAGATATATGCATGAGTGCCTGCATTTGTAATTTGTCTTTCTTTTCAAATATAATTTATTGGTAGATATGCTTTTGTAAAGATACATGTTAAATAAAATTGTCTGCTGTCCAAAGATATCTGCGATTGGAATTCTTTCCAATATACCAGTAGGTGCAAAGACTATAGATTTTGTAATGTAGGTCTTGTTTGCATTTTGGCATCAGACATTTATAAATAATACAGTCAATATTAACTCAGATAAATTCTTTGGTAGATGCTTAAAGCCAGATTCAGACATTGTTTCAATATATGCAATTCATACAGATTGCGGGGGGGGGATTTATAGCAATGTTAAAACAATCTTATTCTGTACATATGCAAGCAATCTTACTGCTGAACTCTGAGGATTAGGTCTGTAATTTTCAACGGAACTTTCATATGGGAGACGGAGGTACGCAACTGCTTTTTTTTTTTTTTCCAAATATTGAAAAGCATCTTGACTTTATGGAAGTTAGAAATCTTACTGTAAACGTTTATTTAAGCAATGGTAAACTTTGCCTCAAGTGTTTTTTCAAAGCAAGTTATTTTCATCCTACAAAGATACCATACATTAAAAAAACGCATACAGCTGTTTGTCCAGGGACTGTATTCAGGAAGACATTTTGTGGCATTAAGAAACTCTTAGCTTTGGGGTTACTTTCAACTCACCTTAATGCAAAAAGTAGCGTAAATTTTTACTTTCTTTCTGTACTTTACAGACAATACATAAAATATCAGTATGTGGGTATGAAACGTACACTTGTCCTCAGGCTTTTTCATGGAGGTTGAAATGGCCCTGAAAAAGCCATGAACTTTGGGCATTAGACTATCACGTGTAGGTAATAAATAAAAAGGTACAGCTGCAGTCTTGTCATGGATGCTTTTTGCAATTCTTTATGCTTTCGAAGGCAAGCATGGAATGCCTCTTATCGTAACTTTGCAGCTAAGACAATGTCTGTGATGCATGTGATGCAACCCCTTACATTTCAAACTGGAGGTCTCTTAAACCATTGTATTTTGAAACAGTAGCTCTTTCTGTGTCATCAGTGTGTTTTTCGGGCTCACATGAAGGCCAGTTTAATGACACAGCCAGATTAATGTTTCAGAAGGTGCTATTTTGCTCAACCATACTAGTCTGTCTGCCAAAGTTTATGTTCAAGCTATAAACCTCTGGATGTAGGAATTTAAAACAAAAGCACTGATAAGTCCTTAACTCCAATGTCTTCTGTGTCATGGGGCACCTGTGCCATGGTGGTGCTCAGCAGTGTGTTTTACAAATCAGGGTAGGTACTCATCAGTGACCCTTCAATAATTGTTCCTCCTGTTCACGCAAGGTACCATTTTTCTTTTGTGATCTTACATCAAAGTTAGTGTTGGGAACAAACTTCTCAGATAAGTACAAGTTAAAGTAAAAGGGAGTAATACATGTGTTACACCTCACAGTAGAATAAAATTTTGTTGCTGAAATGCTGTTTCACACTAGGTCAAAGAAAGTTGTATATTTACATAAACTCATGAGCCACAATCTCAGAATGTCAGTTCTCTCTCCTTCCTCCTCCCATCACTTTCATCTCCCTTGACTCTTAAAAAACCTGTAAATTATCTCTCATCAGACTGTGCAAACACACCACTATTTTCTCCTTTCAGAAAACAAATAGTCAAACCTGCCAGATTTGATGGGACTAGCAGGAAACTGGAGCCATCACAGGGGATGACATTTACTCAGCTAGTGACTACTCAGTGCCGCAATGGTGATGTTTCTCTACCCCCAGTATTTCACAGGAATCCCCAAAAGATCTGTCAATAGCCTAATACGTTTTTTCTCGTAAACTCCATAGGATGCTGGGGAATGTTTTCTTCTCCATGTTATTATACTCCCTCTCTAAGGAAAACCTACAGAGACAGGCGTGAGGTACTCCTGGTGTCCGTCTCCTCTTCCTTCAATTGCACAGGGCAACCTGGTGTGACTCGGAATCCTTTGGAGGTGGTGGGATGGTGCTCTGCTACTGGGAATCAACCTCATAGCATTAACAAGGGGAGCAAGGCGGACTCATACCAGATGGGAGCTGAGTCCCTCCCTGTACAGCCTGCAGGAAGAATTGGCCACAGAATCGCACTGATTACACATCATATTTTTCACACATTTTAATATGCGTGTGGCTTGGGTCCAAGTAAAGCATCTGAAACAGTGCTGTTAATATGCAATATTTCCTGGTGTTGCTGGATTAACAGGCCTTTGTGGCCTGGTGTCTCAATCTGCACTAAGAGAACTTTACCCTTCGAACACTGTTGCGTTTGGAGGGGGAGCAGGTATCACCGAGAGGCCTTCGTTCCTCCAGCAGCCTGCTCCTACCCTCGACTCGCTTGGCGCCAGACTGTAACCAGCTCAAAGCGTACAGAAACTAGGGCCAGACAAATCAAAGCAGACAGTCAAGTGTCAGCCTGGCTTCCTTCTTAACATATTTTTATTTGTTACAGCTTTCATTTTTTTCTTTTTCTTCCACTATAACTGACATCTGCAGTCTTGGTGCTTTTTAGCTTTTTTTTCCATGAGAGCTCATCAAGATGTTGAATGGCCAACACTTGGTTCTTTTCAGCCTTCTGAATTCAATATTTGCCTTTGTCAGAGGGAAAAATGGTGCTTTCAGCCACAGATATTTCAGCTTCCATTGATGAAAGGAGAGCTTATGGTTTGTAGGGAGATGTATCTTTTATTATAACAGCTGATACAGCTGAAGGAAAAGGCAAGCTTTCGGGCATGCAGCCCTAGTCAAAGTCAAGCTTGTGAGAAAAACTTTTCCTCACTGCTTGATCCACATTAAATAAATGTGGATGAGTACAAGCTAGGAAAATCTCCGAGCAACAGCAGCTGCTCAGAGTGTTTTGCAGTAGTTCAATACAGAAATGTTATTTTAGCCCAAACTCCCCACTTATAACAGATGACACAAGAAGTGGTAATCTTGCTGTGTTCACTTGGAAAACAAGCCATCTCCCTTCCACTTTCTTCTACAAACTTGCCAGTAAGCCTCTGTGTAAAAACATTAGAAAGTTTTAATAATATGTGTGTTGGTTTAGATTGTTGGAGAGAGTTATGTGTATAGAGATGTGCAAATGCCATATTTATGGTGACCATCTTCGACATTTAGACGAACCAGCCTCAGGCAAACATCTTCTCTGCATGAACAGATTGGTCTCACCATCGGTTAATAAAACTACCACTGAGTCCTGGAATGGAAGTCAGCCCTGTGGCAGCTCTAGCCATGCTAGAAATATTCAAAAATCTCTTTAAAGCAAAAGTAGCCCTTCCCTGAATCAATCCAGTTCTCCTGTGTGTTCAAAGCTGGAGCTGGATATTATTCCTTTCCTATCTACCTCCAATCGTTCAGGACAGTGAGTAACCAGCTCAGGTCAGGGTACTCCCTACCTTGTTCAGAGGACTAAGAACAGAAAATACATATTTTTGAGGGGAGGAACTCCTCTTTTTATTTCCATTCTGTGGAATGGGGTTTGGGAAAATATTTCAATAGCTCGGGGCTACCTGTGTTACATCAACTGCCTTTTTATCTTACTGTTAGAAAACAGAGGCTATATTTGAGTTCAGAAAGGGCTGCGCTCTCAGGGTTATTTCTGCCTGAGAAATATGCTGCACGCACACCTAGCCCTTAATCTCTCTGCTCTACGTTAGATTTGCTGAGTGGCTTTATAGTTATTTCTTTTTTAAAACTGAGGTTGCCTGACTCATTAGATGATATGAATACTTTGTGAATATCTAGTCTGGATTTCTGAGTCAAACAGTCTCCAATAATTGTAGCTGAGCTATGGTCTGTCTTTTAGGGAAAGATTTAGTGTTACCTTAAAATTTTCCAGTGACGGAGAACTCACCACAACCATTGATTGTTACACTGTTTTATTGGCTAATTATTCTGACAGTTAAGAAATGTACATCTAATTTCTAGTTTTAATTTGTGGGGCTTCACCTTTCAGCCCTCTTGCACCTTATTTCTGTTTTGCGGTACAGCATTCTACAGAAGAGCTTGTGTGGTATTTGCAGTAGCCCACTTATCTGAGTTTTGTTGTGATAAGTCTGGCCTAGGGAAAAGGATTTTTCTCCTCTATGTGGATTAACCTGATTACAGCATCAATATAATAGGTTGGGAATCTCCCCTCCTTTTTTTTTTTTTTATGTTAAAAAAAGAAAATAAATCAATCTACTCAAAGTATTTATTACTTTAGGAGTGATAAAAATTATGACATTAAGAAAAAAAGAAGTAATTTTCTTGGTTCATTATATGTTGGAAATGGCACTTATGGTGATCGAGAGTTTAATATTGGGAAAAATTGGCCTATTTTTGAGATTTGGTTTGCTTTGATCTCTTATTTCCTAGGGATTTTCCACTGCTTCTGTGTCATAAAAGCTGCTTTGCCTGTTTGACCTTAGTAGAAGTCATATAGCAGGCTGTTTCCTTGTGTTGGCATAGCCTGAAGTTTCTCTTTCTTTCCTGCACTTTTTGTTAGGTAATCCTTGACTACTTTTATTCTTAAATAATAATTTTCCAAGTTTCCATCCTGAATATGTCCTTCCAAGGAGTAAGACCTGCCTTGTCTTCATTCTTCTTCACTAGAATGGCAGTCTCAGTTCTATGCACTGCCAGTGTACCAAGGTTTTTTGCCAGAGGACAGAAGACACTGGGTGATATTAGGCAAAATTCTGACCTTTTTAACCTAGCTGGAACATATGCAAGCACCAAATCCATGGCATTTGTTTTCGACTAATTCCTCAAGTTTTAAACAATACATTTCAGACTATGCTATTTCAGACTGTTCATTGCTTTGCTTCTCTAAATCTTGCCAGAGATAATGTACCTGCCCTTTTAATCTTTTATTATGACATATGGTGATTCTGTTGTCTTGAAATAAATTTTGCATTATTTCTTCTTCTGTATATTTTAGAGTAGTAAGTTCTAGTGTTTGTCCCATGTCCTAATTAGAAGAAAAGAGATTCTTATAGTTTCTACTTCCCTTCCTGTGTAAATAACACAAATATAGAAGAGAAAAATCTCAGTAATCCGGAAGCAGGTGACCCCACATTACTCTTTGTGCTAATAACTGTTCTGAATATATGCCAAATAGTCTTTAGCAATGTTTGACACATATTTTAAAAAAAAAAAGAGAGAGAGATTTGGACATGTGTATGCTTTTGGAAAAATACAAACATCCTGGATGAGATAACCAAGGAGGTCATTTTGTATTCTGCTGGAAACTCTTGAAATGAAATGCAGCAGTTTTGATCCTACTGCTGCCATGTTTATAGAGACAAAACATTCCTCTGGAGAAAATATGCTAGGGTGGTCCAAAAGTGTGTCTCCTTTGTAGGGCTTCTGTGCGCACACTTTAACAAAGCTTTCAGGAACCAAGTTATTCCTTTGCCCAGGTAGCATTTTCAAAACAGTTCTAGGTAGATACAATAGCTGTGTAGGAATTTACAGTTTAAAGAAGGGGTAAAATTTCTTTTTCCGTCCTTTCTCATGCCTGAATTTTTGCTCTCCTAAGCCTGAGTGTGTTACATTCTTTTGCTTATGAAATAAACTAAATCCAAATCAAACAAAGTTTCCTTGCCCTAAGTTCTTTCCTTTTCTCTTTTTTTCTTTTTTTTTTTTTCTTTTTTTTTTTTCTTTTTGGATTCTATTGCCCAAATTGGGTTGAAATGTTCAGTCCCATTTTATAGCAAAACCACAGTTTTGTAGCTTTTTCCATGGTGAATTACAGATCAGTTTTGCTTTCAAGGATGACAGACATGGACTTGGTTAGATTGTTGTATCTGTCCTAGCTTGGGTTCCTTATGTTCCACTCTAGCAAAAATTGACTTGCCAAATATTTTTATTGGCTTGTCACCTTTACCGTTATAAAAACATTAAATCAAGAACCTATTAAAACCAGATTTTAAAATGCCTCAAAATCTTAAATATGTATTTCAGTAATGTATATGGGGTCATTTCAGTGAATGTCTGATTTTTCATTAAGTTTTTTTAATTCTCAAAATCAGCTTGCCTAATTTAAGAGTTCCTTAGGCATTACAAATGCTGTCTTTCACTGTTTCACGAGGGAATGGATAATTAATCTGAAATTTGTAAAAAGTTTCAGCTCTGTTTTCTCTGTGAAATGTCAGGGGAGGACATGGTAGGAAAAACTGCCCTTGGAGCAAGATGATCAGCAGTGTCACACGGAAGGCAATGTGTCTGGCAGAAAGTCTCCGGGAGACACTAGCTCAAAATTTCAGAATGGGAGAAAAATTGTAGGAATCAGCAAAATCCAACCCATTTGGAAATGGAAGTTGCTGAAATGAAAGTAGAATGAAGTGCAAACTTAAAAGGCATCTTTGTATTTTGTGTGGCATATGGGCCTAGATACTTCCTAAAGTTGTGGTGGACTTATCCCTACTTATAATAACTTGCCAAAACATTAGAGACACATACAGTTTATTAGAACTCAGCCTTTGTATAATATAGATGAATTTTGACTTGCAATACTCTCTTGAAAAGCATTTTGTGACGAGGGATATGAGTAAATGGGATATCCTGTTATTATAACAGAGGTGTTAGTAGCATTTTTTCTTCCTTCCTGCTACAGACCTCTCTCTAGGCCTCCAGTGCCTTTTCTACATGTATTTGCTATAAAGGGACTGACCATCTTTGATGTGCAGTTATCTTTTATTGCTTCATACAAGTCTTTAGATTTAATTTTTTTCTTTTAAAATTACTTTATACCATTTTTGCTTGAAACTCAGTAAGATGTCCTGATAATCGTTTCATGACACCAGATGCATGCACTTCTGTTTGTAATGTATTTGGTGTCCAAGATGTTGTATATGGAAAAATAATAAAATGTAGAGTTTAAAAAGCCATTCATTCTTGGACTTGACTACAAACTGTACCTCTGGCCCTTCTTTACAGCCATATTTTCTAATCTTGCTTCTTTCAGAATACTTCCTTTGCACTTACACTTGAGTTAAACACATTCTCGCACCATGGTTATCCAGTTTTTCCTGCTGTTTCCACATGCAAAAAAAAGTCATGCATATGCATCTGAGTTCTTGGACATGTACTAGAACAAAATCAAGGAGCTGTACAAAGCTATTGAAAATTAGTGGTATGTGTCAGATGCAAAATGTGTTTCTTACTCTTGGAATACTGGTGCTCATCCACAGTTATCTCGCTTACTATTTAAAATGAAGAACATTTCTTTGAGTGGTTAATTCTTCTGAGTTTCAAAATAATGCAAATACACAGAACTATGAATCATTTTGGTTTATGAATGTTGAAACTGGGGCTGACTTTGTTTTTAGATTTAAACCATCAGTCTTCATGGATTTCACACCTAGCTACGAACTGACACACAGTAGATTAAAACTATTATGCTTATATTCATATTTACTCTTTCTTTGAGTGATCTTTCCACTACTGAGCCTAAAAATACACTTTTCTATTGAGTGTCTTTTCTAACTCATGCTGATTTTTACATCAGTTCAATTCTAATCACTGTTTAAATGTGTGCATTACCCAGGAGTGCCTGGGTATAATTGCATGGGCAAAATCAAGATTAAACTGCCCAAGAATTAAATAAGAGGAAAACTAAAACTGAGTAAATGTTAGAGGAAATTTTTTAAAGGTGGAAATGAAACCAACCTACATACCCATGCATACAGATTTCCAATTTCTTGCTGAAATATAGATTAAAGAAACACAACTAGCTTCTTGCCTGTAAGCCAAATTCACTTAATTTGACATTGATGGGAACCCAGGTGAAACCAAAAAAGCAGTAGACCTGACTGCAGAGGAAGCTGGCGTGGATTACCCAACAGAGCATTGCTCCTTGGTTTTTTATAGCTAGAATGACACTCTCTGTGGTCCCTGAGCAGGACGGGGAGGGTCAAGATAAGAGTCTGGTGCCACAGTCTACTTTTCAGGTAGTATCCTAGCCTCTCTGTGAATATGCAATGAGCTGTTCCCCAGGCTCCTGCTTCCATGGTTGTCTGGAGATGGGAATCGATTGAAGTGCATCTGAGGTAAGGAAGGTAAAGAGAGAAGCAGAAAGTTGACGAGAGCCTGGGACAGTGTGGGGTTGTGCGGCACGCGAGTGCGTATGGGAGCTCAGAGTTGCTCTCAAGGGCCCCTTGTTTAGATGCAGCCTCTGTCCACAGATCCGCGTTTGGAAATGTCTGCTCCTTTGGAGCAGGGAATGGGAAAGGGTCTTTTCCTCCTCTTATTTAAAAAAAAAAAAGTTGTTATAACTAACGGTTCCACCTGTGCACAGGTCTGCCAAGAGCTGCAGAGTACAATGAGAGCCAGCCCTGCCTTGTGTGAAACCAATGACGGATCTATTTGAGCTACGAAGGCACCCAAATGTTTGATGATATTAAGCTGCCAGGGCTACAGATAAAGTAATTCTATTTCTTTGATTAATTTTTAAAGTATTAGCCAAGGCTCTGAGCTCTGAAGTAGTTCAAAATAATCAGCAATTTACATGCACTGTTATTTAGTAATCATGGAAGTTCACTGTCATTGAAGAGACCCTACATCATTATATAAAACTGATGCAACTGAATCTCAAAATAGTAGCCTCATCAAATTATTCTTTTTTCTTTGACATGATCCTGAAGAAAAAAATTAAACGGAATTTTAAGAGCCCTCAAAAAGATTTAGTTGCACTATTCCCACCACTTAATTGATTTTGCTAAAATTTGCCACTTAAATTATATATAAATAAATAAATATATATAAATGTTTACAGAATCAGGGACTTTGTTTTTCAAATGTATGTATATTTAAAAGTGTTTGTCTTTGTATTTGGACCATCTTTTGCTTTAATATATTTAAAATATTTTTGCTTGCTTTCCCTGTATATTGGTAAATTATCTGTTGAAGAAAAGACTATAGTAACAGTGTATGAAAAGGAAAGTTATTAATCGTAATGGAGATTTTTTCCCATTCTGGCCTGAAATCCTGTGGAAAAAATGCAGTGTGAGATGTGATAAAATCAGTAGCCAAGGTTTTAGACTTTTCAAATATATGATCAGTGAGAGAATGAAATTTGACTAAACTTACTGAGGTGTTGCCCACAAGAAAGGTTTTAGGGCAGCTTCCCAAGTTACAGGAGCAACAACCCTAACGCTTCGTGTTGCCGAAGGCCACCCCCGTACACTGACTCCCTTGTCACACGAACCTCTCCTGAGCTGGGATACATGCTGGTACTGGAACACCGCGTGCGGGGGAAAGCTTTCTAAATGCTTTGAAGGTAAAGTACTGGAACGAGTTGCTCAGTGAAGCTGTATAATCCCCTTCGTGGGAGATGGTGAAGAAATGCTCAGGCAGTGATCTGATGCGTGTGGCCCATGTACTTAATCCCACTCTGTGCTCCGGGGTCAGTCGAATACCCTCTGGAGAGCCCTTCTTAGGCACATTTCTAGGATTTTTGTGATGGTAAACAGACTAGTATCTAATCAGCACTGATATTCCTGTTATTATTAGTGGCAGTGGAGCTGAACCAGTACTTGGGTTAAGTGGGAAATTTCCCTGAAGTGCTTAGCATAGACCCAGTTTGACTTGTAAATCAATAAACATTTCAGTTAAGGCTATACACAGTTCTGTGGTCCTTAAATACATGGAGTGACAGGAAGTGGAACCATCCTTCTAGCTAGAGAAAGTAATTTCAGTCCTTTGGCTAGACAAAAATGCATATATCCTATCAGCAGGTTTTGCCACCAGTCATGTCAAGCCAGCTGAGGTCATATGAATTGCAGTCATAGCGTAACAAATATTCCAGATAGCTCTGCGCTACTTCTGGACTGATATTCTTGGAGCTCTTGTATCCTGAGGGCAGAAAATAAATCAAAGAGATGAAATAAAGAGTGAGTTTGTGCCTTTGAGCCAAAATATACTGTAAGGACGATCCATAAGCAGCAACACTGAAGGATAAATGTATGGTAAGAGACTTTGTAATATCATCCTATATGCCTGCATAGGCAACCATTTTTAAGGAGTGGGATGCGGGCAGAAAGAATTACATGGCTAAAGCACAACCACAAGTGGAAAAACAGTCATTCAGTTGACTATTAATTTTTTAAAATTTTTTCCTGCTAAGTACATACAAGCTATTCCCAAGGTAAAAAAAAAAAAAAAGTTTCTGTTTTTTTATATATAAATACCTTTTGTAGTGCTTTAATGAAGTTTCCCTATAACCTCGTGTCCTTCAGTCACATAAATTATAAAATACGTTGATGTCATTCTGCTGTAATACTCTGGAGCTGAAGTACCCTAAAGAGATCTTAAAAGGTTCAACAGATTGTTTAAATGCAAATAACTATTGTTTTCAAGTTTACCCAAGTACAGATACCCATTTTGCTGCCTTATAACTTCTTGAAATTCTGAAAAAGAGTTTTGAATGTTCATATATTGTTACTATGTGGCTAGCAGTAGGTTGTCAAAGGCATTAAGTGTTGGATTGGAAGTACTTGGGGAACAATTTTTTGTATGAGTGAAGACGAGAACTGGAAACAATTGCCTAATCTTCAATTCATGTATGGGTGTTTGGTGTTGCACATAAAATCTAGTCACCAATGAAAGGTGGGAGTCTGTTGCA
Organism: Elanoides forficatus; assembly: GCA_025311575.1. Lineage (NCBI taxonomy): Eukaryota > Metazoa > Chordata > Aves > Accipitriformes > Accipitridae > Elanoides > Elanoides forficatus. Next base: position 5,821,823 of record JAOBAS010000060.1, read on the forward strand.
AGGCTATGACTTTAAGCTGCATTGGGACCAATTATTTACCTGCCAAAAACTATGTTCAAATTTGTGTGTATGTAGAAAAGTTGTTGAGACTTGGTACTGATTTTACACTCTATGAGACTAATTTTTCCTCCACAGGAATTTTGCAATAGCTTGATTCTGTTACCGCACTACTGTTATTTCTAATGGTATTCACCATTTGAATGGTCCCATATGTATGGTGTAGAATAAAATAATAGCATTGTCTTTTTATTGCTGTTTGGGCTTAGTATTGTGCTGAAGTGAAACAGGTCTCATGCCACCTGATACAGAACTGTAGTTCTCAGATTATGACAGAGGTTACAGCAAAGCCAGCCTTATGTTTAGCACCGGCCTTTAACATCTGTATCATGTCTGATGCTTAGTTTCATAATGAGGGTACATGGAAGTCTGCGGCGCTACTGTAGGCTAAGAATTGTTCAGAAAGTTTGGAAGCCATCAGTTTAGAGATATATAATATGAGCTATTGACCTAAAGAACTTGTAGTCCAAGCATATGCAAGGGATCCCGTCTGTGGCAAGTGGGACTAATTGCTCCCATCTCAGCTGGCTTTAGATGGAACATAGCCACTGTCCATACATCTGGGACCAGTGCACAGTCCCAGGCTCAGAACACTAGTGATGTAGGATGCTCCTGCCCATGGCATCAGAATTTGTGTTGTGTTGGATAATTGGAATGTAACACGAAGCTCATGTTATTAAGCTTGAGATTGACTTTAGATTGACTCAGAATATACTGTCAGTCTTTTTTTTGCCAATGCTAACAAATGAAAAAAAAAGAGAGAAAAAAAAAAAAAAGGGGTTATCTTTTAGAAATGCACAGTCCCAGCAGTATAAAACATTTGATTTCGACATGGATAATTAAAACAAACAAACAAAAATATTGTTAAGTTCATCAAACTTCCAGTGGCATGGGAACTTTTTTTAGACAGAATGCAGGGCTTGGGATGTTTGTCCTGGTTCTGGGTGGTTCAAGTTTAATTCTGTCTTCTATAAGGTATGATCTGAAGCCACATCTTCCATTCTTCACAGAAAGTTATGGGCTATACTGGAGTCAGATTAGGCAATTTATTCTACCCTTAAAAAAAAAAAGTCCTTGGAAAAAATAGCTTGGTTTTGTTTAAAAATGGATCCATTCAACTCATAAACATGATTGGCTCTGCCAAGGAGCAGAGGGCTGTGACATGTAGGCGGGAATGGTGTTTGGGGACAGGAGGACAAAGGTATGAATAGTTTATTTCAGTGTTTCTGCTACATTCTTTGTAACTTGAAACTGTAACCTTGAGTGTCTGAAATCCGGTCATATCTAAGGGAGACTCCCTTAGTCTTAGTGGAAGGAAATAGGCATCTCAGGAGGTTGATTAGTCTCATCCTCAAACCAAACTCTAGTTTCTGTCTGTTGAGCATAATTACAGCTGGGGCTGGCTTGCTCAGACTTAGATCTATAAAGGTGCATGAGATGAATCCCTGCTTGTGTGTGTCCTAGAATAGGCAAAATCCCTTCTACTCCTTTAACCCTCTTACTCCCTGGAGTTATTCCTTTCCCTCAGTACAGACCAGGTCTTAACTGGGACTTCTGTTGGTCTTCTCAAATGCTCCCTTGCTATGTTCAGTTATCTCCTCAGTCCTACTGTCTCCCTGCCTAAAATTAAATAACTATTCCATGGGCTAATGTTGGTCAAACAGTTGAAGAAGTAAGTTGGCTTCAAATTGCAGCCTCGATGGTTTTTCAGTGTTATTCTTCCACTACTACATCCAGCATCTTTTGCAGGAAGGGCAGTTGTCTGGGAAGTAATTTGATAGGTTTGCTTTGGGCAAGTTTAGACATGTGTTCTAACATAATACAAAATGTAGTTCATAATTTGATAGAGACGTGTTCCTCTCTGTAACGGATACAACTGACAGATGGGGGAGCACAAGTTTCAAGAGAGACAATTACGATTCGTTTGTGAGACATGTGTGTTGCACAACAGCTGCTTGCCAACATCAGCTATTCTTCTTTTGCCCTACAGCTGTGCAAATCTATTTTAAAATTTTTAAATTGTTTTAGAGAGAGAAAAATATTTTGTTTGATCTAGTATGTTTTAAATGCTTTTTTTTACATCCTGAAGTAAAACATCTGGAATGTTTTGAAATGAAACAGTTTGAAAATTAAGTGTTAAATATTTGGAAGAAATGTAGTGAAGACATAAGTTTTTCAGTACTTTTTTGGCTGTAATTATTCACTAAAATTGATCACTGCCTGATTTAAAATGTAATTTAAAGAGGTCAGTTTGAAAGAAGAATTTTGAAAGAGAACAAAGTAGTTTACAGAAAAGAAGTAGGAGTAAAAAATACTTTGAAAAGTAAAGAAGGAAAATTTGCTTTTAAACAGTTTTCAGGCTGAAAAGTAGATTTTCTAAATATATTTTATCTAGGTTTTATAGAAACATTTCCTTTGTTACCATCTTTCTCCTCATATTTTCACAAATTCTCTTTGTCAAGTCCCACTCCAAATTTAGAACTATGGTGGTTGTGCAGCTTCAAAGTTGGAGGAATATCTCAATTAATTTCCCAGTGAAATCGCCATTGCCTGGAATATAACAGCCCATACTTTTGCACTTATTTATTAACTGTTCAGTATGTATTATATTGCCCAGTGGACAACAACCAAATATGTACTCTGCTGTTATAAGTGGAAAGTTTATTCCTTCTATGACAATTTTTCTGGCTTTCTTGGAGAACCAATTAACATATATACATGATAGTAGTAGTTTTTAATTGTTTTGGAACCTTCCTGGAAATGTGGGATGATTTAATATTTCATGTGGTTTCCTTTCCTGCTTTTGTGCTTCAAAGGATGGTGAACAAATTAGCAAAAACCTCAGAGCCAGCTACTGTCCTATATCTGCACAACTCCCACCAGCTTCAACTTGCAAGTTCCGCTTACTGGCCTGAAATGGATATTTCCTTATAGCCTGCATCTGATGATTGAACTCCTCCTGATGGCAAAGAGAATTGAGTATGTGGTAGAGCTGCAGGATCAAACCCTTAGGAAGTACGTTACGCTAGTGTACAGCTCAAGGCTACTTGTATGCCTTAGTTTATTTCACTATAATTGAACTCATGTATTTTAATCTATACCTCATCATCTTTGACGTAATGTGAGAAAGAAAATTAAAAATAGCTCATTAAGTGCAGTAATTTATGCATACATCTAACAAACTCTATAAACACACTGATTGTTTCAAAATAGATTGCGCTACAAGCAGAAAAAATATCTGGTGACTTTCAGTTCTCCTCTTTAAAAGCTGCATGTTAATAAAACTTTGGATTTAGTATAGAATCTTTAAAGAAAAATGATGGCAAGTAAGGAATTTTTTAAAAAGGGAAAGAAAACCAAGTATTAATTTCAAATCTGGGCACATAATAGTTATAGGGTACATTTTCAAATCTATGTAATTAAGGGCTTTAGAAGGATTAGAAGGCAGCTTAAGTCATAGGATTTTTAACTGAAATGTAGTCATGGGCTATGCATAATAATCTGGATTTTTTCCTACGTTGATCAGCTGAAGGACAGTAGAATGGGTAATGATGAAACTGTCATAGAATCCAAGTCATGACTCATAAATGCCCCTTACTGTAAGCATAAGAATACAGTAGTACTGTTTACATGTTCAATATATAGGTATATGAATAAAATGATCTTAAAAACAATGAATGGCCAGGCTTTTGTAACGTTTTTTACATAGATGGATAGACAGGTAATCTACTATCTTGCTTTTCCTACAGATAGATACTTTGAGTATCTGCTCTGGTCCATCTGCATTCTACCGGCTGAAAGATTATAATCACTCACAACCATTTTCTCTGTATCGTGGCTGTGATGGCTTACTGGTCTTTCCTGTGTCATAGTTCAGATCTCTTCTAACAGACTGGCATATTAGGCAACGGTGAGGAATCACCGGCAAAATCCAGATGATGTCTCTCGCCCCTGCTGTTCCCTAGGGGAGGACAGGCTCTTTTTTGTTCTCTGTACAGCTCTTTGTGTCCTGGTCTGCGGCTACGACCCTTGTCTACTACAGAAGCACATAGAAAAAGGTTATTCAGGTTTGCTACTGCTTTCCATTGTCGTTATAGCACTGTCTTATCTATAGACAATCAATAGCTATAAGAAAGTTTCTAACAAACTTCAGAAAGACTTTAGGACTCCCACCTTTAGAGTCAAAACCCTTGGGCATGGGAGTTGGAAGTTCGAAGACATTTGGGAATATGTTTTGCTCATATTGTGAGTGTCATGGCAAAAAAAATGGCCTTTCTCAGTGATACTCAGGAAAGGAGAAAACCAGCATGTTTATATTGATTCAAGTAATTTAAAAAGCATCTGAGGCTTTCAGGTTTTAAATCCTTTCCTGATTTCTCAGACTGGCACTTTCAATATAACGTTCACAGATTTAGTTCTGGGCAACAAGTCTCAGACTTTACATAACCCACTGCCATTCAAATGATATTTTTCCATTCACAGATGAGTTTTGACTTCAACTTGGCTGCTAGTAGAATGAGAGAATTTGAATAAATAAATTTTTAAACCCAACCTTGATGATTTTTTTAATCAGTTCAGAAGAGCTTCTGCTTAAGGCAAATGCATTTCAAAGAGTTCATAGAAGTGATGCCGAATAGTTTGGCCTGCCAGTTTAAGCAAATCTCATAATGGTCCTAAAGTTTCTACCATCCCCACTAATTTCTATATTTTCTTTGAACTGATTTACATAAATGAATAATATAATCCCAGCCTCAGAGTCCTTGAGTGAGAACTATTGAGCACATGTGACCATCGAAGTCTATGGAAATATTTCCATCTGTGGAAAGACTTTTGTGGAAATTGGGCTTGGTTCTTAGGTTCCCTGAGACCACTGCAATTAAGGAGGGATTTTTCCCCTCCCTTTCACTGAAATCAGTGAGAATTGGTTACTAAGAGACCTTTAAAATTCTAGCCTTTCACCAGCCTAACTTGAAGCAGTGTTAAGGAATAGTTCGTCTGTAAGATTTTGCTTTCATTTGTACTACGTAAATCCAGATATAATTAGTGAGAACTTGAGGTGGCCTAAGCTGAAGTCTGAAATGACTGGGGATATTCAGACCCAGCTGAGGGTATGATCCAAAAGGGACGGTGCTAAGGTTTGACTCACTTTAACTCTGTTTCCTGTTGGGAAAGTCTCCTGTTGAATGTTTTTATATTTTTTTTTTTAATTGAAACCAACTGTCTTTCATCAAAGGGGGGGAAAGTGTGGGACTCTTGAAATGCCAGATCAAAGAAAAACAATTCTCTAGTCCCAGTTGGACAATGTCAAAGTTTCTGAGCTCCAGGTACTTTGGTGTTATGTGGACAAACAGGGTGGGTGGAAGTCGCTGGCATGCACAGGCGTATCTCTGTGACCCTGCTGGCTTCTGTGGACAGCAAAGGGTGGCTTTATCAGCAAAATTGTTTCAAATAAAAACCTACTGGGATAAATTTTTAAACAGAAGTTATAACATAAGAAGGATTCATATTTTGTTAAATCTAACAAATTGTTGGCATATAATATAAACACTAAATTCTTTCCTGCTGGAGGAAAACTCACTGGAATTAATTAAATTTATACAGCGATAAAGTTTACCCAAAGCATAGAAAATACACTTTATTGAAATTATTTTTATCTGTGATGAGTTGAATGATTACAAAATAGTTGTGTAACAGTTTTAAAAACACAGATTTAGAGAACTTTTTGAGCTGCCTGTTACTCAAACTCACAGCAGTCTAGAAATTAATAAAATAATAATAATAAAAAGTTCTGCAGACTTGAAAAAGAGCTGGACAGTCATGTCCACTGCCTGTGTCAGCACTGAAAAATGCTTCTTCTGTGCTGTTCTTAAAGATTTTTTTTCTGGGAAAAAGGCTTCTCATGATATTTACATTCTCATTAGTTACATTTTCCCTTGATTTGAAAGTAAAATATTTCCAAATACGATTTGTGTTGAAAATTCCAAATATTTATGATGTCAACTTGTAGGATAGCCTAAAGGAAAAAAGAAGGTTAGGGTAAAAAACTGGAATGTTCACAAGTGTGTTGGAGGATAGAAATCTTAAACAGTGTAATATTTATGAGCAATCAAGAGGCTACATTCTGCTCTCAATTACTCTGGCATAAATCTAGAATTACTCATTGGAAGTTCAAAGTTTTTGCTGCAGATTTACACCCATATAATGAGGAACAGAGTTAAGTTCTGTAAGGGTGGGAAAATCAATTTGGCCAGAATATAACTAGCCTGGAACTCAAACCCTAATCACAGAAAGAAACCTTTTCCAGGTCAGATAGCAGACTGCACATTGTGTACCTCTTTTTTTCTGTCTTCTTTTTTTTTTTTTCTTTTCTTCTTTAGCTAATATATTGAAGAAGCATACAGTCCAGTTCCTTGCAGTGGCATCCCATGGCATTAGGCATTGGGCTGCTTCAATTTTATCATGTAAGGCAGAATGAAAGTGCTCAGATATGGTAGAGTCAAAAAGCTCCACGGAAGACCAAAAGGAAGTCGGGAGATATAAGCAAAAGTTACTAGATTATAGTTTGAGGCAATAAAGTATAGAGACTTGCAAGCAGCAGTGAGAGGGCTCAGAGAACCACAGGAGAACAGTAAGAGGCAAAACAGAGTCAGAATCAAAATCCTATATTGTGGGAATCTGGGAGACGGAGAGGTTTTTCCTAAATTAAAGTAGGTTTCAGAAAAGACCAGACTCTTTTAACAAGTTGTCAGAGTGGATTTTTGAATACTCTGCTAGTTACAGCTCCCAGTGTTGCTCAGGTGGTTTGTACTGAAGAAATTGTAATGCTGTGCTATGATGGTTTCTGAAAAGAAAATAAAACCACTGCCTGCACATCTTGTTCTTATTCTGGAGAAGATTCTCTCACTGGGTGCAGGGAAGGGAATGGAATGAAAAATAAGACTTTCAAAGAGAGTAAAGAAAAACAATAAAGGAATAAAAAGGAATAACGTATGGAATCTAATTATACCTTTTCTAAATGTAGAGAGTGAGACTGTACTAATATGTCTCAGACTTCGCTGACAGAAGGACCTGGAATTATGCAGTTTTGTAGCAGCTGAAAATCTTTCTGGGTCTATCAACAAAGTTATTGAACTGTTGGCTGTGATGCTACATGAATTTGTAATGAAGACGTTTTCTGTAAATAATGGTCTCTGACTTTGTCATCAGTGAAGGTGTGCACGCCACTGCTGATATTTTCACTAGTGGTGGTAACTTAGTATTTGCCGATTTTTAGCTAACAGTATCTATTTAACTGGATGCTCCAGCTAAGTAACCAGTTTAGTCTCCCTTATGGTTTTGATAAAACTGTGCTTTCTTCGTAGCTCATCCTAAGGTTATTGTAGGTGGAACAAAATCATTTTGGCTTTCTATTTTATTTTTTAATTTGTGAATGCTGATGTTGCTTTTATGGCTGCCATATGCTTGTTACATATGTCAGTTCTAAAAGCCCCACTGATGGATGAAAGCTGGGAGAGGAGTTTTATCATTTGTCTCCCATCTAGCACTTTTCTTGCACTTGAAGGTAAGTCCAATATAATAAATAACCATAGCCTCCTCTTTTTTTCAACATGCCACATCTGTAAGGTAATATTTCTCCTCAGTATGCTGAGAAGCAGGAAGGAAGCATCTAACATCTGCAGGATTTGAAGTTATTTTTGACAGCTGTGTGCTATAGAATGTTTCTTTTTTTGTGAAGGATAAAACAACCCAGGTGAATTGCTCAAAGGACATTAATGACTGTCAGACATGTTAAACATATGTACTCGTATGTACATAAAGGCACACACAAAAGAGAATATCATGCATCTATAGACAGAGTGGCGGTGAGAAAAGATAGTCTGCTGACCTGAAAAGCTGTTATTGTAATATACTATTAGATTTCTGTTAAGATGGCACAAGGTATATGGCGTGGTATAGATGGGAGGTGTTTGGTAATGAGAAACAGCAGTTCATCCTTGACACCTATTGATCAAAAAACTGGAAGGTTGCTCTAGCGACATACAGAATCCATTTCAGCAGTTGGCCTGGAGCACGCTCTGATCACAGCAGAATGGAGCAAGACACAAGCTTTCAAGGCTAACTGTAGGAAATGTTCACATATGGCCAACAGGAGATAAAGGCAGACGGTTGAGATTTTTACTACGTGCATTAGGCTAATTTTTATTTGAAAGAGAAGATTACCTGCTTACAGCTAACTTGTACACGGTCAAGGTTTTTCATTCATTGACTTACAAGGCCTGTCTGCTTAATATTTTGCAGGTAGAGATGAGAGACCACCTCTGCCAGAGCTCCAAGCTGGCCAAGCACAAGCCAAGGGCAGGAAACCACAGAGAGTGTGGTGATAAGCTCTGGTGAAGAAACACTGCTAAGAAGTGTGGGCTCTGTATAGTGTTATCATAACTCCTCAATCAGAGCAGCCAAATAGCACAAAGACAGGGGCAGAAAGAGCATGTCTGCTTATCAAAACAAAAATCCTAGAGTGACTTCAAGGTACTGTACAATATCTGTTCTTCACCTAAGAACTTGAGATCCAAAATGGTAGTACTGGTCGGAGCAAGGATCCATCACTCAGTATCCTGCTTCAGACCACTGGCAGTAGAAGATGTACAAGGAAAGTGTATGGAAGTGGGGCATATAGAATAATAGAATCATTTAGGTTGGAAAAGACCCTTAAGGTCATCGACTCCAACAGAAAACCTAACACTGCCATGGGGTGAAATGTTTCCCCCAGTATACCCGTCCAGCATCAGACTGAGGTAAATGCCAGTTTTTCCAATGGAAACTGTGGCAGGGAAGGCGAAGTAATGGTGAACTTGTAAGTCTTTAGCAAGAACTACAATGCTTGTCCATACTTTATGTTGAGATGTTAAGTTTGCCGTAAGGAAATCTTGCCTTTAAAATGCCTGTCAGTATCTCCTGAATTAGTGCAAATCACAGGAAATGTAGGATAAATATGAAATATTTATGTGGTTAAAGAAAATAATATGGGTATTGTAGGAAATCTTACTTGATAACAAAATTAGTTATGATGACTATCTGCAAAGACCAACAGGAAACAAAAAACATGGCTTGGAAACATCACCTATACTGATAAGAGTGAGGAATAGCAGGCAATATTATGCAATAGTTGAAACTTAGATCAAGGTATGGGGAAGCAGATGGGTAGAGGTGATATAGCTAGCACAGTAGGTATTATAAATTGTGGATGATGCAAGCCAGCATTGAATGACTACAGTCTCAAAGCAAGAAGGAAGCAGACAGTAGATTGTGAGTCAGAAGTGCTCCTCCAGCTGCAGTGCAGCTCACACTTGTTTAAGGTCAAATATCAAAGCTAGTCCCTGAAAATCTATCCATCTTTGTTTTCATGA
>JAOBAS010000060.1:5831336-5867000 GCA_025311575.1 Elanoides forficatus
TATTGCTAACCTTTCACTCCTAACCATTTTCATGGTTATTACAAAAATTGTTCTTTTCTTCACTGCTGTCTATATACACTTTTGGCAGAACAAGTTCTCTTCATATCTTCCAAATTCTCAGTGCAGTAATTTCCATTGACTGCAGGGGTATCTGCTGGTGATAGCAAAGCTGATTGACTTCAAAGTCTCTTACTGTTGTTGCCGCACTTGGCCAAGAGTCTGCTCATGACTGTAGCAGATGTTTCTGAGCTTTTTTTTTTTAAGTTTTTTTTTGGTTTTTTTTTTTTTAATAGACCAATGGGAACCTTATGGAGCAGTTTTTCACTACAATCCTGAAGTGAATGCCAGCATAGCTATGATTTTGAAACTCTCTATCAGATCCACAGTGCTCGTAAGAGGAAAGCTTCCCTTTCCAGCAGATGAAAGCGTAGGTTTGCCACTCTGCCAGTTACCTGATGGCAGATAATCAGCAGATTCCTGTTTAGTCTCAGTTTCTTTATCTTAATGGGTTATTTTTTACAGTTTGTTAGAAAATTTTATAGTAAGCTTATTCTCTGAAGAAACTTTAGAAGAAAGTTCTGAACAGTCCACACAGTATCAAGAGTCAGAACAGCTTGGATTAACCCATGAATATTGCCAACTTCCTTCCATCTAATTAGGACTTATAAATGTCTCCTTAGTATGATAAAATATCCTGTCAGGATTCTAGGGGATATGAGCATTGGGAGAATTTTGTTCTAGGGGGATCTGTGTTGAGGGCAGTAGTGATTGCAGAAAATTCATGAGGACCATATTTTGAGGGGAACAAAAGATAGTTTAAACCTCGGTCAAAATTTCAAATGAAGCAAAGCTACTTCCATTAATACCTTAGTAAAAACAGGCCAGGAGTTCTGTTTCCTACCAGTTCTACTGAAAGCAATATTATCACCTAAGAACTTAATCATGCATTCTAGAAATGTCTGGTTTTCTGGTGTCTACCTTAGACACTTCTCCAGTAATTTTAGAGAGAGATGGAACGCTCTTAAACGCCCTGAGAAGTGAGGGAAATACTCCTTTGGCAACGCATTACTGAAGTCGTGTATGTACCTGTAATGTATTCTAAGACAGAAAGATATAGGGCAAGCAGGAGTTGAAATCGGTAACTCACCGTGGCCCACCAAAGGTCATACAAAGCCAGAAATCCTTTCAGAGACAGAAAGCCAGATGGGGAAAAGAGCAGAAATGTGAGAGGGAGAAGGTACCTGCCAGTGGCTGGAAGGATGCTGGAGAAGGCGGTGTGCCTGCTAGGGCAGACTGCTCCCTGGAGAGGGTTTCTAAATGAGAAACTGAGGGAACAAGGAAGAAAGGAAAGAAAAGTTGGCACTTCGATTCTTAGCATAAGTATAATCTTTCAGACCAGTTTATGCAGATTGAAATAACTGGGGTTTTTAACTTGTTATCTGCAGTTAACAGCAGCTTTGAGAGTCTTCAGCATTTGCTGTCTGGTTCATTCACTTAGAAAGGAACAAATGGATTATCCATTTCTTTTTCTTTTTTTTTCTTTTCCTCTTCCACCTCCCAAAGAGGAAAGCTGATGCTTTCATTAAGCTTTACCAGCTGGCTGTATGATCTAGTCAGTAGGTCAGTTTGTAAATACTTACACAGTGTGTTCAGTTGCTATTAGTCCTTTCTTATCCTTACAAAATTTTTATTTACATTTCCCAATCCTATAGTATTTAAGCTTGATTCCTTTGAGCCAAATACTTGATGATTAAATACAGTGTGTAACAAATAGAAATAATTATAATTTTTAACACACACAGATGTATAAACCAAAAAAATCCCTACTGAAGAGAGTACTGAGGCCCCATATAGACTTGGAAAGGTCATTTAGCCGCATGGTTCTGCTTGACTATATTTTAATATATCTTACATACTTCACAAGGAGGTATGGCACTAAATTATGCATAAAGCTTTGAAACCATCTGATGGAAGATGCTGCAAATGTACAGCATGAATAAAAATTATAAAAGATCTGGTCACTTCTACCAGCTAATGCATTCAAACACATGAACTCCTGGCTGAGCTTTGAAGGGCCAAATTGTTCAGAGGATAAAACGATATCCTTATTTAAAAGTTGTCCTCTTTGAAAAACTTCCCCAAACATTCAGCCAAAGCAGAAGGATTTCCTTTAGGAAGCCGGATGCACCTTTTTCTGTGACTGTAACTGGGCTTTGGATTATATATCTTTGGGAATTCCAAACTGTTAAGAAAAACAATAGCAGCTTACTCAGTAGCATTACATACTTGCAGATAGGATTAAATTCTTGTTACGTGTCTTACCTTGAAACTAATGGATTCACCTGACTTTTGTAATAAGAATAACAACGTGGGTAGAATTATGCTGTGAACATGAGTCAGAGCTGAACAATTTGTCTCATTATCTGACAGATTGAACCTATTTTGTTACACCAAACAGACACACGCCATGCTTCTTGTATTATAAAAGTTTAAACCTCGCTTACCTGGGTTTATTAAACAATTCATAAAAACCATTTTAGGTACCTTCAGCATTTTAGCATCGCTGGTTGCTTTTTCAAGAGTTCTCTGTCCCCAGCTGGGGAAAACTTTCTGCTCAACCTGAAATCGGTGCGCACAACATCGTGTGATTGTATCGGCACATTCAAGCTCGTTCAGGAGTCGGCCCGGCTCACGTAAGCTATAGACACAGCTGTTACGCCAGTGGGATGAAGTAGGGAAACAGCTCAGAACAGAGCTCTGCAGTCTCTGCACCCCTGACATTTCCTGTTTGACCCTGGACACATGCAACAGCTTCCTTGTCGAAGATCATAGACCAGAAGGAGCAAACAAATCTCTTGGCTCCACTTTCGAGGCAGGTGTCCCCTCTCTTGATATTTCCTGTGGTCTGGGAGACACTGCCAGCTGTCTGTTCAGTTCATGTGAGCAGTTTGTCTGAGGGCTGGGGGTACAGAAGGGGAGCAGCCTTCATGGGACTCATTCTGATATCAGATGCGATGAAGGAAAGGAAATTTATGCTGGGGTGTTGTGCTGTGAACGGCTATTCCTGTTGAGCCTTGAGAACAAAAATTCACCTTAATGTTACAATTGACAGATACCTTCTTTTATGAGGTGGGTTGTATTTCAGGTGTGTTTACTCTTGTTATATGAAATAAATATTATGGCTTTTTCTGGGATGTGGGGATTATTATACCAAATGCATACTTACTGTCTTACTTTGAGGTACAAGTCATTCATCTGACTCATAATTTCTGTAAAGACGTTGATTGCTTGATGCTTTCAGAGTCATGCTTTATAGCCAGAATGTCATCATTTTTAATCGTTATTAGCTAAAGGAATGGTCCTGCCTTCAACACTTTGTTGGAACTGCCGCTACTGTTGACAAGACTACTAAGAATTGTGTTTTGACCTTTGCTCTGTTTTCCCATTTTTTCGTATCTTTTTCCACTTTCATCTCCTTTTCTAAGGTCCCACTGGAAATGTTGCCCTCTGTTTTTTTCCACAGCTCAGTTGTCTTCTAGCCTCCTCACAATTCTCTAACCTTTCCTGCACAACTTCATCATTTCCCTTGTGTCAGGGTTTCAGTCATGATCTGTGTTCATCCTCCTGCATCCTGAATCCAGATGATGTCCCCTACCTGCCTGGCTTGAGGATGTTTAAGCTGATAAATATCTAAGCCAGTAAATTAGAAACCTACAGGTCCTCTCTCTGTACAATGTTTAGCCTGAGCTGTTTCTTTGCAATCCCTTTCTGGATATCTCTGTCAGCTTCATGTAACCAAGTGAAGATATGTGTCCCTTGTTTCTGTCAGCCATATCTTTCTCCTCACTACTTTCTCTATCCTGTCAACAATATATTTGTCCCTCATGCCAAGCAGTCTGGCGTTGTCTTTGGTTTCATGTAACCCCAGGTTATAGCCACTGCTTGCAACTTCTTCACCCCTGGTTTCTCACAGATACGCCTTCATTCTGCTTGGATGCTGTTCGCACATACCGAAATCATCCTCATTCCTTCTTGGGATTCTCCCTGGCAGCCCTGCCTGATGGTCACTTAGCTCCCCTCCCCAGAGCTGCCGAGGACAATCCCACCAAACTCACGTTGCCGGCGCAATGCCTAACAAGGCACCCTTCTTTGCAGCTTCCAGCTTTGCCCTTTCCCCACAGTTATGCCCTATTCCTCCCTTTACAGCATCCTTGCGGGCCCGGACAGCTTCTGCCTGCGGTGCCATCCCCTGCCTGTCCGGCTCCACCACCAGCACCTGCAGCTGGTGCCAGTTCATACATACTGTCTACAGATGCTTTATCCTGTGCTTTCCTGTTTGCACAGAAAACACTACTGAAGCTTAGTTGTTTAATATTCTTTTCCCCGATATCCTTCATAAAACCCACATTCATCACGAGGTACACAAAAGCCTTTCAAGCGAAAAATGTAGCTAAATGATTTCTCAGGACTGCAGATGTTTGCTTCTTTATCTGTTGCTTAGAATTAGAATGAGAGAAAACAAAAAAAAAGGAAGACCAGATTCACAACCAGGCTCGTAACTGCATTCTTACCTGTGGAGTAGTATTATTGTTTTCCTCCATTACCTTTCCCAATTCCTGCAAACAATTTTGTAGATTCTTCTTTGTATCTTTGGTAGACCAGAAGCACTTCTGGGTTTTGTCAGTGTAAAAATTCCAGCTAAATGGGGTTCTGAAGTTGATGGCCCTGACCTGGTACTAGCTTAAAAGTCATCAGATAATTAATAATTCTTTTGAAAGAGTACTAATTATTTTGACAGAGTAACACCAGCTTCACATAATTTCCAAACTCTCTTGATTATGTATTACAGATGACTCTTTCCTAGTAAGCTTGCTTACTTATTGCTTTTAAGGTTTCTGTGCTGGGAAAATGGGTTGCAAAAGAGACTGTGGGTATCATGACCTCATCATTCATATTCAACAAAGAACAGCAAGATTACCATAATGCATTACTTCGTAAAATTATAACCCTGAGAAGTAATAAGATTCAATTACATTTTTTTGGCAAAGTTCTTTTTAAGAAAGTATCTGTCTCATGACTCTAGTTTATTCTTTGTCTTGATCGCTGGTTAGCAGTCCTCATGAGGATTTTTCATCTCCTCAAACCTTGCAGGAGATAAATCCCTCTTTTCCTGTGGTCCGCTTCAGCCTTTGCATATGTGCACTTTCTAAAGCGTTAACTGCTAACAGTTGTGCTAAGAAACCTAAATTCCTTACACAGCCGCAGTGCTTTATGATGCTGGAGAGCAAATGCGGACCGCACAAGGAGCTTTCTTCCCCTTTGCTCTGCACAAGACCTAAAATGTCACACCGAACAAGAATATTCCACTCGTTGGAGCAGAGTGGTGCATTCTGTGGGCTGAACTTGTCTAAAATGCAGAGCAGTTACCTCTGTGCAGTCTTGCATAAAGCCCATTGCGGCTACTGTTAATGGTGGCAAAACCAAAGAGAAGATAAGCAGAGGATGCTGAAATGGGTTTGCCGATCCTCCATACACACACTTCAGAACTTGGGAGACTACTAAACCAGGTCAGATTCACTCCTACAAACTACAAACAAGAATGGGATAGTTTATAAGTCAATATAGAGAGTTGACTTTTTAACTACTGTGTCAGTGCATTCTTTGTAAATGAAAGATAGAGGATAATACTGTGTATTGCAGTTTTATTCTGCAAAATAATTTCAAAGGGTGGTTTAAGAGAATCCTTTTAGTCTGCTTCTCATTTACTCTGTTTTCTTTTCAGTGCTTTTTTCTAACTCTTGCCATCCTTAATTTGAGAACTTAAAAGTCCAGAAGGCCCTTATTTTCTCTTGGGCTTAGAGCTGTAGTCTTAATAGTACATACTATTCAGGGAAGGCATAGTTAATACCTTGTAGGATATTAGTGGCAGAGTAGGATTCAGGCCATCATATCTCTCTGTGTTTTATTTTGGAAGAGACAACAAGAAAAACACATGCAGCATTTTTGTCCATAATGCTGTGTGATAAAATCCCGTAGGATTTTAATGGTATGGCATTTCTGCGCATTTTTTTCCTTATATCACATTTTAAAATGGGTTTCCCTGCTATAGGCTCTCAAAGGAATTTACAGTTGTCCTTTTAAGTGTTTATGCTGCTCAGCAATTTGGACTGTCCATCGTGACTCATTTTATAGCCCGCTCTGCTTGCCTATCTGTCTTGTATTTCCACGTACAAGGATTTGAGGTTGCCAGCAAGAATATTTCAATGAGCAACAAGCAGAAATGATGTGTTGGACATGGACTTCATGGAGCTTTAAATGTTTTTAGAAGGGGAAGTGTTAACATTGAATAGATGACGTTAGCACCACCACCAAGAAAGAAAGAAAAAAAAAAAAAAGAACTCTGAAAAGCTGTATTGACTAAATCTTCTAACAATGCTTGTGATTTTCCTATATCCTGCTCTGTGTTTTTGTATGGATTTTTCATAGCACACAGACGTTACCCACACTGTGATTCAGCGTCTGTTCCTAGCCACGCTCTTGCACGATTTTAACCTGATTTCACGGGAGGAACAGGGAATGAAACACCGTAGCTCATGGTTGTCAGCGGTGAAAAATAGCCAGGAATCAGACAAACAGCTTCATTGCTGAGATTATTTCCGGGATAAAAACTCTTCCAACAGCTGTTTGCTTTGGCCACTACTCAGGTCCTTTTTTTTTTTTTTTTTTAAATCAGAAAAAAAAAGAGGTTTGTTTTTTTTTAAGATGTGGGCTGGTTATTTATGTAGTCAGGAAGAGGTCTCTGCTTCTAGTGTTGTGGTCTCGGAGCTGTTTTGACAGTTGGAACACGGGGAGGTTTCATCTCTTCTCTCCCTCCTTTTCTCCTGTCCCTCATTCACTTAACGCACAGACCTGGAATGCTGTAGGAAGAAGAGAAAGCGAATTTATGAGTTCTTTAATCCCAGACAGGCAGCTCTGTGGCAGTTACCTTCCAGAAAAGTTCACGCCCCAAAGGAGTGTTTAGTCTTCCCGAGCCACTGCCTCACCGAGCAGCGCGTGTGAGTGGCTGCGAGCGAGAAGGGGAGAGATGAAGGAAAAGTTTTGCTTCCTTGTAAAACTCGTAATATTATTGTTTTAAGAAGTTTTTGAAAAGATGACTGCTACTTTTGTTTAAAGTATTTGTTCTGGAATTACTGAAGCTGGAGTCTACCAGACTGAGGTCAGGAGCATTTTCTTTGGCAGAAAGAAGATACTTTTATAGAAGCCATGCCTGTGCTTGGGGTTGCCTCCAAGTTAAGACAGCCAGCCGTAGGGTCAAAGCCTGTTCACACTGCCCTCCCCATACCCAACCTTGGCCCTGCCGGCTCGCAGCAGTACTCACCAAAGTCTTTGGAGCTTACTGGGGCAGAGAGCTCGATGCTTTCTTGTCAGCTTACGTTAAAGTCAACCTGTGATTTTGGAGAGAGGAGAGCGCTTCAAGGAAAAACCCAGGAGATCGAAGATAGCAAGGTTAGTTGTAAACTTTACCTGCGGATCTCAATTCTCAGAAAATGTTGATTTGCTCAGACAAAAATCTGATAGAAACCTACTGCATGCAGAACTCGGGGGTAATGGGGTAAATAGGCTTGCTGTCATCAGTGAACTTGCATAGCAGCCTTGGAAATTTGTTTTGCTCAGTGTTGCTCTTTGAATAAATATTCTGTTTTTAAATGTTAGTGTTAAAGGTTTCACAGATGCATTTTGATAAGGATCAGCAGAATCATAAGTAGAGAAAAACTGTTCCAGCACCCAGTAAGCAGAGCAATGACATGACAGTACTTAAAAAAAAAAAAAAAAAAAAAAATCTTGGCTGCTTCACGTTGTATTATGAAGTTTAAAAAGAGCTCTCACACCCACACCTATTCCCACAGGGAGGGTCTTTTAAAATAAAAACAAGTAATTGATTTTCTTTTCACTTTTCAAATCATCTGGCTACACTTGCTGCAGAACTGCTGAACCAGAAAAACAGCTTCTCAGTGAAAAGTACCTGTGTTTTTCTCTTCTGCAAAACTGCTTCTTCCTAGCCCCTATCTAGCTCTGATTCATTGTGATTTAAAAAAAAAGGTTTGTCTGAAGTAGGATGGATGCCATGACGTTTTTCAGACTGCTTGGGGTTTTTTCTTTTGTAAGGGGGTTCTTTTTGAGTCTTAAATAACAATTAAAAAACTTCTGCTTGACTTTTGACTGGTCTTTCTGCTGTAGTTGAAAACATTTTTCATGCTCTGAACCTGAGTATTGAGTCTCTTCTTGTCAGTAGTATATATCCCTGTAGATCTTTCAGTCAGTACATTACGGCTGCATGTGTGGTTTAACAGCTTCAGCAAGCAGTGTTATGTGAGGTTACTTTCCCTTGCTTTTCTGGTACTTTTGGTCTGTGGAACTGATTACCCCACTAGGATTAAACATATATTTGTAGTTGCTTCTTATTTAGTCTGAGGACACTTGAGTGTCATCAGAATTGTTAAAGTGGCAAGATACACATAATATATATACTTAGTTTTCCTTTGTTTTTAGTTACTGGGTTAATTTGGTATTAGTGAAGAAAGTTGGTTTTGTGGTTAAAGCATAGGGTTGGGATTCTGAACATTTGGTTTCCTTTTTAATCCCTGCCACATATTTCCCCATGAGATTTTGGTCATGTCACTTAATTTTCCCCTTGGAGTTTTTTGTATCACCTCTCCCTGCCTTCCAAAGATGATGCACTGGTGGTCTCAGACATGCTAGATAGAAATATAAAGAAGCAGCAGACTGTTCACCTCTTGATTACCAGAAGTGATGAACGGCCCTTTTCAATGACATGAGTGCAACATGAAGATAATAATAGAACTTTTCAACACAATGTGATTTCTGTTTCCTTGCTTATTTTTAAAAGAAAATATTCTTTGTTTCCCCTTTAATGTTGTTCTTTAATGCATACTGCATGAAAAATAAATTAGATTTGCAAGTACTGTTTTCAGAAAAAAAAGTACAGTTACGTTGCCTACTGAGACATGTTTCTTGATTCTTTAAAAAAGGGTGGAGAAGGACATAAAGCATCTTGCCTTCAGTCTTTAAAACACTTGGGAACTGTTAGTGATCAGCATGAGACCTAATGGGAGTCATATCCTTCCAAGGCACCTGGTCCTGAACACTGCTGAAATGCTAGTGAGTAAGGTAACAGGCTAGACCCAAACTATGATCCCAATTTGCCATTTTGTGTTTCATGGGTTTGACAATACTTGTAATCTTAGCGACTGTTTTCAAAGAAAAAAACACAGAACAAACTGACCTCCAAAAAACAACCTACCAGCCATTAGATCTTTCTCTCTTTCTGTTCTCAATGGAGGCAGGTGAGCACTTTTAAAAGATGATCCTTAAAGAGTAAGGCCAGTTCTTGCACATGATGGTCTGAAGACCTCCCCTGGCCACCTGGATTTACAGAGGTGTTGAGCATTTAAGAAGTTTCTAGTTTCTGCAGCCTTTCTGTATCCCCCCCTTACAAGTCCAACAGTCGCAGTAAAGCTTAGAGACAGCCCTTTGCCCAATTTTCTTCCAGTCACATTTTTTGGAAGGATGCTCTTCTATTCACCTTTTAAGCAAGTTTCGTGAAATCTTTTTGACAAAGTAATTTGGGCTGTAAGGTGGGTGATTATGATGAAGAATTTATTTTTAGGCTTTTCTTATTAGCAAACTCCAAAGTATCAGCCTAAAAATATTGAATGCTTTTTTCATTCATCAGCAATGGAGATCAATGCCACCCTGTTTCCCAGTGCCTGGTAGCCTCAGCAGTATGTCCAGGTTGTCTAAGCAGTAGTTCTAAGCACAAATTTGAGGGAGTTGTTAGAGTTAATGCCTCTTCAGGTTTGCTAAGCAGATGCAAGTTCTGCATTACAGATTGTGTTGTCCCAAAGCTTGACTATTTGTGACTGCTGTCTCCAATTGACCTTTGGTTGATTTCTTTGGTTAGCAAACATTAATCAAACATGTGATATTCCTACGTGGCTCTGTGGTATACAATGCTGCACGTTGGGAATGTTTCATTATAACAGTGATTAGATAAATGTCTTTCAATCAAAATGTAATGAATACCTAGTCTGAGTTTCCAACTGAGAGTAAAATCTGCCTATATAGCATACTGCTTATATGCTTATGTTATATCATTGAATGTAAGGCAGCACTGATTTTTGAGGGAGAAATGATGGATATCTAATCCAAGAAAAGACGATGGAACATGTGAATTAATCACCTGGTTAACTTTTGCCCTTGGCTGCTGGATTGCAACCTTTAGCATTGCTTTCTTTGCTATTTTACATATGCTGCACTGTGGGTCACCAGATTTCTCATCCTGTCTGGAAGGCACTTAGATTGACACATGTAGTCACTGTGACATATCCTGTTGCTATCTATAAGTGCTAAGGATTCCAAGATAAATTTGGGTTATACATGTCAATACAGTAGGTCATTGCCACCCAGCTGTTTCCTCTATGGCCTTCAGTCTCACCACACCTGATTGTTCAAGACTTTTGACACTTGTGTTGGCTTTTGCGCACAACTGGCTTGCCAAGGCTGGTTAGGAATACAGCTGCAAACATCAGTTCTCTTTTCCCTAGGCGTCTCTCCCATCTCACATGATTTCTCTGCATTTGCACATGTAGTCTTGTTTGTTTTCTTTTTTGTGGACATGATGTAGTTTGAAGTTTAATAAAAGCGATGTTATTATTTTATAAAAACTGTGGTAGGAAAAGTCTGAGGTGGTTATGTTCAACTTTTTTCTTAATTGGATAGAACATAGTTAAGCTTAGGAAAGCAAATAATAAGTTGCTAATGTTTTAAATTATTCTCTGTGTAGTTTATTCAACTACGCTTTTGTTCAAAATGGTCATGATTTGTGCTTTGGTATCTAAGTCACATATAGGTCCATCTGCTTTCTTGCTAAACCCACTAATGTTTAAACTGACTGCATGAACACTTATGATGTGAATAGTCATGCAAAATATTTGAACACAAGCATTCAGAGCACATTCTTTTTCCCTGAGTATCATATAGACAAAAGTTTATTCCTATATATGTACACAGGAAAGGAATCCAGCTGCTGGATTCATGAGGTGAAATGCTGGCTGTCTTTGAAGCAGATGGAGTTTTGCTGTTCAGTTGGACCACAGAGTGTTTTTATGCAAACCCACGTCTGAAAACACCAGTATCTTTTGTAATATTTTTCTAACTGTGGGTACAATGTTATTTGTATTTCTGTGCCACCACTTTTATACCACTTGCTAAACTAATGAGACCAAAATTATTGGATCATGCTAGGCTGCCTTGTGATACCGTCCTAGTTGTAGAATGGGCTATTAAATGGTAACAAAATGAAAAAATATCAAGCAGTATTGTAGAAAGGTAAATGAAGCAATGGCTTAAAACTAAAGGAATGAAGAAAGAGTGTCTTTGTAAAACCAGCTTATTTTGGTCACTCAGTGATAACTGCGCTATACTGACCTGCAGCAAAATGCCAACGGCAATAGTATTTTACTCCAGGTCATCGTGATTGATTTCAGCTGCCC
The DNA here is from genome assembly GCA_025311575.1 of Elanoides forficatus. NCBI lineage: Eukaryota > Metazoa > Chordata > Aves > Accipitriformes > Accipitridae > Elanoides > Elanoides forficatus. The sequence goes on from JAOBAS010000060.1 coordinate 5,842,910, forward strand.
TCACACGTTTGATGGTGCAAGCGCAAAGGTGCTGCTATGCATCGTTTCTGGCACAAAGCTGAGCAGCTGCTGTGGGTCGGCACCCCTGCTAGACCGGCCGGTCTGCTGGCCTGGCTTCCCAGGGCTGCTTCTTGCAGCGCTCTGCTTTATGCATCCCGCGTTTTCCTCCCATCATCAGACTTTCTTATTTCAAGAGTATTGCACCATCATTTATGCTTGCAAACTGAATTTTCTCTGAGCTGAATCTGATATATTAATTGTAGTGTTCTGGTTACATGACTTGGACGATAAGATTTTAGCCTTCCATCCTGAGTTAATTCATTCCTTTACTGTATTTTTTTTTTTCCCCCCAGTTTCTCTTTGTCCATGCTGTCTGTCTGCTGCTGTCTGCTTTATCTGCTTCTTCTTTCCTGTTGGCAGACATCTTTACAGGCTTCTGCATATGACTTGTTTTTCTCAGTATCCACTAATCAAGTCTTCCTGTCATGACTCTAACATTTTTCATATCACTGTTCATTATTGGAAAGTGCTACTCAGGTTCCACAACTGGTCCAACACACATACATGTAAACCTAAAACTTTTCTAGATACTTCAGTTTTGGGGGTTTATATTAAGATTCTTGTAGTATGGAGATACTGGTACCCAGAGGATGAATGGATGGTAATTTGTGATCTCCCTTAGAGGGGTCCTGCCCCACCAAGTTCATTATTAAAAAATGTAACTTTGATACAGGAAGATCTCAAGGGAACTCAGGAAATGAATCTGCTGCAAGGCCTTGTGGAAGAAAGGACAAAGAATATGATGTGTCCACTTGAGGAAAGAGACACAACTGGCTGCTTCTGTAGAGGACAGAAATCTGAGCAGTTGGGCTGGGGAAGCTGTCTGTAAATCAGCAGAATGGAGAAGAATAGATGTGCTCTACCTGGGGAGCATGGCCAGTGAAGAACAGGGTCTGAAACACTTAGTTGTACCAAGCGAACACTGTTAAAGTAATCCAAAATGAGTGTCAGTGTCACAAAATAAAGCTAAATGCTTTGATGTGATTAGGCAAAAACACATGCCGCTGCTGTTAAAGCGACTCATGAGGTTCATTTCATTTAGTATCATACTGTTGCATCTCGGTCTCGGTGTGAGGGCTTCCAGTGTCATTCAGCCAGCCCGGTTGCAGTAGGACATTGGAATGTGCATGGAAACCTCCCATTTTTTCCTCATCAATTTTAAGCAGTTTGCTGGTGATGTGGTAACTCCTGCCTGTCACCAGACACCAAACTTGAAGGATGGCTAGGCTTTTCTATCCAGACAGATCTCAAGACAAATATTTTTGCTTTCTGTACATGGGTGGAGCTCCTGCTCAAGCCAACGGGAATACTGTGCACATTGGAAAACCAGATGTGTGCCATGAACAAGTTCCATATCTCCGTCTTTCCTCAGCTAACCCTTCCACACCATTTACTTAGGTTCTGTGTGACCCTTTCCCACCATTCCCCAAACGTCTCCCAAGCAGAGCATCTGTTGCAATCCCACATCTCCTTGACCTTTCAATTTCTTGGATACCTTTTTGTCTGGTCTCTCAGGGCCAAGTTCCACCGAGTTTCTTGACATACTGAATCTAGGGAACATAAATAAATGAGTTTATTTCCCCATTTTGTCATACCCTTCCTTTTCTTAGTGCTAGTGCATTGGAGATGTCTGCCTTGTGGGTTGGCAAGAAAGGAGGCCGCTCATTGTGCCGAGTGTTTCATTTACAGCACTACGGCCAAGGCAACAAAAAGGGCAGCAGAAGCAGCCAGAGACCGCCTATCTTCTCCCCATAGTGACTGCTAGTGATGGGAAGCCAGCATTGTTTCAAAAGCACTGAACTAGCTGCCAGAAATTTCAGTCAGCACTGCTGACACCTGGGACTATGTGTGTTTAAAATTCACACAGCCCCAGTGAAGCCAGGACAGCTGGCAGGAGTTCAGATTGTCAGCAATTTCAGCTTCTTGCCTTGTGCTCTGAATTATTTCTTTATCAAACAGATAACAGCATCTTTAATGCTCTTTCTGTATCCAGCACCATCTGTCTACGCTATATTATAACTGATTTAAGAGCCTCACGCTGTATGAGCTTGGAGTCAACTTCACAGTTACATGTTTATTTTCTAATCATCTGTACCAAGCATATTTTCCTATAGTTGAGATAAACGTACAGTAACACAACATGCAACTCTCAAAGTTTTTGTATTTGTGAGAAAATTGTATTGAGTGTAGGTTGACAGATGCTTTTTGTTTGCAATTTGTAACTGGGATCGTGGTCAGGAGGGTATTTACCAACCCGAGCTTAAGACCTCTGCCTACCTTTCTACTGCTTTTGTTTTATTTCTCTCTCAAAATAAGGACACAGAACTCAACGTGTTTCATGTTAATTTGTGTGCTGCAAGCTGGTTTTAGGCATCAGCAGAAAGCAATTACTCTTACTCTTTTGTATTGCATTTGTGCCTAGGGAAGGCTCTCGGGGATTTCCTGACCAAACTTTTTACTAAAAAAAAAACCCCTTTCCTTGAAAATGGGAGTGTGTCTTGAGTGTTGATGCACTGTGGATGCACCAGCAGAGCTCCAGAACCTGAAGCAATCCAGCAACATTTGCTTGGTGCAACACTCTTGCAGCCCCTTGGGGTGATCTGTTTTCCATGCTAAAAAATGGAGATAAGTAGTCTCCATCTCTAGATAAAAATAATGGGCTTATATTATACCCCAGGAAGTGTTAGTTGGGCCTTACTAAAACTTCCCGGCAGTAACAGTAGTTAAACAGAGGGAGGCTTTGCATGCAGAAGGTATAGTATCTGCATCACTGGAGTATTTTAAAAACCAAAGGCAGGTACACTTGCCATTCATAGCATCACTAACACTAGTCCTTCCTTGTGCAAAGGACTCGATGGCCATCCTGGTGGTCTTCTCATTCTCTTTTCTCATTCCTTGATTCCTCTGAGTGCAGGTCTGTGGTAATAAACCCATGCTCTGGGGAACCTGAGGTGACAGCCCTGTGGCCCACAGTGCCCTAGAGGTGTAAGGACTCCCTCCGGAGACAGCTTTGCTACCTTAGCAAAAATGCCCTTGTACGCTATGGGTGTTTCCAGAGGTATTTCACTCAAGTATTGCAGTTCCAGTTAAGTTTCCCAAAAGCATAGGTGGGGTATCTCTGGAGACCCGCCAGCCAGTTGCTTGCTTGGAAACACTCATTTCCCTGGCATATAGGATATGGGGATTGGAGTGCCCTCATGACTCAAGATCCTGTGAGGTCTGGCAATGGAGTGACTCTCAGGGACTCAGTTCTTCACTCTGTAACAAGGAACAGAGAAACCCTGTGAAACCCATTCAGTTTAGGGCTCAGAGATCCTTCAAAAATCCCTTCAGGAGCACTGCAGTGAATATTTCAGCTGGCTGCATTTTTTTAGGGGCTGCACACGCTGCTTCCTAGAAGACAGGAGCATCCCAATGCACCAGCAGATTGAGGGGTACCACTAAGATTAGAAAGTTCAGTTCAGCTGAAAAACATTTCTTCCCTTAAGTAAAAACATATGAGGTTGTCCTTTCTGTGGATTTTTTCTGAGTTTCAACCAGACCTCGATCCTAGAAATTTTTACTAGATTGATGCCTTGTTGCAACAGGTAGCGTGCATGAGCCCAGGAGAAGTTAGTGGCAGCCCTACAGAATGTATGGCTGTATTACACGGAGTCGGGGAGAAAGGGAAAAATATTACCCCGCAGTGCAGAGGGAGAGGAGAGATTAAAGGGGAAGTGGATGATTTTCCCACACTCAGGCTGGGACTTTGTGGCAGGACTAGGAATTTCAAGTCATATATATCTTGAGTCCCAGTCCCCACATCATAACCACAAGCACATCCTTTGTCTTTTCTAAGGCATCAGTTAAGAATAAAACGTCCAGATAATGAGTTATTTTTCCTGCTTACTTCATAAGGACAGTTTTGGCTTTTTCTGCATTTCAATGTCAGTGGCTACCATCAGTGTGGGCCCAGCTCTGACCTGGAGGTGGAATTTTACTCCAGGAGCCACATTCTTTGTTTTTAATGGATCCAATCAACACAGACTCTGACACAATTTATGAGAGATGCAGAGTATGTTGCACCCTTTGTGGAGCAGTGTAACACTCATCAAAAGTCCTGTGTACAGTGCTGTTGATAGGCTTTTCGCTTACTAAATGTGATGTGGAAAGTATAAATAGTTATGGAATAAAAGCAGGTCTTTTTTAAGGAGAGATGACTTTTTTGGTCCTAATTTCTGCCTCTGAATTAAATGCCTAGCTTATTGGTAGCAGAAACCCTTGTATTTAGTATATAATAAGGCCATCAATTACAACTGAGAACTGCTAATATTTTTAACTATGTGTTCATTCTGGTCTAGGTCCACTGTCTTTTTTTCTCTAGTCCGTTATTTTTTTGAGTTGCATAGTTTTTCCTGCACTTGTATACAGGGCACGCAAAGAGTAGTTCATTTAAAGCAGCTCTGTGTTTCACTTTGACCTGATTCACAGGATGTGGTCTTGGAGGAAGCCCATGCCTTAACAATAGCCTTTTGACAGTGAGGGTGTTTGGGGATTAAGCTGGAAGAGGAGGAAGCATCTATCTATTCTCAAACCTACTATTGGAATAATTTGTGCGAATCTTCACTTGCCCGTGATGTTTTTAAGGTCACAAAACTTTCTTTTTTGTTTTTACTGGCAAGAGGACATTGGCTGAATGATAGCATAACTTATTTAAAATTCAGAAAAGGAATGTAGAGTGTTTTGTCTGGTAAATGCGAGGGGATAATTCCCCCGTGTAAGATGTGCAGGTTTCTGATGGCTCTTGTGTATGTTCTGTCTAAAGCAAGTTGAGAGAGCTTGGAAAACAAGCAAATCAAAGGGAAGCATAATTTTAAAGTGGTTAGGGCTGGACCGTAGTATTTCTGGATATATAAACTGAGAAGGTGCCAGCCACTAAACGTCTGTACTAACTCTGCATAAAACATGAGAGAAGTTAACCAAGTATAATATTAGTATTGTCCTAACCTACTTTCAGCATGACATTTGGTCTGACTTATCTTTTTAGTTATGTTTATTTTCCTGTAAACCCTCCTTTACTGCTCTGCCCCTCTGATCTTAATACAGCGGAAAGCATTTCATCCTTCTATATATCTCTCAGCAGTAGTTCAAAATATTTTATTCAGGTGAAACTCTCCAATTAGTGAATTGCTGCAAATTTGAAAAGCTAGAACAAAAATAGATGTTGAGCTGTCTCTCGTGCTTTCCATTTCAAAATATCTCCCTTTGACGATTTTAACACCTGGCTTGATATCACGTTGGTGCTGTGTTAAACTCCAAAAGACTTGGCAATGAAAACTTCCTGTTGTGCATGAGGATTTGATTTACAGGGCATGTGTAAAACCATCACAGCTTAGTAATCGGAGTGGTCATGCACAGAAAGATGACTTCCTAGCAAGTGTTGTAAAACATTTGACCACTTTCATTAATCAGGAAAGGCTGCATGGCTCATACATGATTTAGGGTGAGTAAGACATAAGTCAGGGTGCAGGACTTTTACTCATCACTACAACAATGGGATTTCCTGGCAACACATCTATGCGGTAAACAAGCTGTTTTCTTTCTTTTGGGGGTATTTTTTTTGTTTGTTTAGGTTTTGTTCTTGGTCTTGGGGTTGGTGTTTTTGTAAGCTGTCTCTGTAGTGGAAATAAATAGGCATTAAATAAGAATGTGAAATAACAAATAACAGTTCAAAAGGAGTTTAGAAATTTCCTCAGCTGATCAGTCTGCCTGCTTTAGTCATTGCTGGCCAGCTCACCAGCCAGAGACAGAGTGCTGGAAGGAAGAGCTGGAGGAATCTGTTTCTCATGAAGGAGCAGCACAAATCTGAAAGCTTGAGAGCTGCAGGTTCAGATTTGCTTTTGAAATGTTTCTGAAAGGGAGTAAGGCCTAGCGAGTTGCATGGGAAGCCACAATCTAGTTTCACTTCTGGTTTCTATCAAGTACCTCCTTGAACTCAGCTCGTATGTGAAATGGTAATAACACCATTATTTTTAGAGTAAAGTTGTTTGGTGGCTAAGTACTAGTTCATTTTATTTTTCTTAATACTGAAGAAATAATCTAATTAGCTACTTTTAAATATGCTACTGAAATTGCTTTGAATGACCTTAGAAAAACTGGGTTTTTTTTTTTACCTAATCAGTTACTGATGTTAACAACTTCCTGTCTGTCAGTTTAATACTGCCTCCATTCTTTACCCTTGCTTGTAACAAGAAGACACAAGTAGAAGGCATTTTATATACAGCATACATTTTTTCCTGTGTATTTTCGTGATCCTGACAAAGGTAAGGAGAGAACAACAGCGTCTTTGCTGTTTTCTTTACCGCACTGCAGTATCACGCTGAAGACTGGTACAATTCTGTATTATTAGCTGAAACCTAGAAGTAGGTTGCTCTACAGAGACAGTCTCTGTAGTGATTGACAGTCAAATGCTCTGTTCATAGGTGATGCCATCTCCAGATGTGGTTTTTTGGAACAGTCTAATTTGCAAAAGGTTTGGGTACAGACTGCTTTTAAGCAAGAACAAGGTTTCTTCAGCTGGGTGTCTGGAATGGGTTGGCAGTTGTGTCACCAGTGAATGAGGGCAAAGAAACCCTCCCAATCTAGGACAGCTATGTCAGTCATAGCCTTAAAGAGTTTGGGTTTATAAGGTAAGCTGTTAGCACAAGGGAATGGGGAATAAAAGAAAAATATGTGGAAATGAAAACAAGGCTTTCTTCCCAGGGCTCCGCCATGTCAGTGCAGAATTTTTCTGGCTTATTCTGCCTCATTTGTGGACATGATGCAGAGAAGATGTAGAGTCATGAGGGAAGCTGAAAAAGCAAATCAAATTAAGTTTCAGAGAAGGGAGCACACAAAACTGACATATTGGGAACCGGTGTGTCAGACTAAAGACTGTCATTCAAAATATTACTTAAAGGGGACTTGGCAACAGAAAAAGAATATAATACAGGAGATTGAGATCAGCAGAAGAGATACTGGAGAACTCAGACTCCCTGAAAGCAAGGGGATTAGGGATGTATTTGCATCTATGAAAAATTCGATCCCTTTTCTCCTGAACATTGGAGGTGATCTCATTTAATTTGAGAGACGTTGTGAGATCCCATTGTGAAATACTGATATAAATGCCAGCAAAGGCAGAGTGATACTGGTCACATTTCAGTCTAAAGGGACAAAAGTTTCCTTCACTTCCCATTAAAAAATTCAGCTCAGATTATAGTAAAGCCAGTATTTTCAACAGAAATTTTCACTCAGATGTATACACGTCTTTAAGGACCTCAACGACCTTTGCAGAGAGTAACCCAAGATTCACCACACAGTTCCGACATAAACAAGTTATTTTGTCCTAATTGATTAGATAGAAATATTATGTCTCTTGATCAAGCCATAAATCAGTGGCATATCCAAGAACTGGACTTTTGGAAGGTGAATATTGGTTCCTACTGTATTAGCAAACCTGTATTTGTAATTCAGTCCATTCCTTGCAAAACTCTGCGCGGATGCAGTAGTTAACCTGAACTGAAGGCTGGGTGGAGGCTTTTTACAGCGTATGCATATTACCACCACTTCAGAGCAACAAAAGATTTTGGATCTTTTGGAAAAGTTTGGGGTATTACTTCATGTAGTTCCACTATGAGGCAAAGTATAAGAAATTGTTAATTCCTAAGATGATGTCCTTGTCTTGGTATGACTTGTGTGGTTCTATCACTGGCGGTGTGATTATACAACAATTTTTTTAGCGTTGGAACATTTTAACCAAAATATACAAATAGACACTTTGTTACAAAGTAAGAAACTCTAAGTGCAACAGCTCTCTTCTACAGCTACCTTTGTTTATCTTAATTAGACCTTAGGAATGATACTTCAACTAATACTTGATACAATTCCAAGTGGAGGCTTAAGGGCTGTGTAAGGCAACATTACTTCACAGTGCTTTTTCATTTGCCAGATCAACCCAGCGTCTTCATCTGAGTGCGGTTTGGGGTCTGTCTCCTTAACAATTAGTTGAACTCTTCAGAAAAGCTTTTCAACCAATAATTTTTATGCTTATCTAGTTAACTTCATTCTGCAGTTGCTTTTAGGATACTTTCAGATGTGTTAACAGTGTGACAAACATTGGTGTGCCCTAACATTTTTGGAGCAGCTGACGGAGATCGGAGCAGAGATGACTGAAAATCTTAAGACAGCAAATCATTGACTGAATAGATTGCTGCAGCTCCTCTAAAGCCACCCTGAGATTTCATTTTTATAGCACAGAGGCAATAAACGTGGGTTTAGCATTTTGACGCCAGTAGTGCATCCTATGTAGACTGAAACCATTATACGTACTTAGTTTATGGTGCATATTAAAGATAGAGATGGATATGTATGCTCATATGCAGGTACCTGCTGGCATTTATCTACTTATTTATAAAAATTTAAAGTATACTCAACAAAATATTTTTAAGTATTGTGGAAGGTGATTTAGAGACATATTTAAATGAGCTACACGCTTGAATAATTTTTTATTGATACACATGTGCCATGTGTATCATACATTACATACCTCTATCAATACATGTTATACATGTGTACATATATATACATGTACATATGTCATATATGTTATCTTTTTGGTGAAGACTTAGAAAGGATAGAAGTACTGCTCATAGTAATGAAAGTGAGAAGTACAACACATCTTTTTGCTTTTTGTTACTTGTAGAATTAATTTATCTGTTCAATACGAAAAGAGGCAAACCCAGCAGAAGCACTGATCCCTGTGCCACCTAGACCACGCGTAGCATCCGCAGCACTCTCAGCAGCAGCTCAGCAGCCCAAATTCCCAGTGGCAGGGCAGGCACTGGCAGGCAGCTCTGCAGTCTTGTCCCTCCACTGTCCCTCCCCCGGGCTGCATTGCCTCCTCCAGTTCCTCTGGGGGGTGAAGCTGCCTCAGCAACACCAAGGAGACCAATGCAGAGATGGTAAATAAAATGTTGAAGTTATTGAAGAGTCGGTTTCCAAAGAAACTAGAATTTGTTACCCTATATTTGGATGCTTCTGCAGGTTTCTGCTTTTATCATCTCCCTGTTGTCCTTTAGGGAGATGCCTGTTGTTCACTCCATCACTTTAAATACTTCATTTTAGAAACATGGCAAAATCAGCCTTCTGAAATCAGAACTCACTGTGTTCTTGTTGAAATCAGTGGGAGTTTCTCTATTTACTCAGTGGAGTATGAATAGCACCCCATTTCATTGTGGTTAGACAATTTGCAACCTCTTACATTATCACAAGACAGATTTTCAAGCTATACAGGCCATTACTTCTTCCACAAACTGGCATGGTGTTTTTCAAAAAAGCAAACTGTATCCTGTTGTGGAGGGTATTACGTCTGCAACGTGTTCTCATTACTCTGCTGTATCAAAGTGTATCTAACACCAAGATTAGGTAAGCAAGTCAAATAAAATAGCAAATAAACATAATCTGTTATCATGAAAAATATGAAATATTTTGCTTTAAATTTTTACATTTGTTCATTTTTAAATGATTCATAGACACATATTTGTTCTTGGAGTATTCTAGCCTCAACCAAAACCTAAACTCCAATAAGATATACATGCTTAAAATCTCTATACTCAGGTTTCTTCATAACTCAAGAAATCCATTCAGTAGTTGGTTAGTAACCACCAGGCGTTGCCACAGAGTGAAGTGATTTTTTGAGAAATTTGGTTAACATCTCTGCCAGACTTTCTATAACAAGGTTTTACAAGTAAACTTGGGCAGAAACCGCCACTGCTAGTGCTGCTCCTTGGGGAAATCAGTTTGTCTGTCCAAGGATGTATTGATGTACTGTCCCCTGTTTGTTTGGGTTGCAGAGATTGTATATCCATTATTTTGTGGGTGCCTTGTTGGCCGTGTGCAGAGCTACAGTCTGTGTCAGGGTCCCTAGCACTGTATGGGGAAAGAGATTCTTGAAATAAAATGCAGTGCGTTGTAGGTCCAGGACAAAGGCCTCATTTTGGGGAATGTTAGGCTATGTTGGTATCCTGAGCTATTTTATGCCAGATGACTAGTATTTTCTGATAACCAGGTAATCTGAGACTTTTATTCATGGAAATTATGGATTTAAAGGGGGGCGGGGAGAACAACTTTGTGCAATGAAAACATTCAGAATGAATTGTTTCATGAAAGCCGAGCTTGTTACAGAAAAAATAAAACTCTTCCCATCTCTCTTTTTTCTTGTATTCTGTCTGTTTAGTTGACCTATGGAATTTGGCTAATTAAAAAATCCCAAATATTTAGGTTATGCTTGTTGCTGAAGTATTTGGAAATATAGATTTTTATTATGAGTGATATCATGTTGTGGTTTTGAACAAAAATTTAATAACCATGATTGGCATATCACTGCCTTTAATTTCCTTGTATGGTACAGTATGCAGTTCATGTCCATTTTATGCACTGTATAGCCAAACTTGAGTATGCACAAACAGTATGAGGAAAGGGTAATCAATCTGACTGCGTGAAAACTCTGAGGAAACACTGATAAGTAAAACAGCTCATAAATTCTCCATAGAGAATTGTTCACATTCATGGCTCCAAAGATTAAATTTGAGGCTCCTTCTGTCCCACCCGTAAATGACTTTTGGCAGTAGAAATGTGCTCAGTAAAAAATCTGCTCACAATCCTTATTGCCAATCCATATCTACCTTCTCTGTCTTATTCTACATGCCAAAAGGGGCGAGTCTGTATAGAACATTGTTCTGAAATGTTGTATTTCTTTAATGAAATCTTTCTTTTTTAGTTTAGGAATATTAAGTCCTGATAGCTGAATGCTATTTTTAAGCTAGGATTAAGTGCATGTGATAAATACTCAGCATGAATAGAAGATGCGGAGCACAGGGGACAGGCTGTTTGGGACTGATTTTTCCTGTCTGCAAGTAACTTGGGACCAATGGAAAATACCAGGAAAGTTCAAGTTCAAGTAGCTCTTTTTCCTGCATCATAGATCAGTGAAGTCCAGCATCAGTGTAGAGTGGGGAGCACAGAACAAAAACTGAGGAAAAGTTGTTAATTCTCTTTAGTAATTTTTGCATTTATTGAAAACCGAAGCAATATTAGTTATATCTGTCAGACTAGGAAAGGGTGGAGGACTCTGCTGAAGGTTGAGAACAGACAACACACAGGCAAAAAGTTAGTGTCCAGATATTTTCAGGGACCATGTGGAGGCTCTGATCATGGCGGAATTCCTCTTACCTCATTATAGCCAGTTAAAAGGTTGGTGTCTAGTCTGAGCTAGTTGCTTGGGCTTCTACTATAGCCAGATGGTAGACATAAATACTTATTGAGGGCAATTCCTGTCCCTTTTCTGAGATGATTTTGTAAAGGTAGAGTGACTCACCCTCTGGGGCTATGTGCAACTATTGCTTAATTAAGGCAGGTGAACCATCTGGTTTAAGTTAAACACCTAATTTTCAGTGTCTAAAATTAGTTGAGATGAATCTTACCTGTAGTACAGAACTTCTTCTTGAGAAGATATTCTCTTTTCGTGTACTTATTACTAACGTTATCATTACTATTACAGACTGTACATCTGTGTTCCGAAGTACGTTATTTAAATCTTTTGAGGCTACTTTGAAGGCTGTCACAGACATATAGCCCTGATAAGTGTGATGGATCTGGGCATGCTTTTATCAGAGGGGCATCCTTTTTTTTGATTCTTAAAACAGATTGGTTATATAAAGTTATGGAAAGTCCCTGAGAAGTGGTGAGGAGGAGTGATGGGCAAGAAAAGATAATACTAAAATGAGGCAGTTGCATAGGAAATGGAGACATCTCTGTAGTGGAGACATGTTTCACTTTGATACATTCTCACAGCTTTCTGCTTAGTGCTACAGAGATAGCAGAGATAATAAAATGGATGATTAAGCTGAACTACTATAATGAATTAGTTTACTGAATATATGGCAATGCAACTGTATATATACACACATAGGCCTTATATGTACACACAAGGAGAAGTATTTCACGAGTTGCTGGGCAATCGGTGCACTTGCGCATGCACCAGAAGTTCTCTGCTATCTCAGCAGTATCTCACTACAGATTTACACAGCACTTGCATTCAACTGCCAGCATCAGACCTCCTTCCTTCTCCACTTGCTGTCGCAGCATTTCTGAAGAGAAGGGTGACATTAATCTAGAAGCTACTTATACACTTAAAGAAACAAGATCTGAAAACAAGTAATTCAGCCAGTATAAAAATGGAATGTTCATTAAAGTGTTCCCATACTTTTGCAGAGTCTTGTATGCATAGGTTTAAGAAAGTTTCTCTTGAGGATTACCACCTCCCTCACGTGAGTTGTTTTTCTTCTTGTTAGGATCTGAACATCATTGCTGTAACAGCTACAGCCATTGCTTGTGGGGAAGGATAGCGTTAAGGAATTGTGGTTGCTGCTTAACAGCTTGAAATAAGTAGGAAGGCTTATAGCAAGTGACAGGGCTACGTACAGCCTTGATCAAGTTGGATGTGTACTCTGCAAAGGGTGCTGCTCGTTGACTGTAGTCACTGTAATCTCGCTGGTAAATCCCCTCTTGAGCTGTAACCTACTTTGCTTGGCAAACTATCTTGAAGTAGAAATGTTTGGAAAGCACTGGAACTGTCACCTGTCTAACCCGTCTGCTTATTTTCCCTTTGGACGTTGTGCTTGCTGTCTTAGCCAGCGGGGATCTGCAGATTGTTCTGAGGATGCCCCAAAGATGTGTGCTGGTGCGGACAATTTGGTTGCCGCCATTCGTATTTCAAAGCGGGCAGCCCCAAGAACACAGATGTGGGGCCTTACACCAGAGTAAGAAAGAGAATGCTTCAGGGAAATTAGAACAATATCCTGCAAAACAGAGGGCAAAAGGTAGCTAAATGTCTGCCACCCAAAAATATAAACATTTTGATGTATCGATGTTACAGGTGTATGGGTGTGACCCATTTGTGCATCTGAATGTTTAAGGTCTTTACAAAGTGCCACCTTTTTCACAGAAACTAATTTCCCTTCAAAACTTTCAAGTTGGACTACCTAAAATCTGAGGCTGTCAAGTTCACTACATACATTTAAAAATCTAAATCCCAACCTTTTTGTATTCGTGCCAGTTTCTTTTAGAGGCTCTGCGTTGTTTTATTAATTCCATCCTCATAGCTTATTTATTTTCTCTGAAACAGTCATTTTCTAGGTCTGAACATAATGTAATAACCCGGCTTATCCCACCAAGGGGATGGACAAGACTTTTTCTGATTAATTTCTTACAATATCTGTCACATCAAACTCTTTCACAGGCAGCAGAGAGACACGTACGCAGATGCCCCTAAACTTGAATCACCCTCAAGAGGTGCTTTTCTCTCAGTTGCGTATTGAGAGAACCTGTGGTAATTTAGTTCCCAAGCTGTCACCTACAGTTAGGTGCAATGAATGTGGGGCTTTGTTCTTAAACATGGGATTTGCTTCTAGCAGCTCGCTCAGCTTGCCTTATTCATCTCTTTTTTTTGGAAGGATTATTTACACTTCCATTCAGAGGAATCAAAGTATTGCTGAAGTGTCCAATCTGAAATATCTTACAAAAATCAGTTAATTTAGGAGTAGTTTGTATGCCCAAAGAATTTGTGGTAGTTCCAAGAGAATCTTCTATAAGAAGATTTTTAATACCAATTCTTTTAATAACTTACCCAGCCTGTAGGTCAGTGGAGGTTAGTCACCATTCGTGGCTGACATGTTGTTCCCATCGTAGCTTCTTAATCACACAAAACATTATTGATCTTCCTAAAGAAAGTGCATAATACTATGTTAATTTTTTCTTGTCTCTCCCATTACATTAGAAGTGAGACTAAAGCAGTTTAACTCAGAGAAAAGCAAATCACCAAGTTGGTAATATTTTCATGTTCTTTGGAATCGGTTTTAGACCACAAACTTAATTTAAATTGTAACAGACTGAACTCAGTCCTTTTTTACAATTCCTCTGAAATTTGTTGGTTGCCCACGTGAAACCAGTGATGTTTTGTGCTTCCTGCCCACTGTGGCAGCTGTGGTACAGCTATTGTACAGCACGGCTTATTCTTAAAGGGCTCCACTTCTTGCATTAAGTGTTCTTGTATTGTACCTATTTTCAGGGTTTTTCTTAATAGTTCTCCCAAACTAACTTTTTAAGGCTAAAGAACCTACATTTTTTAGCTTCATGGTAATAAATTTGACACTATCTCAGATAAAAATGTAGCATACTGTAGACAACAGTTTCATTAAAAATAAGCTTATATGTTCTACCATCTTATGCACTTACCAACTATCAAATCCAAGTACTCAGATGAGGACCAGTGATGCTATATACTGCGCAAGGGGGATAGTGATCTAGATTCCATTCTAAAACACTTGTGATGTAAAAACAGCCTCAAATAAGTGAGGAGAGAGGGAAGCAGCTCACAGATAAATAGAATTTTTTATCTATGTTTATGTTAGGACAGAAATGTTTAAATGTTGAACTTCGCTTGGGCTTGCTGTAGTATGCTAACTTATTTCTCGTCAGATACCACCGCAGAAATTGCTCTTCAGAAGGGGCAGTGAAAGCCTTATAGACTGTCAGTGCCCTAAGGATGGGGTGAAGACAGCGTGTGTGTTTGGGAAAGGGGTGGGTGAGTGGGGAGCGAGGCCCTGCTATTGCTTGGCGGACAGTGGAGCAGTGTTAGCAGTTGATAGATATGTAAGGGCTGTGTCTGTCTGAAAGAGCTGGAAGTTAAAGGCTAGAAATTTGAACTCAACTCCAGTGAATCAAAGGAAGGATGTTCAGAGAAATGGACAAAAAATTCTTCACAGCTGTCTCTTCTACTTGGCATGCCCTAATTGCTACGATTGTTTTTATGCAGTGCTTTGATGATTAGGGGAATCTTTTCCAAACAAAGTACACATTGAGGCTGATACTGCAAAGTTATCTGGAACTGTTTGTATGAAAATGGCTGCAACACAAATGCCACAGTCACTGCATTCACTTGCTGGGCCAGGCAGCCAGCAATTTTACTTTTTCATTGAAAGAGAGCTTTTCTTCCCAACTCCACAGGAGGGAAGAAGCAGAGAAAACAGAAAATTAGTACAAATTCTCTTATCTTATTCTGTGCTGTGTCTGAGAGTCGCTGTGCTTACAACTAGCATGTCCCTCCCAAAGATTTTACCGACAACTTGTAAGGCTCAAACTAATAAAAGGGATGCCGAGGAGGGGTGTGCAGGGAGGGAGGATGGGGACCCTGAGGAGATGGCAGGGGATCACAGCTACAGAGGGTAGGGCTGCGCATCCGAGCGCTCAGCAGAAAAGGTTCATTCACGCAGTCCGTGCCGGGGCAGTGTTCATAGGCACGGTCCAGCAACTTTTCTAGTGACTCCGTGTGCGTGTAAGATCCCACACTTTCTATATTGCTACGTACAGACTTTATGAAGTTAATCCTGAAAAATGCGGTGTAGCCATTTGAAAAGGAAATTAGAGCTTGACTCTTATCTGGTTGTGTACCAGAGTAATTCCACTCATTTACTGGAGTGTTTTACACCTGTATAACTACCTAATTAGAAGCAGGATTTCACTAAACAATGAGGCAAATGTAATTTTGCTGATTCTGCTCCTCCTCTTGTTTCTTAAAAAACTCTCATCAAAGGCTGTGTCAGAAAGGTACTATGAACCATCTATCAAAATTTACCATCAAAAGAAAGAAAAAAGAACTTTTTTCTTTTACTTTTCCATTGGCTGGTGTTTACATGAAATGGTGAACACTTGGTAAATTCTTGACAAGTTAAGGAAAGTGGCTAAAACATGCAGAGGAATGAAAACTTAGCTCATGGTGTACCTAGCAGCACTGGAACCAGCCACTCCACTCTTTGCAGGAGGATGTCCTTTCTGAGTCCTCATTTACCCTTGCACAAGAGCCCCAGATTGCGGTCCCATCCCCACCGCTCTGGAAAAGCTAGATGGGGCGGTTTCTGAAGCACATCAACAAGCCGTTGGTTTGGTTGGCGAGGATGACTTGGGAAGAGCACCAGCTGAGTCAGCCTTCCTCCATGCCTTCAGGGACTGAACATTTTCCTTACCCTGCACTTCCAGCCCTTGTCAGGCTGCTCCTGACAAGTAGGGCTGTGGTAAGCGTCGCTGGCATGGGCTTCTCCATGGGAAGCTCTGGCTCCTGACCTTCTGGAGGACTAGGGCTGTTGTCAGTCAGAGCAGATTTCTTTTCCTGAGGCTAGTGAAAATTCCTCCAGCAGTATAGTCTGTATCTGTGGGGTCCTTAAGATATGGAAATGTGACCGACTCCAGTCTTTGCAGTTTGTGTCATACCTGACTGGTACGTAAGCACTCACTGATGCTCTGCTAGATACTGCAATAGCAGCATCAGTGGTATGCTGTTTTCAGAACAGTAATAAGAGAATATGGTTTCCATGTATGTTTTTAAAATACAGTTCTCAGCTAGGGACTTATCTGAGGATAGTTAAACCAGTAGGAGTTTAAGGTTGTATGAAGCTCATGAAGTATGTATGATGTTTATAAAGCTAAATAGCACTTTTTGCCCATTACTCATTCCTATTATTTCAAATTGTCATAGTCCCTCTAATAGGGATACATTTTTATATAGTATGTTGCCCATGAAAACAGTGGGGGAGTCTGGTTTCTCAGTATTTTGTGCCTTTTGGTGATCACTTGCTCAGATCTAATGTCTAACCAGGGGTGAGCTCACACTGCAGTCTTAATGGAGAGCCTTTTTTTGTCTGCCTGGCTATTTCCATTTGTAAGGTGGGGGGGCAGGGGAAGGTAAGAATGTAAAATCTTTGAGAACCCTCACTTTCCTTCAGATTTCATTCAAATTAGCTAGCGTGTTCAAAAGCTGTTAGGTATGTACATGAATGGAATACAAAGCCATAAGGCTATTTGCATTAGGAAATAAATTTTAAATCTAGTGTCAGAGTAGTATATGTAGTAAGGAGAAAAAACCCACTCTATTTTCCCTCTCCCTCGTTGTAGGCTGTCTTGTCTGTATACAGTACCCACACTATATATGGAGATGTATATGCATTTGTATAACCATATGTATATGTATAATACACATATATAGTCTCTACAGCTTTTACCGTTCAGATTTTTCTTATCTTCCTCTCAGTTGCTTTGCTATTTATCAAATTTCCTGAAAATATCTTTTGAAGTCTTTGTGCATTTTCTTATTTATATGCTTGTCATACAGTGATTTTTATTCTTGGTGTGAATCTTGAAGATCTTAGACTTTGTTCAGGGAAAACTCACACTCTAAATTTAGCTAGACTTCATTAAAGTAAGAAAGTGTCTGCCTTGTGGAAAGCCACATATTTTCCAGAGCAGGAACAAGAGAAAACTCTTATCTGTAAAGTTCATATCATTAACCTACAAGCCTCATTCTTTCTATTATATTTATCCAAATCCATAGAAATTCCTTAAGCAGTTTGAAACCCAGGCAGTACAAGTGAGACAAAAAAAAGGCTAGGCAAAACTGTTTAATTTCTCTTTCCTGTTACCAGGATGAACCTTAAATACCAAATAGGCATTTTATTTGGGGCTTTTCAAACCCAGATATAAATTTTTTAAGTATTCATTATTTTGCCTATACATGGTAAAAGCTGTACATAATGCCAACATGAACAATGCCTAGCTAAATAGGCAAAGAACAGCTTTTAGGGACAACTATTCAATTTTGAATCTAGAAATACAAGTTTTAGTTGTTCAGTCGCACAGTTCCTGTGTTTGAATACGGCGGCATTATGCAAGAAGCCAAAAAAACAAAACAACATTAACCGTTTGGCATACTCCATAGCAATTCAGTTGGAGAGGAAGAAGAGAATTTAACGGTCAAAATATTAGAAGCAGCTGTGGATACCTCAAGCAGGTTTAAAACTGTAAGAGAATTGCATATGGCTTTAAAAGTGAACAGGGAGGAGTGCTGGCATTGGCTCATACAATTTTTGAATGGCAAGGAACATAATATTTCAGTAAGTCTTAGTCAAGCTGTTTTAATTAGCCTACAAAAGAAAAAAGATCTTATGAACTGAAAACATCTTGCACTGAGTGGGTAAACTTGATCAGTTTAGTCTGAATTATTTGGCTTGGGTCTACATGTCTCATTTGATGTTTGTTGGCCTTTGTACAACTGCAGAAGAGTCATGTAGGAGAGAGGGGTTGGAAGTGCTGTAGACTGTTCTTTTCAGAGACATTTGTCCCTCAAATTTGTGTACTTGAGCCAGAGAGTTCAGGGTAATGCTTTGAAAAATAGTGCTTCTTGAAGCATAGCCATATTTATCTGGCATGAATTCATATACAGTGGATACAACACTGGCACAATTACAAAAAAGAAACTGATTACAAAAGTGTATGGAGTGGTGGTTTTAATGGGGTCACAGTTTATTGAAATCATAGCAAGCAGAAAAGGAAAACTCTTTAGAAAACTTTATCTTATTTCTCCTCCCTTCAACCTTCCTCCTATCTATCTATTAACCTATGGTTATCTATTTTTTTATTTTAAATCCAAAGAGGAAAAAAGATAGGAGATCTTTAAATGTTTCACCTTTATCAGGCTCTTCAGCCATGAAAAAAACGAGAATTCATTTGGGCAAACAACCGTTCTTATTAGGGCCATAGTGGTGAAGGCAAGTTCTGGAAGATTAAAATTCATCGTCTGTGAAATGCTATCAGTTGTCCTTCCTCAGAATAGCGTACATCAGACAGCACTCACTGCATACGTAAAATCTGGAGATACTCTGACGGTTACCTAGTAGATCCAGATTTTCTAGCTTTTTAGGGCCTAATTCAAATTATTGGTGAACTGAGGCCAGAAGTCCAATATATATACACATACATATATGTATCTCTGAGTTAGAAAAGACTTTGTATGTCTGCAAGTGCACAGAGACTGTCTGACTTGAACTCTTCTGACATTAGCCACCTGCTGCATAAGCTATAGGACTAGTAAAATACAGTTGCAGAAGCATCCTGTTATTTTTACTTTCCAGACAGAAAAGCATTGCAGCCAATTTTTGAAAACTGAGCGGGAAAGAGAAAGGAGGCAATAAGAAAAACCCTCGAGAGATTTGAAGTGTTTTTCCTCATGGTTGTTTACGGTACTGTCAGAAGTTGTAATTGTGCTCTTACAGAAGAGAAAAGAACTATGTTCGTCCAAGCCATTAGAAAAATTGTTACTTGGACATGGTCCAAAAATCTATTGCAAATTACGGGTGGACCAGTTTTAGCAGCTGATCAAAGGAGCAACTGGGTCTGAAATTATTTTAAAGGAAGTCTCTTATACTCCAAATCATAAAGTAATTCACTCTTAATTCACAAATATATTTATAAGAATTGAAGATTTCTTTTTTTTTTTTCCTTTTTTTTTTTCTTTTCCTTCTTTTCCCTTCTTTCTGGTCTTTTCTCAGTAGAGATTTGGTATTCTTGCAGGTTTTTTTTAAACTTGGCTTTCTATAACTCTTAAGGGGCTTCTCCAGATGTTGGATGCTCATTAAAATGAATTCTGTTCCAGTTCAAAAGTCTTTGGAGAAGCACCGAGTAAGGCAACAGTCCATTGATTCCCTCATATTAGACTCAGTGTTGGGTTCATTTCATGGACTTAAGTTCAGCAAGTAAAAATGTGCAGCTGTTTGCTCATTTCTCAACAGTACTTTTGGCCAAAGAAGACTTCAATCTACTATTGCAATTACAGGGTTTTTTTGTGGTAAAGATAAAGGATGCTCTTTGCTTCCTTCAGTCATTGTTGTGTGAATCTGATGCACCAATGATGAATTGCTTTTAAATCCACACTGACAAAATTGAGTTTTCTGCCATTGGTGAAAGACGTTCGAAACAACAACATGACCAGACTTTGCTGAGTCTGCTGAGTAATTTCAGCATGTTTAGATTGGCTTGTTTTTATGTTTGGGAGAAGGAAAACAGAACAAGAGTCAACTTTAAAATTCATTTTAAGAGCGGGGTAATCCCACATAAAGTAAGAATGTGTTACAATGGTAGGAAGTAAATTCAAGAACACAGAGGTTATATCCTACTTCCTTTGCTTTTTACACCGGCACATAGTAATTTAATAGACTGCATTAAAGAAGTGGATAGGGGAGATGTTTTTGTTTTGTTTGTTTTTTTTTTTTGCCTAGGGAAGACAAATAATTATTTTTCAGATTTGATCGCTAACTGCAACCTTATTTTTTACATAATGCATGCATAGTTAATCAGATGTGTAGTTTTTGGGTTAGTAGAGTGTTCACTCCAGTAAACTGCTTTATTTTTAACCTAAATCTTTTTTCCATCTGCTAAAACAAAGTGATTCCTATTATCTTGGTGAGACCACGATAATGCCAAGGGAATTGTGCCTTTTAAAGCACTGCATGTTAAACAAGCTTCTGGAGTGTACAGCTAAACATGACAGATTTATAATTAATACTCAGATATTTTTAATGCCAGTTTTAAGTAATCCCTCTGCAAAAATTACAGTTTGTTGATTTGCATGTGAATTTTGTTTTAATCTTGCTGTTCCATGACCATCAAAAGAAAAACCCACTTCATGTTAGAGCTATTTCCATCCAATGGAAACAGTCATGAAAGAAGGTTTCCTTTTTTCCTAATAACTGAATTTTACCAGGACTGCTCATGTGTCTTAACTCACTAACGCATCCATTATTGTAACCGTTGTAAGCTGGGTACTGTGATAATCAGCATATCTTATTCGTTAAATATTTTAGTATGCTAAATCTTATTGCATTAGATATTCTTTACTTTTGGCCTGCTCCCATTGAAATTAGAACCTTTGGATTTTCTTATTGGGAAAGAATACAAATTCCCTTGACGTAACATATACAAGATGCTTCTGGCTGGCTGACTACAGGCAGCATTTGAGGACACTTTTAAAGGCCTATTTGGCACAAAGTAAGTTGGAATGCATACAGAAGGAAAAGAAATTATTGAAATGAAAACATTTATACTTAAAACAACATACAAAGATACTATGACAAAGCCACCTAAAATAAAGACATTTAGCTTTAAGGTTGAAAATGTGGGTTGAAAATAGCTTTCCTATAGCTTACCCCATTTTCATGGTTTATTGGGGAAAGTATTTGATTGCTCAGTGAAATCTATGGCAAATTCTTAAGGCATTCCTACAAATAAGGCCAGTATTAATTAGCCCTGAAAGACTCTAAACATTTTTCTACGCGAATAAATTACCACGATGCTAATTACCACTAATCCAAAGGTTTGGATTTATACTTCTTTGCTATCCTGTGGTCACTCCATGTGCACGTCTTTCATTCTAACAAAAATGCAAGGAATATTAACCACCAGCTTACTTCACAGTCACTGGTTCTTGTTCCCAACCTTAATTACAAATATTACTTTGGTTTTACCAGGGCACACGGAGTGGATGGGAACCACAGTTACTCTATGTAACTGTCACTGATATCAAAGGCATTTTTGCAGTGACTTCAGGGGGGCCTGGATTAAAGCAGATGTGAGATGGGGCAAAATTCACACCACACCTGACATCACTTTGGGCTGAGTAGTTTATCTGTGGGTCCATCTGGGAGCCATGCATGCTCAGGGACAGAATCTGGTCCTTTAACTCTTTGCCAGAAGGTATGGATTTGAAAGTCCCAGTGGCCTCTCAGTTGTTATTCATTCTAATGAAACTATCCTAGCACTTAGAGAATTTATTTATAACATACATTAGGAGTTGTCTTTTTTCTTCAGAAGGCTGCACATGTGCACAGCAGCAGTCTTATGGTGGTTGGCAGGTATCCTTGCCTCACTCAAGCATCAAACTGTTGCTTTTTTGTCTGAAATTCCTGCACAGGGAAAGATTATACTCATGGTTGCCATCTGGTTGGCCACGTTCTTTTGTTTTCAGACAGCAGGGCAAATCTATATCAACTGGATAAGGAAAGTTTCTGAAACCTGATTTGACTGTACTGCTTGTTGTATGCAGTTCTGTGCTTCAAATCATTATCATGTTTTTTTAAAAAAAAGTATACTACTTTAAAAATTATACTACTACTTACATTTCAAAACATGTAACATCTTAACATAATAGGTTTGAGTATGAGGATACCTTTTATAGATCTACTTAGAAGATGTAGCTTCCTTGCAGCCTAATTTTCTTGGAAAACTTTCTTCCCTGCTTTGGACAAGGATTTTTTTTTCTGGTGAATATTAGGATATAATCTTCATATTGTTGCTCTACACCTCTTGCACTGTCTCTTTTGGTGAAACCTGTATTTTTCTGCACTTCAGCAGGGCCTACCACTGAAATTGTTGCTCCTCAGGTGTTCTTTGTAAACAGTAAGGGCATGATCTTTGAATCAGCACACAACTTTATTAGCCAAATATGTGTTCTATTATTCTTCAGCAAATGCTATTGAAACGAGTTATGCCATGTCTTCTTAAAGTTTCTTTCTGTGATTTTACCTCTCAGATTGACTTCAATTTATCAAAAAGATATTTTCATTCCCTTTCCTGTCAATGCATGGCATCTACTTTGAGGATATGATATGATTCAACTTACTGCTGCTCTGTGGATGTCTGTACATTTCCATGACCCTCTACTTTCAATCTTACGGAGAGAGTGTTGGAACACGTTTGCATGCCTTACTTCTGGGTGTGCAGCAGGATGCCGGGAAATGCAGGTCTCCATGCATTGAACGGCACTCTGTAAAAGCTAAGCAGCTCTATGAGGCCTTGGTGTACATGATCAGGGTACTGCAAATTCTGTAAGCTTAATAACTTGTAATTCTGCCTAAAAGACTTTGGAGCCAAGTCTTTTCCCATTCCTCAGCCAAAGAATAAAACTTTATTCCTAACAATTTTTGCATGCCTTCCTCTTGAACAGAAGGAAAACTGTAAATTTCACAGATTGCCATTGCAGCAAATTAGAAGGGCTGATGGTGTTTGATCCCTATAGTAGCCTTGGGATGGAGAAGTAATTCAGATTCTCATTACTTCGGGCCAAGTTAAAAGATGCTCTACCTCACCTCACTGCAGATGGGAAGATGGATGACCTTAGCAGGCCTCGGCCCTTTCAGAGTTCTGGTGTGCTTATGACATGATTCCCTCTTCTCTACCACCCACTCACATCTGTTTAAAGATTTGGTATAATTTCATATATCAGCACAACTCCGGGAACAGCTCAGAGCTTCCCTTCATGGTGTCTTGCGAGCTAGAAGGAGTTGCTTTAGCACCTCCTATACTTGCTCGCCACTCAACAGGAAATAAAAGAGGCCTCAATAAAGGTGTTGGCTGCTTTTCTGGGTTTTGTCTGTCCCCTGCTGAGAGCCTCTGGGGAAGCTGGTGCTGATCTTGGGGTGGAAGATAGTTGTTTGGGTCACTAGCTCTAATTTAGACTTTCTAAAACAGACTTCCTGAAAGGCAGCATGAGGCATCCTTGTCTCTTATGAACGGCATGGCGATGCTGTCTAAAACAAGCAAGCTGGTATGCTTTGGGTTGAGTCTAGGTGTCTCTCTTCATATTAAGTATTTCCTCTTAGATCAATAAAGTAGTGTTTCAGTTTCACACATTTTTATTTTACTTTTTTTTTTTCCTTTACATGGGAGAGGATATAAAACTGACCCTTGCAGAAACCCACTACAAACACTCAGTGTTGACTTTTTAGATGTCATTTAGCCAAATCGTAATCCATTTAAACTGTGGCAGCAATGAAACTCAGCTCAGATATTAAATGGGACAAAGAAGAGCATGATTATTAATTCTGAATTCTAAGTTCCCTTGTTCCAGTTCTCTATTTTTACCACAAATGATACTGAATTATGAACAGTCTCACTCTTCTTGAATGATTACGGTCTTCATTCTTCTGAGTGGGTGTCCTGGTTTCAGCTGGGATAGAGTTAATTGTCTTCCTAGTAGCTGGTAGGGTGCTATGTTTTGGGTTCAGTATGCGAAGAATGTTGATAACACTGATGTTTTCAGTTGTTGCTTAGTGTTTAGTCTAAATCAAGGACTTTT
>JAOBAS010000060.1:5878000-5893993 GCA_025311575.1 Elanoides forficatus
GGCGGGAACTGAGGTTAGGAGAAAGCTAGGACTAAAGAAATGGGCAAGCGAGAAAAGGAACAGGAGGGGTCTGGAAACTTGGATGAGAAGATGGAAGTGCCACAGGTGAGAATTAGGAGATGATGTTGATCTTAGCCCTTTACAGTAGGGCTGTGCCGGGGTGGAAAAGGAAGCAGTCAAAACTAAGCTTTGGGAACCCTGATTTGGTAGAATAAACCCCTGTGGACCCACGGTGTTTGGGTAAGTTCAGACATGGTTAAGGAACATTTTTACTGAACTAGAGACTGAGCTATAGAAAACAAGAAAGCTGAGTGGGACGTGAAAGATTGAGGTGGCATTACCTATGGTCCCCTTGGTGCCTGGCCACTGTCACCCGAGCTCCAAATCCTCTTGGCACCTACGGGACTCGGAAGCCTCCTGGTTTGCTGAACTGGCACCGCTTCTCTGGAAAGTGCCCTTGTCCATGTTCCTGGGGGTCGCTCCTCCTCACCCGTTTACCACGGTACCCTTCCTTATGGCAGCGCAGTTTGTCCACTCAGGTGATAAGAACCTTCTGCAATCAAACAGAAAGGACCAGTATATTTTTCTGAACATCTAGTCCTTGCTAGGCTTTGTAGGCTGCTTCTTAGTCATGTTGCTTTTAAAATTTGTGAGGGAAAAGTCTGGAAATCGTAGTGCAATTTAAACAAAATTAATTTTACAGATAATTTTTCAGTGGCTTCAGGCATAGAGTCTTGACACTGTTTCGTAATTAAACATGAATCTGGTTCACCCAGCTGTTTCTCTGTTAACACACTAAATAATCCAGGGCTTTATTAAGTTTGGTCACACATCCGTAGAGCTCAAAACATCATAAAACTTTTCCCCTTTGTATAGTAATTGCCTTCACTTGTGAATGGTCAGCACATCCGGCTATAGAGACCAACCTCTAATGCCAGATATTGAAAGCAGAGCACACGCATACTTTCTATACTACCTTGCTGTATTACAGAGCGGGTTTATTTTCCCCTCAGAAAAGATACGTATTGCATTTAGTTTTGGGACTGAGTCGTGAATAATTTGCCTTTCAGTTAACCTCGTTCACTGTGTGAGTCTTGCAAACATTTTCTTTTGTAAACTGTGTATTTGCAAGAGGATCTTGAGGCCCCTATTGGGATTCATTTGGATCTGCATGTAGAGACGAGTGATTCAGAAGAGTGTTAAAATAGGGTAGCTCACAGAGCACACTCTGCATAAAACACCACTGGGATTATATCTTGTAAGCAAAGAGGAGGAGCTGCAGAAAAAGAAAAGCTCCCTTATGGCTATTTAAATCACAGTGTTTTGCCCTATTCTTATTTTGTTCCCTGAATGCCCTTTTCTACTGTCTGGTGCCTAACACTTGCTGAAGAATGAGTGGGATTCATTTTTCTCATTGTTCTGCGTTTTTCTTACTCCTCTGCTCTTTACACACATTCCACTTGCTTGGTTGCCCAAGGGCCTTACCCCCAATTCCGGCCTTGGTAGAGCTCCTCTACCTGCTGGAGGAAAAGGGGATCCAGCTTCTTGCTATCTCACAGTTTTCTGACTATTGGCAGAAAGTCAAAATAACAGTCACAGTGTGTCTCTGCTTAATTCAGAAGTATGGAAGAGCTACAAGGATGAACAGCTGTGTTGGAGGGAGGGCAGGAACCTGCTTTAAAAGACAAACTGGTGCAAGAATTTAGCTCTTTCTGAAGCAGTTCATTTCGGGCAGCCATTCTCCATGCAATTTGAGGTTTCTCCTTCACAAAAAAATCATCCTAATAATTCATTTGAGAAAGAAAGTGTTTATGGGCTTTTTTTTTTTTTTTTTTTTTGTATTGTTGATAAACAGCTTTGGTGGTGATTTCTCAGATGGGGTACCAGCTGGCATTTTAGGTCTAGGATAGGCAGCCACTGCTCTGGAAGAGGAGGATTTTCTCAGAGTGCAGCACCTTCAGAAATTTCTTTTGCAGGAGGCTTACTGTTTAAGAAGGAGTGTAGTTGTTTTCCTCATGCCTTTTCCCCCTTGCCTTTGCGGCACTGGCTCAGTAGAGTGTTCAGCAGAATTCCAGCATGTTAATTTTTGGTGACAGATTGTAAAATAAGATATATTTTTAATTAGATGACATACTGATGTTACTCAATTCCCTTTCTGGCTTCAATTGACAATATTTTAAAATAATAATTAAAACACATTCAGTGCCAAGCCACTCATGATGTGAGGGTTTGAATGAGTCAAATTTCAGAAGATGGTGAGCATGGTTGGAAAAACTCTGGATGGTCTTTCTCAAGAGGGTGAAATAGCATTTAAATGTAGTTGAAAATTAATCCAAAAGAAGTGAGACAAAACATGAATGAGTTTGGGCAAATCAGCTGAGAAGATTAATGTGCTAAAGGATACATGGTAATTATTCCTGTGAGAAATAGAAAAAAATGTAAGTAGGAGACTCTTAGCTAGAAATATATTATGCATTTAAGTTAAAAAAAAAAAATGGGTATGAACTAGCTTCCTTCCAGTCTCAACATGGAGCAAGAGGAGGACTTTTTGGACTGTGTAGGAAATAAGATGCAAACCATTTGGAGTTTTCTTATATTTATCATATTAGCCCTGAAAACTGCCTTCTAAGCAGGCCAAATAAACTATAGGGTCTTGATTAAGCCTGTATGACTTGAGTGTTAAAACATGTTGAATAGGATGCCTGAAGTAAACCTGATGTTCACTGTGCTGGTGCCGTGGGGTGAATGTTGTCTACTAGAGTGACCTGTATTCCTGCCCCCTGCATGCCCAGACAGTGCTGCCCTCGGCGAGGGAGAGACTCCGTTCCAGTGACCTGACCCAGTACTCCCACATCATGCTGCACTTTGCCATATGCGTTAGTGGTTTACCACCAGACAAGCATGCAAACACCACAGCTGGAGACTAGCGTTCATTCCCTGAGGGACAGCATGTACACCCTTCAAGAGTATTTCCAGGGAAATGCAATTTGTTTGAGTGTACCTGCACTTACAGTATAGATGTGTCTGGCATTCCCCTAAATACATCCTTTTCTATCCATCTGCAATGTTCTCTCTTGTAGCTAAATCTTACGCCACCTAAAGCAAGAAATACCTTTTATTCCCTATTTATAGAGCTGCACAGAGGATCCTGGAGTATAGTAGGGCTCCTTGATGCTTTAGTACTTTAATTAGTAACATACATGGTACTTTGTTTAGCTGCTTCTAGAATATTTTGGGATCTCTGGGATGGGGGAGTGCTAGTTTAAAACATGACAGCTGCTGTTGTTTCTGAAGTGTATTTCAGAGGCAGTGTGGAAGTTGCAATCCTCTACTTGTTTCTCCTCATTAGTGGTGCTGCACTGGCTCTAAGAGCCATTTGGGGAAAGTAACAGGTGCCAAAAGGAAAGGACTTGCTGGTGTAACCGCAGAGACTGGGCAGGCTGCTGGGAGGCAGAGGTAATTTTTTGTGTAAATTCCAGATGTTAGAAGAGCATTAAGTTTCAGGAACCATTTTCTTTCTCCTTGCTAAGATAAGATGCTTTGGACTGTCTTTTGTTCTTCTTCTCACAGGAGACGGAATACTGAGCTTTTAATTTTGTTAGCATTGTAGAAATCTTGATTGGCCCTACAGTATGTTGAGAAAGGAACGTGAAGCCCATGTCAGACTCTATAAACTACAGTAGAAATAATGTAATTACCGCAAATTGGGTTTTCTGCCACTTTATTTATTTTTACAGTATTCTAGCATAGGTTCTTGAGATTTTACATTGGAAATGGGATGCTACAATTACCTGAACGCTCTGAGCTTTCCCCAGATGTTGTTTGCCCTGTAGGCTCCCTCCCCAGCGCCGCTCCTTATTCCGTCAGCCTTGCCTCGGTGCATCTGATGAGCACTGTCTGAGGTGAGCTTGCAAGCTCCTCACGTTAGAGCTCATGCTTTCCTTTGCCTTCAACTTCTATGCAATTAAAATGAAAGATATGCCTCAATGATAAAAAGGTGCAGGCTGTTCTCGGGAAAGCATGGACGAGCTGGGTAGGTTCAGGTGGTTCCACAGGTTTCCAAGCAGAGGACACAGCTCCTGCCATTAAATTCAAGCCGTTGCGCTGCCAAGGCAAAGCGTTGTTAGTGATGAGAAGGGTTCAGGAGCTTTTGTCGCGGCAGTGGCTGCTTAAGGAGCCGTGCGGTTCGTTCAGCCGTGCCGGGAGCTGACTGATGCAGCGTGGAGTGGAGGCTTGAGGGGAAAATGGCCGATAGGATGAGAGGCAGAATGGACTAAAAGCATATACAGCGCGCTGTTAGTTTGCTCCAACCAACATCTGGCCTGCTTTGAGAGGTGTTTGAATGTTGCCGTTGGATAAAACGGGACTAATTTTTTCATCAAAAACACATTCCTGGCATAGTGGCCTAGTTTCCTCCCCTTCTTCTGATTTGTTTTCTTATTGAATTGTGAAGCTGGTGGTGTGGGTGGGACAAGAAGCAGTAGGAGAAGAATTAAGATTCACAGTTTTACTTTTCCCCGGTTCACTTTTGTTTAGCTCGTGCTTTTCTTGCCTGTGTACGCATGCTATTTTTGATTTTTTCACTTTTAGTTAATGCATTTTGTAAAGGTTTTTTTCTCCTAAATTGATGGGTATTCTGATGATATTACGGTTTCACGAGTATAAGGTAAGTAAGTCTTAAGAGTATAATATATTCTTGGTATTTCTAGGCTAAGACTTTCAGTTCAGCCTTTGATGCGGTTCTTTGGATTTCCATCATAATTCAAGAGAATAAAAGCATCAGGTTCACCTTTTATTATTTGTGCAACAGATATTTCCTCATACCCAATAAAAGGAAAATAACCATTTTTCTGTATTTGAATATGCTATGATATTCGGCCTGTCAAGCACCATGCCCCATCTCCTTTGGTCACAAATTAAACAGGCAGAGCTGTGACCGAGTTCAAAGACCGAGGAGGGATTTTTAGGTGATAGACCAGCTGACCAGTCATTTAGTTTTCTTCCCAGCTTTTTGCCAGAATCTTTCCTTGGGAAAAAATTCACAATGTTTATGCCTCTCCTTCACGCTTTCCACAAGTGTACCTCACTTGTTTGTTTCACTGTTGACATTAATATTTTTGTTTGTTTTGGTTTTCATCTCCCTGTCTGCAGCACTTCCCTTTAGGAGTTGGAAATTTTCATCGTTTCCTAATATTGTGCCACTTGCATAATCAGTGTAAAAGCCCATGTGTTTAGTACTCACTATGTAGGAAAGCAGAACTGAACTTCAGTCCTCTATATAATTGTCAGTGAATTATGCATTCCAATGTATTAAACATTAAGTTTCAGTCTACCATTAATGATGATTTCTGGCGTAGGGAAAGATTAATTTAAAATTAATTTATAAAAGATCACTGGCTGGCAGAACAGTGTCATACACATCTGCAGGGACTTGCTGATTTTCGTGTTGCCAAATGGAATAGCATCACAGTAATAAGCAATATAGAAAAGACAAAGTAGACTGGGGTCTGCCTCTGCCTAATGGCAAAACATGGTTCCCTGTTAGCTGAGTAGGTTGAGAGAAACTACACATTTACTATAAGGCAGTGAAGTTTTTTGAACAGAAAACTTTAAAAAGCGTAACTCGTACTGAATATCATAGTGTTTTTACTTGTTTTGTTGTTAAAAATGTAACAAGGCAAGACTGCTGAATTCCTATTATCGATATGTAAATGTGAAACATGTTTCTTATTATATATGCTCTATGCGATACTTCAGAATCAGAGATAAATCTGTTTATTCTACAGTGGTCCTTTCATGGTGCAAGACTGATTTCTTGCTTCACATCCAAAGGCAGGAGCTGAGAAAGCAGATCTGACCTGGTTTTGGGCAGTTTTTCCTTTCTCTGGCTGCTCTGTATTGATATCAACTTTTTCCAAGCAGAAAAGCAGGTGCTCTGCTAAATTTTAACATCATCTTTAATGAGATGTTGGCTTACAATATGTCCTGGGAGGTTTGTCAATAGATTTATTCATATGCCATTTAGATGCTTCTATTAATCCTTTTAGCCTTGTGGAACAGAGTTGATTATCTCATTTCATACTTGATTTTGGTCTGATGCAAAAAGGGATGCTATGTATTGAAAATAAAATTGATTTTTTTTTAATGGGATGTCATGGGTTATACTGTGGATTGTTTATGTTGCAATGGCAAATATACACTGTCGGCTAAAGGCACCTGTTTAGAATATGTTATGGCTCTGAGCTGGTTATGGATGCCACACAGTTTGCTTACATAAAGCTTCTCTTGAAAGAGTCCCTTTAGAGCTAATAAAGTTTTGTAACCATCTGTGGCTTTGAAGTGCAAACCGACTTGACCAAAAGTGCTCTTGAAGCAATAGTGAATGAGGGTGTGGGGACGGTCAGGAGATCGAGAGTCCGGCAGCAAGTGGAATTGCTGCTGTTCAGAGGATGCCACTGTTTTGAAAAGGAAATTGAGGGTAGGAAAAGGGTTACAGCTGCGTGTCAACAAAAGTCAGCATGTGTCAGTAAGTCACCTCTTCGGTATGTCTTGGGATAATTAGTGCCATTCTTTCCAGCAATCTGAAAACTCTTCAGTGTCAATGTAAGTGGAGGTCGACACAGCGTACTTCTCCTTGGCTGGGAGTGATCTGATGTAGTTCTTACCCCATGTGAAACACTCTGCAATTGAAAATATATATGGAGTCCAGATTTTACCAAATAAACCTTTCCAGATTCTTTCTGCCAAAAATCCAAGCCAAGAAAACCACCACTCCCATAACACTCTAACATGCCACTTAATAGTGGCTTTTATCATACTCCTTCCAGTTTTCACTCTCATTTAGGCATTTGAGTGACTCTTTCAAGAAGCAACCACAAATTGTACACAGTTTCCTTGTACACAGTGTAACAAACAAACGCACAGCAAGAACCCTGCAGTTCCTGTTTGTCTACAAAGGTAGTAATTTTTACATGCTGTAGGAGTTTTCCTTTGTGTAAATAAAATGTGTGCCTAGAAACAAATGTCCTAGGAAACCAGGCTGGGAACATTTCTTTCAGTAAATTATTGATTTGTTCAAAAAGTTGGCATTGATATTTGAATGGATCACAGTGAATTGCGCTGATAATTCCCTTCCCTTTCTCTCACTAAGGATTTGCATCAAAATAAAGCTTACCAGCATCTTTAGTTATGTATGTATGCACTGTCTAAACGGAGCTGAGAACACAACATCAAAGTATGACCCTTGCCTTGAATATGTTCCCCCAGTGCCGGACCCGGAAGGTTGCATTATTGTACGAATAGTGATGTATAGGGTTTAGGCCAGCCTTGGCAGGACCGAGAGCAGGACTAGCGCCAGATAAGATGGTTATCACTCGGTGACGGCCCTGGGGAGGACAGCCGGTCTAGTGGGCTGTTGGCCATGGAGCACCATGACTGCTGGTAGGGTGAGGCAGAGCTGGTGTAACTGGGGATTGCTTGCAGCCTCATCATTCGTGAGAACTACAGGATGCTTTAGGCTGCTGGCGCAAGGTGGAGCAGTTTTAAGGCTACATTAATTAATGCCAAAATATTGGCCTGATATAGAGCTGGCTCAGGATCAGAGGAAAATGAAAGCAATTTCTTGTGTTCATTTGTAAGTGCTCTGTGTATGTCATATAAACGTATTAATGCTGCTTGACGTGTTTATATTTTTATATTGAAAGCATGGATAGCTCTAGAGTAATTTACTGCTGTTACTTAATTTCTCATATTTAGGTTTTTATTTTTATAGATGGAATAAATTGATCTTGATAGAAGCAGTTGACTACATTTCTACGCTCTATCAGGTTAACACTGTTGATAGTGTGCTATTTGACTCTTGCTGCAGTGTGCTGGTGTTTTGGCTGTAAGATTTAATCTCAGTGTTTCCCAAAAGGTGGTCTAAGTTTAATGCAATCCTATAATAACCTATAGGTAAAATAGGAATAGCCTGGTTCTGTTTGTCCAGAAATGAAAGCAGTTAGGGTTGCCCAAAAGCCTACGACAGAAATGGCAAACTGGGCCTTTGCAGTGAAATCTGGGAACTTGAATAGGATGTTGTAGCTTCCATAAAGCTATGGTGTAAAGACATATTTAACAGCTCAGAATGGGGCCTAGATCACAAAAAGCACCTTAGGTTGTGCTTTATTATGAATAAGATGGTTTTATGTCTGTCTTCAGAAAAGTAAAGGTTATCCTTAATATTTAAATCATTTTAAGTATTGGCTTCATATTGCGTTATATTGATGTATTTCAAATTGTATTCCAGTGCCTTTGCTAATCTTAAAAAAAAAGTAATTTAAAAAAAGAGCTGAATTGGCACATGGTACATTGGTAACTCTCAGATATTTAGTACAGATGAGTGCATGTATTGCATCTTTGTTATCTTGCCTTTCTGATAAGATACAATAATACCAAACAGGGTTAGGTAGCTGGGAAGGAAGATGTTGTGAGCAGCAACTTGAGGCCAAAGCACTGGGCTGCCAGAATAACAAGGAGTTACTGCCATCAGGGAGGGAGGGGGTTATTTAAGCATTGAATTAGTAGGCATTTAGTTAGATGTGTACGCATTCTCCTTTCGTTAATCTCCATATCACCTCCTTCCATGTGATAAGCCCCTAAACAGAGGTCTTGCCACATTATGAAATCCTATTCTCAGCAAACCTTCCTGTATTTTTATTCCTAGCCTTCAGTTCCTACAAAATATGTGCATGCTTATTTGAATGTGTGACCAGCTTGTTTATACCAATATATGTGCGAGGCCTGAGATGTTTTTTGATCGTGCAGCTAGAAAAACAAAAACAAGACAGAGAGCTGTGGATGTTTAGGGAATCAGTGTGTCCCTCCTGGAATAGTTGCATCTCTACAGGCCCCTGCTTTGCAGATTCCTGCTGTTCCTCTACAGAAACGATTCAATCCAGGGCAGGCATACTCTGTTCAATCTTGCCCCAGTAGAAATCAACAGATAAATTCACACAGATTTCACTAAAAGTAAAACTGTGAGGGATGGGATCTGCCATGTACTTTTTATTTCTATAGATCCTCCCATTGCACTTAGAAATATTCAGCCAGATGCCTCCAGAGTCAACCACAGAGTCCAAGTTTGAGTTTAAAGATAGTTGTACACTACAGGTGGGATTAGTCTCATTAATTTTCATCATCTAAAAATTAAGAATTTAAATTAAACTAGTCCTCTAGGTTGATTTCATGGTTATCGAAAGGCATCTTCAGAGAGGAATTCATTCTTCTTGTATTAGGCTCCTGCATGGCTTTAACTGCTTCATAGTTTCCTCTTTCTCTGGGCACTGACTATTGATGGAGCCTAGATGCTCAGCTCAGGCTAGATGCCTGCATTTTGGTTGAAATTAACTTGTCTCTAAATACTACCGACTTCACATGATCAGCTGTATTTATTTCCATGCCAGACAAACTGGTACAGAATATGCATATATGCATATATAAATGGAATATGCACATATAAATGAATATGCAAACCTCAGAAATATTGCAGCATAGTTATGCAAGGTATATATTCTTTGATATATTCCACTGCAGTTAGTTGGTGTATTGATTGATCTGAGCCACCCAGGTACGGCAGCAGCGGAGAGCACAAGAGGACCGAGCTGGGAAGACGTGCTGTTGCTGGATGCAGCCCTGCTTTTCCAGAGGTCCCTTCCTGCGCGAACGCCCTCTGCTATTACTCCCCTTCATCCTCTGTGTCATTAAGCTCTGGGCTGAGTGACTCGCATGATGTAGGGGTGGGAGATGACGTTCCTTCCCCACCACGGTTAGTCACCGCACGTCCCGCACCTCCGTGCTTCCCCTGAGTCGCCCCGCGGCCTCGGAGCCACCCCCTGTCCTGAGAGCTCCCTTCCCAGCTTTCGCTGCGCTTCTGGGAGCGCTGGCCTTCCTCTGCCTGCCTTGAACTCATTTTGATGCCTGGCCAAGATGACGGTGTTAGGGAAAGCGGTTCAGGCCGCCTAATTCCACAGGAAAAAGAATTAGGGCAGCATGAAGTTTTGAATGGCATTAGTGAAGCAATTGATCCAATGTAGAAACAAGTCAGCTTTTTAAGTATCTGCAAACAAGACAGGGCATCAGATACTCATTAGTACCATAAGCTTACAATAAGCTGTGATGAACACTTCCATTTGTGCAGCAGTGCCAAAGGGAGATGTGGTTGGTTGGTTTGTTTATTTGTTTGTTTAGCTCCAGGCCCTAGTTCTTACCCTAAATGCAAAAATCCTTCTGTTTATATGTTGTCTTCCGCGGAGCTATTTCTGATTTCTTGTGGTATAGGTAGGAGGAGGCTAAAACCCAGAAATTTTAATGAAAGATCCAACTGAAAACAGATGAACGTGTTTTAACTCCTTTGTGAGGAGAGGAATGTTACTTCTTTTTTGCATCAGTACATGCTGCAGTTGGATATTCTTGATTAAAGCGAAGAGGCTCTTGCCTGTACTTGACATGATGATATTGGGTGTTCTGCTTGTAAATGGACTTACTGAAGTACGTTGCTAGCCCTTTGACTGGAACAGATAGTAAAAATTTCAGATCTTAGTAGGTTATTCCCAGAAGAATGAGGAATTTTTAAATGCCATTTTCTGCCTTACATGAACTTAGGACGCCCTTCTATCTTAAAAGGAAAAAAGCAAATAATCTGGGGCAATCTCCTTGCCCATCTCCCAAGACTGTTTCAGCCATAACCTTAACGTGAAATGTTTATTTATTCTGCACATTGATACTATTCAGGTTATTCTGTGATTTTTGTTTTTCAGCAGTGGTTTTTCTGTTCCTGAGTTTTGTCTCTGCTTCTAGTCAGCTCTTTTTTGTCTTTCTTTGTCCATCTTCTCAACCAAAACAATTTTAACAAAGTCATTCTGCCAAACTTATTTGAATCTCTGAGAAGCTTTGCATTTACCTTTGCTCCAAGCAAAACTGCATGCTTAGCTGTCTCTTAAATATGTATACCTTATCTCTTAATTTAGAGATATCTTCAGAGAGACATGTTAAGAGATATCAGCCTTCTCTCTTAAGGGAAAAAAAAGTGATGAAACCTTTGATATAAGGATCTTTAATGAAAGGATATCTTCTTTCCTAATTGTTTTCTTTCTTAGTTCTCAATATTTGGTATCATATGAAATACCCCCTCCTTGTGTTAAGATTTACAACACATCATTAGCAGACCTACGTGAGTCAGTGGACTGCTTTTTAAGGCATCTGTGAAAAGTAGTTGAAAAAATGCTTACTGTAAGTAAGCTCACATTACTATACAGTTCTACAGGAAGATGTTTTGAGGTCGGCAAAGTGTTTGAGAGCCACTCTTGTTCCTGCTTAAAGGTAAGACCGTATATAAGTTCTGGCCTTACTGCAGTGCCATAGCTCCTGAACTTTCTCATGACACAAAGGTATGATAAGAAGTGTTGCTAGTTGGTTTCTTTTTTCTTATCTCTTAGGTGCTTTCTATATTTACCTGCAGTTTACTGCTTTTGATGTGAATAGGTTGTCATATCTACTACCAGGCAATTATGGCTATAGGGTTTTTTTAAATAGTATTTGTGCCTCAGATTACCTTAATGAGTGTGTTAAAGGAACCAAGTGACAAAGGCAAACTGACGGCAAAAAATAATTTTTCATGCAAAACCAGAAATAATTATTAGGTAATATATTCTATCTTCCTTCTCTCCAGGCTGAAGGCAGTTTACTCTTCCCAAAGCTGAGTGACGAGAGTAAGATCAAAGGGCATCCTAAAGCTTAAGGCTGGTGGTGCTCGAAAGGAGAAGCATCACTAAGAGCTAGTAGGTACAAAAGGACACAAATAGAAGAAATACTATTTTTGAAATGTTGCTGAGGCTTTTTACAAAGCAGATGTGATGTTCAAAGGGACAGAGCACTCCCAATCCGCTCACTCAGGAGAGGTGAAAATAGAGGCCCTGCAGCTCCAGGATCCCCCCCGACTGCTTCAGAGTTTAAGCGGCCATTTCCCTCACGCGGGGCACGCGGGCAGGTTTGGAGCAGGCCAGGCCACGTTGCATCTGGCATGGCTCTCCAAAAACTCCACGGTCACAGTGACAGGAGGCCAGGAGCCAGCACCTTCCAGCCAGGAATAAGAGAACAGCCTGAAGTGACTTTACAAATGCTTTCAAGGAACATCGAAAACTTAGGCAATGGAAAAAAAGAAAACTGTTTGTTGCTTTAAGCCTTTGTTCTGCCTCCTGACTTTGAGTGAATAAATACATGACGTTTGTTTAGAAGTGTTTGGGTTTCCCTGCAAATTGAGTTTCTGACAGCTTTCCACAAAAAAGGCTCGCTTGTGCCAGATTCAGATGGTCCGGTCAGTTGAATAAATGGCATAAGAAACTGGGCAAGGCAGAACTGGTCTGAGGCGTTTGCACTGCATGCTCCTGTGAAGGGCACCGAGAGGGGTCTGCGTGCAGCAGAGGACTTGTACAACACTGCAAGTTGTGCTCCAACATCACACCTTCCCTTATTTTTGTAGCCTCTCTGCACGTGGTCTTGCTATTAATTCGGTTAGATTCTTCATGAACTCTGCTTATATAGTGTATGTTCCATGACTGGAATGCATATAGCTAAAACAACTAGATTATAACCATACTATCAACCTGTGGATTTAAGAAATTTTCTCAAGTCTTGGCTTTCTTCTTGGGTCTTTAGGTTTTCATAGCACAAGCTAAAAAATCCATCCAAATGCAAAGTGTAGGTTGTAGGGTTTTGTGCTTTTTAAAAAAAAAGTTTTACCTAGTAAGTGCTGAAGGACATCTGTGAACCTCTCACGTAAACTTAAGTCCCCAGTAAACTTGTGAACACCTGTTTTGCAAAGAGTGAACAACATGCAGTTATATGCGCATGCTATCGTTTTTAAATAACCTTTACTTCACATCAGATAAATTCAGATGGCTTCCTTCTTCTGTGGACAGTTTTTTGGTTGAACATCACTGCAAGGCTGATTATGCAGTATTATCTTGTGCCCTCTGTATCACTATGGCTGTTGTGTGATTGGAATTTGGAGTATGTTAACATAATTAATTGAAATATCCTGTTCTTAAGATACTTATTAACAGGACTGTGTTGTATCACTGAGTATCATTGTGAAAACTTTAAATACCATTTTTAGGATGTAATATTTTTTAATGGCTTGCAATGCAAGACCCTTTATCATTCCTAATCTAGAGTATGTATTTTACTACAGAATTTTCAGACATTTTACAGTGTTCCTTGGGGATCCAATTCCTGCAAGTTTGTTTGACATATACTAAAGTCACCTGTTCTGCACCGTGGTATAAACGACCACTTATAAGAGAATACTTCAGTGGATTTGAAGAAATACAATACATGCATCTACACAGTAGAGGGAAACAGTATTTTGGGAGAGACCCACTTAAATCTATCTAGCTGAGTTGGGATTGTTTAACTGTAAAACCACATATTAGAGAAGCCATTTGCTCATTTTCATTCTTCTTTAATGTATGGAACATCTTTTTCAGTCAGAGACACACAGATGAAACTTAAGTGGTTCAGCAGATTCTAGGTCAGAGCTTGAGACTTAAAAGTTTTACTGCTGTGACTCAGAAATAATTATCAGCCAGATAATGCCAATACCATTACGACCTGTAACAAGATAATAACAGTAACATAAAATAAAGCACTGATGTAAGTATGTAATTTTATTACTGATAGTGAAGTAACATGAACCTGCCCAGGGAAGTTGAGAACAAAGCCGTCTTGTGCAATGTCTGAGAAGCCTTTCTGTGGGACTGCACAAATCGAGAGGTGCATCTTCACTTTCCACTCCAACTTGAATTTCCCAAATGTATAAATTCTTAAATTAAAAAAAAAAAAGTGTTAGGGTTCTATATGTTTTCAAGAAGTTCCTCCAAAGCTTTTCTCCTTACATTTCCATCCAAAATGAGAGACATTCATCAAGTCCTACTGGAAAGGGCAATCCTCTATTACCAGAGACCTTCAAGAACAACTTTAAGAATTTAAGGAAAAACTTGTTTTAAGGACTATTCTGTTCCATACTTATTTTATGCACTAAATAACGTAGTAAATGGTTGGACTTTTAACAAAGGATATCCTTTGTACAGTAATTCCTGAAATATGAAATATGACCTTCCCTCCTCCCCCGAAGAATTTATGTTCCTATGACCTACCTCACTTGCATTTTAGGTGCCTATATCCATCATTCTCATCCTCAGAACTCCTACTCAGCAGCTGCCTATTTTGGCAGCACTTATAGTCCACCCATAGCCAACCCCGGTTTTTACATTAAGGACCTGTACAGACATGAAATTGTACTTCTGAGAATACGCAGAAGCTGCATTGGCTCAACACAGTCAAGCACCTTACCAGCAAGGTTTATTTAAAGGGCAGGTGAAATAAGCACCTGCCTCCTGTAACAAAAAGCTAGACCTGGCAAAAAGACTCCCAGTGTTCCAGAATGAAATACTTATTATTCATTGGCAATAATTGTTTCCTGTTAAAAAAAAAAATAAAAATTAAAAGCTAGCATGTTTATATTATTTTTCTTCTTATTTTATCTGGGAGTTAGAAGGTTAATGGGAAAGGTCAGAAAAAGCGGTTTTGCTTGTTCTAAAAATGTAGACTAAATGGAGAGCTGTCAACAGAAGTCCCCAAAGTAATACTCCACATGCCTCTGTACGATTAAAGCAGCTGTGTGGGCTCTCTTGGAGTGCCAGCCTTCTCAGACCAAGCTAACGGAGGAGCTAGTGGTGCCGTTAGTGCCATCCTGCACCACAGTCCAAGAAAACAACTGAGCATTATGTGGGATGGGACACAAGGTGGTAGGCTACTGCTTCAGGGACTCATCTGAGAGGAGACGCGATGCTCCTTTTGCTAGGATCATTTCTATTTCTTACATTAGTAGGACAAAATACAGAAAGATTCTTGGAAGGAAAAGCTGGAGCACAATCTCATCTGTCCAAAATGAGTGCTGTAATCCCTAGCCAGCAGAGTTATTTGTTTGTGTTTTCAGTGAGTCCCTTTCTTCTTCATCCTCTGCTTCCTGCTCACAACTTCCCAAATCTTGAATTATTTTCTGCATAGCGGTGTGGCTGCAACGAGAGTATCCCCTTCCTAATCCTTTACAGAAGCCTTTAGTCCCAGGGGGTGATTGTGTGGGAGGTAGAAGATATGGATTTAATTAAATTTAAAGGCAGTGGCCTTTAAAGTGAGATAGTCAATCCCTATCCTTCATTTCTAGTCTGTTATCCAAGAGGCAGGGGTATCACTAGAGTCTGTATTTTAAAAGGAAGCATAGGAGAGTAAGTGAAGAGTTGCAGATGTGGAGAGCAGTCCCTTGAGGAAAAGGGTGGTGAGTGCCCTGTGTAGGGCCAGTCATGAGGACCCAGAGAACAGACCTCAAAAACCAAAAGCACCAACTCTTTTTTTGTCATAAGAGGTGTGGGTTTGGCCTTAAAGTAGAAAAAAACCCCATATACCTGAACTAATAGTACCATTTGTACTTACATGTCAGGTGGTGGCTACAGGGGGGAAGAAAAAGAAAAATGTCAGGTAGTTGCTGAGCTTCCACTTTCACACAGCTCTCTCCAGACTTTTCTCCTCTTCAGGTATCAGCCTTTTGCTATTCCAGCTATGTAGTAGACTCTAACAGATCATTTGATTTACATTCAGTTTTAAGACATTTGTCTGTGCCTGGAGTCAGTGATGACAAGCCCTTCAGTTTTCAGGTATGTCCAGGACTAGGAAGGGTTTCCAGCTTTCAGTCCCACATCATCTAGTCATTTCTCTCTGTGCCCTAAAATTCATGTCATGTTATTGTGATATAAAATTAAGAAGCAAAAAATCTGCATCTTGTTTGTAGGAGGAGAGATACAGTGATCATAGTTTGGATACTATTTTGAAGCAATAGGGTCCAGTGCTTATGCAAAGGTGTCCATAATGAGCAGAGTTATGAACTTTCCCTACATCAAA